>JAGKPW010002396.1:0-189355 GCA_019926035.1 Melaleuca alternifolia
CAACTTGTCGTTTCCCAACCGTCACTCCGTTATTTTTTCGGTCAAGAATCAGAATGTTGTTGTTGATGTGGATGACTTGGCTACTATAATTGGTTTGCAAAAGCCACGTTTCTTTCCAATCCAAGTTTCTGAAAGGGAGGCTACTGCATTTTTATCTAATGAGGACTCTGGAGAAAAGGACATTTCCTATTCTACAATGAAACCCCTGAGTATTATTCTTCACAAGATTTTAATCAATTGTCTTCGACCAAAGGCGGCTTCTCGCACAGCTATCTCCAGAACCGAACTACATATTATGTTTGGGATGTTACATTCTAAGTTCATCAATCTTCCTTTCATTATTATCTATCAATTGTACAGGGCTGCTCAAAAGGGAACAGGGCAATTGCCCTATGCGGGTCTCATCTCCAAGATATTCCAGCACTTCAACATTCCCATGCCTTCACAACTCTGCAAAAAGTCCATGCCAATCACAGTAATTGGCAAGACAATGATAGCCAAAATGAGAATGCCTGAGTTGCTAGTTGGTTTATCTGTTTCTCCTGCGTCTAAGGCAGGTTCTTCCTCTACCGTCAAACGCAAGGGCAAGGCTCCTTTAGATGCGCCACCTCCCAACAAGGGAAAAGTTATTCTTCATGATGAGCCTAGCAGTCCTGAGCATGTATCTCCTATCTTGGCTGAAGAGGATAGTTTGGATAAAGAGGTTGATGACTATGTCCCGGAAGAAGAGGCAGAGGGGGAGGTCAATAAGGACATTCCTCAGGGTCAGGTGTCCCTCAGTTCGACTGATCATGATGGTGCATCTTCCGCAGGTCATGTTGCCCAACAAGATACAGAGATTGTGACTCCACAGGTTGTTGAGACGGTTCCTCCACCTCGTGTATTACCTACTAGCACAGATGCAGGGGGAGATGTTCCTCCACCGTCTTCACCAACCTTTGTTGCTTCTACCATTCCTGCTCCCATCTCAGAGTCACCTCCAGTCATTCCAACTCCTCCTCCTTCGATTCCCTCTCCGTCTACTACTCATCCTCTTCCTACTGAGTCTTTATTTCCACCGGGTGCCACTAGCACCACTGATTCTAGTGTACTTTCTACCATTATCCAGACACTCACTTCTCTTCAACAAAGCCACAACACATTTCTTCAGGACTTCGCTGATTTCAAACAGTCCATTACTCATCATCTCTCTAATGTGGCCAGTCACAGTGATCTCCTGGAAATTCAGAGCGATCTCCAACAGGATCTTCATCGTCTTGAACAGTCTGTGTTACACTTGGAGTCTTTTAAACTTGTTCGCTTTTCGAATCATTAGTTTTGTTCGATGACAAAAAGGGGGAGAGTGCAGGAAGTGCAGTTTTCAGTCTTTAATTAGTCTTTAATTACCGTGTTGGATTCTTTGAATTCTGTTTGACATATGTGCTGCAGGATTCTTTTCTATAGTTTTGTTTGACATATGTGCTGCAGGATTCTTTTCTATAGATCTTGTTTAATATATGTGATGCAGGAATCTCTCTTCTCTACTTCTTTTGAATGAAGGGTGTTATAATCAAGGGGGAGTTTCCTCTCCTTGTTTCCTAACATATGTTGCCTCTCCTTGTTTCCTAACATATGTTGATCCTCGATCCTACAGATCTTTGGTTATTATTGTTTTATTTCAAAAACTGCAGGATGTTTTGTCATCTTCAAAAAGGGGGAGATTGTTGGAGAATTTCATTCTTAAGTTTTAAAGCTGACAAAACACTTCTAAGTCCAGCGTTGAAGATAGACGATGTATCTTCTAACTGCTCGATAGACAACATATCGTCTCTTTCGGTAGACGATGTATCGTCTCTTTCGGTAGACGATGTATCGTCTGGAGAATGATAGACAATGGATCGTCTATCCCAATAGACGGTTGTTCTTCTGCTTTCAACACTTAGCTTCTGGACCATATCAAATGAGGATTGCCACATCTCGAGGATCATTATCTATGGCAAGAAAGACAAACGGTCAAAATCACTCTTCATAGTTGGTCACAGTTTTCCACGAAGTAAGAACAGATGGATTAGTCAAATTCAATATAGAAACAGTCATTATTTTGGAAAGTCTCGATCAGCCGAAGAACTACATATTGATAGATGGTTCTTACTTGGAAGGTAATGAGACTGATTGTATGGGCAATCAGGCTCGGCACCCTCTCTTCCTGTTTCAAAATCGTTTAGAGATTTCCTGATATGATTCTCTCCAACGGCTTGATTGAGAGAAAGTCTTTGGCAAGTGTCAACGGTCGACAAAGTCAGAGAAGCTTATTTAAAGGATTTCTTTTATTGATGAAACATGCAGAGAAGCACGAGAAAAATTTCCAGTTCAAGATCATCATTACACTACAGTTCACTTTGATATTCAAGAGAGAGATATTTAGTTTGAAAAGTTGTTCATCGCATTGTACTCATTCTTGAATCACTTAGTGAATTCCAGCCTATTGGCTGTTAGATCGAGAGTGGACGTAGGCTTAACTAAAGCCAAACCACTATAACCGAGTTTCCCATTCTCTTACTCTTTGCACTCTGTTCTTACATATTACATAGTTTTTAATTCCGCATTAATTTTTGAACAACACCTATTCAACCCCCTTCTAGGTGTTTGCACTAGCATTTTCAATTGGTATCAGAGCCTCGTAGCTTGTTTATTGAAGTGTATTTACTTCTGAGCTAAAAGATCTATGGCTAGTGCAGTTGCTCCCCTGCTGATGGAAGGACAGAGTCACACCAGGCCTCCCTACTTCGATGGAAAAGATTACAACATATGGAAAAACAAGATGAAAGCCTTTCTTCGATCAAATGATCCTCTAGAATGGGATGTGGTTAATAGAGGGATCACCCCCAAGAATGAAGATGACTCTGAAATTAGAGAAATGTCTCAAACAGAATTATCAAAGAGACAAGCCCTTGATGCAAAGGCCATCTATTCTCTTTATTGTGCTTTATCACATATTGAATATAATCGCATTTCTTCTTGTGATACAGCCAAGGAAGTTTGGGACAGGCTGAACGTCACCTATGAAGGGACTGATCGTGTCAAAGAGACAAGAATCAACATACTGCTTGGACAGTATGAAGCTTTTAAGATGAAAACTGGAGAATCCATTCCTGACATGTTCAGCCGCTTTACAGTACTAGTCAATGGCTTAGCATATCAAGGACAACCAATTTCTGAGCCTATGAAGATTAACAAACTACTGCGTGCCTTACCCCAAGAATGGGACTACATCAAAACATCCATAAGAGAAACTCAAAGAATTCAACCTCTTTCTGTGGATGAACTCGTTGGCACACTACAATCTTATGAGGCTGAAAGGACCGATGAAAGTGAGGATACAAAAGGTAAGAAATCAATCGCTCTAAAGACTAACGCTGATTTTGATGATGCAGGGTCAGACGACTACTTAGATGATGAAGAAATAGCCATTTTCATCAAGAGATTTAAAAAGCTAAACAAAAAGGGGAGGAAGTTCAGAAGTTCGAGCTCTCAGAAGAAAAATGATTACAATGAATCTTCTGACGAACTTGTTTGCTTCAACTGTCACAAGAAGGGACACATTAAGCCAAACTGTCCTCAATTAAAAGAAAAGAAGGGAAGAAGCGAGAAGTACAAGAAAGCTTTAAAAGCAGAAGCTTGGAGTGATACTGAATGTGAAGACAGTGATGAGGAAGCTCAACTGTGTTTTATGGCAAATTCTGATTCAGATTCTGATTCAAGCCAAGATTCAGACTCTAATTCAGAACAAAATACTTAAGTAAGTATTCCTTCTAAAGTTTCCAAATATATTGATGATCTATGCTTGAATCTTGAATCTTCTCTCAAAAGAATCTCTGAGCTGAAAAAGGAGAATATTAGACTCAATCAACAGGAAGCTTACTGGAGAGAAAAGGCAGAGAATTCTGAAAAAGCTTTATTTACTTTGAAAGAAAAATAAAAAAATCTAGAAAAGGAAAACCTTTGTTTGAAAACCGACATTACAAATGTTTCTCAAAAGTTTTCTATCGGTTCTCAAAAACTTGAAAAGATTCTTTCCATCCAAAGACCATATTTCAATAAGGCAGGTCTTGGGATGACTTTGGAAACTAAACCTTTGGTTGACTTTCCTAAAGTTAAAGAAAGATTGAAAAACAGACTTCCAAAAAGGGCCTACAAAAATCATTTTGAGAAAACCTTTGTCAAACCCGTTGATAAGAGTCACTCCAAACTAAGTTCAGAATCTCTTGAGTTGAAAGATATTTACAAGTATCATAATTATACTAGTCACGCAAAAGTTGCTTTCTGTGCTAACTCTTCAGGACCCAAAATGATTTGGGTACCAAAGAAAATGTAAGGCATATTTTTGTTCACAGGTCTCGAACAAGAATAAATGGTATTTAGACAGTGGCTGTTCGAGACACATGACTGGAGATCCACTTTGCTTCACCAACATTGTCAGCATAGACGGTGGAAAAGTTTCCTTTGGAGGTGATGGAAAAGGAAAAATCATAGGCCTTGGGACTGTTGTTATTGGAAATCTGATCATCAACAATGTTTCCTTGGTGAAAGGACTCAAATATAATCTGTTGAGTATTAGTCAACTCTGTGATACGGGTTACAGAATTCAGTTTCAAGAAGATAGATGTTCTGGAACAAACAAAGACAACCTACAGTCTTTCACTGGGATACGACATGGTAACATCTACCTTTTAAATATGAACATTTCAGAGTGTCTCTTTTCTACTCAGGAAGAAGTCAATCTTTGGCATAGACGGTTGGGACACACAAACTTCAAACAACTTGCCAAGATTTCCTCTAAGAAACTTGTTCGTGGACTTCCAAAAGTATATTTCAAGAGAACAGATCCTTGTACACCTTGTATCTTGGGTAAACAAGTAAGAAGCTCATTTCAATCTATCGACTCTGTCTCCACTGATCGTGCTTTACAACTTTTACATATGGATTTATTTGGTCCAACAAGGACTCAAAGTTTGGGAGGTAAATCTTACTGCCTAGTAATTGTGGATGACTACTCTCGATTTACCTGGGTTCATTTCCTTTCAAACAAGTCAGATACATTTCAATGTTTTTATAAGTTTGCTAAACTTGTTCAAAATGAGAAAGGATATTTTATATCCAAGATACATTCGGATCATGGAAAGGAATTTGAAAACAAGGATTTCTCATAATTCTGTGACCAGTTTGGCATTCAACATATATTCTCCTCTCCCTATACTCCACAACAAAATGGAATAGTGGAAAGGAAGAATAGGTCTCTTCAAGAAATGGCAAGAACAATGCTAATAGAAGGTAATATCTCTCCTTGCTTCTGGGCTGAAGCTGTTTCAACTGCTAGTTACATTATCAACAGAGTTATTCTAAGGAAAATACTTCAAAAGACACCGTATGAACTTTACAAAGGAAAGAAACCAATAGTTTCTTACTTTCATGTGTTCGGTTGCAAGTGCTTTATCCTCAAAAATAATTCTGATAATGTTGGAAAATTTGAGGAAAGATCAGATGAAGGAATTTTTCTTGGATACTCGACGTCAAGCAAGGCCTATAGAATCTTCAACAAGAAATCTCAGAGAGTCGAAGAATCAATCAATGTCAAATTTGATGAAGGTGTGAAAGTTTCATCTATCCCGACTCAGAATGTTGGAACAGTTACACATTCTACCACTACAGAAGATACACAGTCTATCACTCCAGAAGATATTCCGTCTATCGACTCAGACCTTCTACATTCTACAGCATCAGAAGCTGTTCCGTCTACTCAACTTGATCAACCAGATTTTTCTAATGAAAGTAGCCCTCGAGTTCAAAGAAATTGGAAACACAAGTCAAGCCATCCAACCAATTTAATCATTGGAGACCTTGAAGAGGGTATTCGCACTAGATCAAAACGTTTCTCAATCCCTGAAGACCATGAGGAATCAAGTGCTATTGCCTTAATTTCAGAAATTGAACCCAAGAAGGTAGACGAAGCACTAACAGACGATAGCTGGATAGAAGCTATGCAAGATGAACTTCGACAGTTTGCTATCAATGATGTCTGGGATCTGGTTCCTAAACAAAAAGGAAAGACCATAATTGGCACTAAGTGGGTGTTTAGAAACAAGATGAATGAAGAAGGGGAGGTGATCAGGAACAAAGCTCGACTAGTAGCCAAAGGCTACACACAAGAGGAAGGAATAGACTATGATGAAACCTATGCACCCGTTGCCAGGTTAGAAGCCATACGTTTATTACTTGCTTTTGCATGTGCTAAAAATTTCAGGTTATTCCAAATGGACGTCAAGAGTGCCTTCTTGAATGGATTTATCCAAGAAGAAGTGTATGTCGAACAACCTCCTGGCTTTGAAGATCCAAAATATCCTGATCACGTATACAAGCTTAAGAAAGCCTTATATGGTCTAAAGGAAGCTCCTCGAGCGTGGTATGAACGATTAAGTACCTTTCTTCAACAACATGGTTTTGACAAAGGTAAGGTTGATACTACACTGTTTATCAAAAAGGAAGGTAACGATTTCTTATTAGTTCAAATCTACGTAGATAATATTATTTTTGGATCGTCTAATGAGGCACTTTGCAAGAAATTTTCTAGTACTATGCAGAATGAATTCGAAATGAGCATGATGGGTGAACTCACCTTCTTTCTTGGCCTTCAAGTAAAGCAACTAAATGAAGGAACGTTCGTTTATCAAGAGAAGTATGCCCGAGACATTGTTAAGAAGTTTGGTCTGGACAATTGCAAGAAGACGGACACTCCCATGGCAACTACTACTAAATTGGAAATTGACGAAGGAGGAAAAGCAGTTGATCAGAAGCTTTATCGTAGCATGATTGGTTCTCTCCTTTAGCTCACAGCATCTCGTCCTGATATCTTATATAATGTGTGCATGTGTGCCAGGTTCCAATCTAGCCCTAAAGAATCACACTTATCAGCAGTAAACGTATATTAAGATATATCTCCAGAACACTTAAGTTTGGACTTTGGTATCCCAAGGATGGCAACTTCATTCTACTAGGATATTCAGATGCTGATCATGCAGGTTGCAAAGTTAATCGAAAAAGCACATCGGGGACCTGTCAATTTCTTGGAAATTGTTTAATTTCTTGGCTCTCACAGAAGCAGCACACAGTCTCCTTGTCCACTGCCGAATCTGAATACGTCGCACTTGGAAGTTGCTGCTCTCAAATTCTTTGGCTTAGGCAGCAATTACAAGATTTTGGCATTCGGAATTACTGTGTGGAAATACGATGTGATAGTACCAGCGCAATTGATCTTACCAAAAATCCAATTATGCACTCGAGGGCGAAACATATTGAAATTCGGCATCATTTCATTCACGATCATGTTCATAAGAAGGATGTTCGAATCAGTTTTATTGATTCCCAGAATCAATTAGCGGATATTTTCACCAAACCACTGGATAGACATTCCTTCGAAGCTCTTCGAAGTGCTCTGAATATTCTATCTCTGTGATATATTGACTCTTTGACAATTTTGGCAAGTAAATCTCTTCAAGAATTACTTTCCCGCCTTCCAGGTATTTATTTACTTATTTGCTTGTTTTTAAATTGGTAAGGTTTCCGATTTTTATGCATTGCTAAACTGCCTTTTTTAGTGTCTCTTCAAATCTTCTTTTTGGAAACCGTCTCTCTCCATTCCTCGTCGAGCAGTTTCCTCTCGTAAAAAAACCCTACAGCGACTTGCTCTCCTCTGTTCTCCTCCGGCATTCTTTCGTCTTTTTTCCAATTTCTTCACCAAGTTTTCATCTTTCTTCACTTTCCTTTCGCTCACTACCTTTCTGTGATGGCTCCTCCTCGAAAGTCGTCTCGTATTGCTCAGAGAGAGTTTGGTTCGGCAAGCGGACCAACGCATTATGACCTCACCAAGGACGAGGTTCCTTCTCCTGCAACGTCTGTGCTTCTTACCCCTCCGGTTGAGACTGATACGACTCAGGTACTTTCAACTCCGCCTCTTCAGGCTAGGAGCACTAGAGCTATTTACAATGCCTATGTGGAATTGAAGAACACTGGAACTCTCATGGTACTTTTGACCACCTATCTCAAGGGTGCTGGATTTCCAAATGAACATCTGTTTCTCAAGCATGTTGAATCCCTAGGCATTGCTCCACCCGGTTCAGTAGATGAGGCTCGAAAAAATTTTCCGTTGGACCCAAATATAAGTCATCCTAAACAGTTTGATTCGTGGGACGAGGATGAAAAACTGTACATTTCCTTCAAATCTGTTAAGGGCATTGCTGCTAATTTGCCCGGAGACCCCAAGAAGCTATTTCGTTCCAAGGAACACAAGGGAATGCACGATCGTCTGTTGGCTCGCGGGGTGATGAATCCTCGCACTGTGGATTTTGATTTTCTGGATTCTATTCACATCAACCTTCGATTAACTTTCAGGATTTTAAAGTTGGAGAAATTTTGTTCTGAGACTGCCCCTGCTTTTCCTGAATTGACTGCTTATTTCTACTCCAACTTGTCGTTTCCCAACCGACACTCCGTTATTTTTTCGGTCAAGGATCAGAATGTTGTTGTTGATGTGGATGACTTGGCTGCTATAATTGGTTTGCAAAAGCCACGTTTCTTTCCAATCCAAGTTTCTGAAAGGGAGGCTACTGCATTTTTATCTAAGGAGGACTCTGGAGAAAAGGACATTTCCTATTCTACAATGAAACCCCTGAGTATTATTCTCCACAAGATTTTAATCAATTGTCTTCGACCAAAGGCGGCTTCTCGCACAGCTATCTCCAGAACCGAACTACAGATTATGTTTGGGATGTTACATTCTAAGTTCATCAATCTTCCTTTCATTATTATCTATCAAATGTACAGGGCTGCTCAGAAGGGAACAGGGCAATTGCCCTATGCGGGTCTCATCTCCAAGATATTCCAGCACTTCAACATTCCCATGCCTTCACATCTCTGCAAAAAGTCCATGCCAATCACAGTAATTGGCAAGACAATGATAGCAAAAATGAGAATGGCTGAGTTGCTAGTTGGTTTATCTGTTTCTCCTGCGTCTAAGGCAGGTTCTTCCTCTACCGCCAAACGCAAGGGCAAGGCTCCTTTAGATGCGCCACCTCCCAAGAAGGGAAAAGTTATTCTTCATGATGAGCCTAGCAGTCCTGAGCATGTATCTCCTATCTTGGCTGAAGAGGATAGTTTGGATAAAGAGGTTGATGACTATGTCCCGGAAGAAGAGGCAGAGGGGGAGGTCAATACGGACATTCCTCGGGGTCAAGTGTCCCTCAGTTCGACTGATCATGATGGTGCATCTTCCGCAGGTCATGTTGCCCAACAAGATACAGAGATTATGACTCCACAGGTTGCTGAGACGGTTCCTTCACCTCGTGTATTACCTACTAGCACAGATGCAGGGGGAGATGTTCCTCCACCGTCTTCACCAACCTTTGTTGCTCCTACCATTCCTGCTCCCATCTCGGAGTCACCTCCAGTCATTCCAACTCCTCCTCCTTCGATTCCCTCTCCGTCTACTACTCATCCTCTTCCTACTGAGTCTTTATTTCCACCGGGTGCCACTAGCACCACTGATTCTAGTGTACTTTCTACCATTCTCCAGACACTCACTTCTCTTCAACAAAGCCACAACACATTTCTTCAGGACTTCTCTGATTTCAAACAGTCCATTACTCATCATCTCTCTAATGTGGCCAGTCACGATGATCTCCTGGAAATTCAGAGCGATCTCCAACAGGATCTTCATCTTCTTGAGCAGTCTGTGTTACACTTGGAGTCTTTTAAACTTGTTCGCTTTCCGAATCATTAGTTTTGTTCGATGACAAAAAGGGGGAGAGTGTAGGAAGTGCAGTTTTTCTGTCTTTCTTTAGTTTTTAATAAACTTTCAGTCTTTAGTTACCGTGTTGGATTCTAAGGATTCTGTTTAACATACGTGCTGCAGGATTCTTTTCTATGAATTTTGTTTGACATATGTGCTGCAGGATTCTTTTCTATGGATTTTGTTTAACATATGTGATGCAGGAATCTCTACTTCTTTTGAATGAAGGGTGTTATAATCAAGGGGGAGTTTCCTCTCCTTGTTTCCTAACATATGTTGATCCTCGATCCTACAGATCTTTGGTTATTATTGTCTTATTTCAAAAACTGCAGGATGTTTTGTCATCTTCAAAAAGGGGGAGATTGTTGGAGAATTTCCTTCTTAAGTTTTAAAGCTGACAAAACACTTCTAAGTCCAGCGCTGAAGATAGACGATGTATCTTCTAACTGCTCGATAGACAACATATCGTCTCTTTCGGTAGACGATGTATCGTCTGGAGAACGATAGACAATGGATCGTCTATCCCAATAGACGGTTGTTCTTTTGCTTTCAACACTTAGCTTCTGGACCATATCAAATGAAGATTGCCACATCTCGAGGATCATTATCTATGGCAAGAAAGACAAACGGTCAAAATCACTCTTCATAGTTGGTCACAGTTTTCCACGAAGTAAGAACAGATGGATTGGTCAAATTCAATATAGAAACAATCATTATTTTGGAAAGTCTCGATCAGCCGAAGAACTACATATTGATAGATGGTTCTTACTTGGAAGGTAATGAGACTGATTGTATGGGCAATCAGGCTCGGCACCCTCTCTTCCTGTTTCAAAATCATTTAGAGATTTCCTGATATGATTCTCTCCAACGGCTTGATTGAGAGAAAGTTTTTGGCAAGTGTCAACGGTCGACAAAGTCAGAGAAGCTTATTTAAAGGATTTCTTCTATTGATGAAAGACGCAGAGAAGCACGAGAAAAATTCCCAGTTCAAGATCATCATTACACTACAGTTCACTTTGATATTCAAGAGAGAGATATTTAGTTTGAAAAGCTGTTCATCGCATTGTACTCATTCTTGAATCACTTAGTGAATTCCAGCCTATTGGCTGTTAGATCGAGAGTGGACGTAGGCTTAACTAAAGCCGAACCACTATAACCGAGTTTCCCATTCTCTTACTCTTTGCACTCTGTTATTTCATATTACATAGTTTTTAATTCCGCATTAATTTTTGAACAACACCTATTCAACCCCCTTCTAGGTGTTGCACTAGCGTTTTCACTATCTATTTTTCTCCCTTTTCTTTTTCTCAAATGTTTAGTCCTTTCGTTCTTCGAGCCGCCTCGTCGCCGTTGACTGAAGATTGGATGCGAAGTAACAGAATAATGATACAAAGATTCTCCTTCCAAGAAAAGCTTACGTTATAAGAAACAACGCACTCATGTGCGGACGAGAGAGCTTATAATGAAGCTAAGATTTGAGCAAAGACGAAACAATCTCAAAAGGGACAGATGGAAGTAGAAGTCCCTTGAAACTTCGAGTTTCAACTTGCGCGGCCCCACGGAGACTCTGACCCCGTTTGGTTGGGCATTTGAAATGCCCCGTTTGTTCGTCCCCGACCTTCTGATCTTCCTCTCCACCGCCCGCTGTCTCCGAGGAGGCTCAATCCAATCGCGCCTGCAGATTTCGAAGGTGATACGACCTCTCCAATCGTCTGAATCGCGCGCTCGCGATTGCAGCTCCTTTTGTCTAATCTTGTTCCGGTCTGTGCTGCGTGCGCCTGGGAAATCTGTCGGTTTCGCTTTTGATTTGCCGGGAAGTCGGGTCCTTTTCTTCTGGGCTTTTTCTTTTTG
This sequence comes from Melaleuca alternifolia, assembly GCA_019926035.1. Taxonomy (NCBI): domain Eukaryota; kingdom Viridiplantae; phylum Streptophyta; class Magnoliopsida; order Myrtales; family Myrtaceae; genus Melaleuca; species Melaleuca alternifolia. The sequence goes on from JAGKPW010002396.1 coordinate 11,672, forward strand.
TTCGGGAAGGAAATCGTGTGTTGAATTGTTCGAGCTATTGCAGTCTCGCGAATCAGAATTCGAGATGTGCAAGAATCGCTTTGTTTTCTTTTTCTTTTTTTGCAAAGAAACTCAGAATCTTTCCGACCTGTTTTTGATCAATCGAGGAGGGTTTAGCTCGATTGAGCTCATATCCTTAGAGATTAACGGAAGAATGTTTTTTGCTTTCTAGTGTTGCTTCTTGCTATTTGCATCTTTTTTATCGATAGGGAAAAAAAAACAGACATGGCTTTTGGACAAGTGGTTGGATTAAAGCAACTCTTGGCAATTCTTTCAGCTTGTGGTTCATCTTGTTTCTGGAGCTAGAAATGATGAAATCACTCGCAAACCGTTTTGCTATTTCTTCATCTGGTATTTCTCCTACAATTCTGCTTTTTGGGGGGGGGAGGGAGGAGGATGAGTAGATGTCAATAATCAATCTGAGGGGTTCTGATGCACTGTGCAGATATTTCGATTGAATCTCTGTGCTTTGCGGAGAGTTCTTGCGTATTTTGTTTTCTTAGTGATTTATCTCCAATGATGTTCTGAATCTGAACAGTGACTCAGTCCCCTGCCTTCATTCCTTCATTAGTAGCTTAATCCCTTTCGCCTGTTTTGACATTTGTACCGTGTGAAGATCCAATTTTGTCAATCTCATTTCTTGTCCTTCGGGGTGTGTGTGTATTGATCTGTAAGCTCCCGAGTTGGATAGTGTGGGAAAAGAACGCCACTGTTTGCAACGTGGTTTTGTGCTTCCCTAGTCCGAGAATTTCATCTTACATTAATTTGGTTTTCTGCAGTGTTCTCATCTGACATGCTTCATCTTTTTGCCTACCTTTAGATCATAAGATAAGTAGCTACTTCTTGGTTTTTACTCTGCCTGTTGTTCATCCTGTGCTAGTTCGATTATCTCATCCATGTCTGTCTTTATAAGCTATTGTCTTGGACAACATATTTAGCTCCTACTTTTACCCTTTATGTCTGTTAATTAAAGGTTACAATGCTACTTATTTGTTTAACTTAGCTAACACCTGTGTGGATGACTTCTTTGCTTTGATTTTCAGGTCCTCAGTTGCTTTGCTTGGTGTTTGCAATCCCTATATGCTCTTTTCAAATGATGATGCAACATTACTTTTACATGATTTTTTTTTTTGGTCAGAGGAAGTATTATATTATAGATTTGTTGCTTCATCAGAAGTTTGAGACGACGCCAAGTTGGCTTGAGCAAATATCAAAGCAAAAAGACTAGGAGGAAGATAATAAATCCATGACTCTAGTAACATCTTTAACCGTTGGGCTTTTGCGGCCCAGTCCGCAACTTTGTTTCTTTCTCTTGGGCAGTGGCCTATATAACAATGGGAGTAGGCTTTGGCATGGGCTTGGGCTTCGGTAATGACTAATACGACCTCCCAGCTTATTTGATCTGCACACACCCAGATCATGGAAGCTAGATCTGCACAATCAACTTCTATTTAGAGTTCCTGTTCGTGCAAATGGCTAAAGTGTTTTAGAGTTTGCAAAAGGGCTTCCGCCTCAGCTTGGATTGGCGATGACACCTTCAGCGCTTGAGCAAAACCTTCAAGGAGAACCCCCCTGCTATCTCACAGGCACAAGCCATGGCGCCTTCCCCAGTTTCTAGGTCGTATGAGCTGTCTCTATTGATTTTGAGAACGCCGACAGGAGGGGGAATCCATTAAGAGAGGTATGTCTTTTTGTGCTATGTTTTTGCTCTTTTGTTGTGCCCATCTCATAAAGTTCGCTTCTTCTGCTTTGGCCGAGATGAGGACTTGACGGGGGTTCACTTTTTGGCCAGGAAAAGTTGATGCGTTCCTTTCTTTCCAAATTTGCTAGAGTAAGAGGACGAGGAAGTCGAAATCAAAGGAGGTATGCATGATACTTACCAGCCATTCTTCCAATTTGTTCCTGTTGTGCACAGGTATCATCTCCTCTTCCATAATCTCTTCTATTTTTCTTTTCATAAAATAAATTCCAGTAAGGGCTAAACTCATTAGCCTCTGTTTTCAACCAGGATCCGTAAGAAATTTTTTTCATATTTTCACATCGATCATCACTACTTGGATTCCTCTCACATTATTGGGCGTCATGTCCCAATTTCCCACATGTATAACAGTAGTGAAGGAGTCTTTCATATTTGAATTCCAACCATAACTTTTTCCCTTTATTGCTGAATAGAGAGCCCTAGAGTAAGGGAGCAGAAATATCCATCGCCAATCTAGACTTCCATATTTTGTAGGCTGTGTATCCTCTAGGTTCAATTTTAGTGGTTGAAACCCTCCCTATCTCATTGCCACTTTGGTAATCACAAATTTTGTAATCCATTCAGTTGGTAACCCATAAATATGCACCCAAATTTCACACAGATTAAAGTCATAGCACACAGGAGTATTAGGTTCCCATTCTTTAAGTAATAACAGATGATTTGCAAAATACCATGGTCCTTGTTCTAGCACCTTAGCTCTGTCGGTTACTAACCAAAACTTGAACTCAGATATACCCGGGGCTATTAAGAATATCTCAACATTCTCCATTCTCCAAGCCTTTCTCATTGTAGTTTGGAATGCCTGGATATTGATTTTTGGATTTTGGAAGAGCTGACCGATAAGAGATAGCTTACATTCTTTAATCTTGTCTACATATATATCCTCATCCACTACAACAATTTCCCTATGCGCCCACAAGCTTCCTACATAATGCCGTTATGTGAATGGCTTCCTCTTCAGACTCATCCATGAAGCTTAACAATTGAAGGGTGTTCGATGCAAAGAAGTTCTGGACTATTACATTGTCACGGATGATATTCAAATAAACCCTAATAGTACAAATGTTGGGCTGTATTGATATATAAGGAATGAAATATGAGAGTAGGTTAATGCAGTTTGGGGCAATAAGATTGTGGATGCTATTTGAAAGGGGAAATTAGGGTTAGGGTTAGGGTTTCAGTGGGTAGCTACCATATGTCAGAGAGAGCTCTCCCGCAAGAGAGAAAACTGATCACGTTTACATGATCAAATGGTTGTAAATGTAGGAAATGTTTAATGATGTTTGTAATTTCCAAGGATGATGAATTTTTTTCATCACGGCATGTTACAACATTGATGTTATAATAAAAGTAATATTTTTACATTGAATTATTTAGCAATAATATAAATTTTATTTTCAAATAAAATTATTTACATGATGTCTTTTAACATTATTACCAAAATCTAAATTTAAGAAAGTTCCAAACATTATGTTTAAATGTTTCGATAGATAAAATTCAAAAAACATAATTTAATTACTCAAATGGGCTTTTCAAAGTGCGTGTGTATGTGTGCGAAAGGTGATGGAATTAGATTGTGGAGTTAGTGCTCTTTGCTTTAGTATGTGTGATCTTGGACCAAGTGAACCAGAGCGGAAGCATTATGCCTGAAAGCATAAGTTCCTTTTTTCAATTAGTTATGCTCCTATACAATTCATCAAGCAAAGAAACCAAATAGATCCTTGAAGTGGACAATGAAGCTGAGGAGCTATGGAAATTGACATGATCAGGGGCATTATTTTCTGCCGGTGCTTGGCGGGACTAGTTATGTGGATCTACTTGAGAATAAAACAAGCAGCTCCCGGTTTCAATTTCTTGAAACCAGTCCTCAATGGGCGGTTCCCTTTTCACCATGAAACCGATTATCCCTATACAACGCACTAAGAAGTTCGCAATACTTGCCGTTAATAAGCTTCTAATTTCTCGCGAATTGAGGTTGTTTTTATCCTGGTGTCTTGACCTAGCCTGAGTGACACTAGCTTTGGAACTTCTTCCCCTATCCTTATCGAGGATGAGAAGGGTCGAGTTGATGGCCTCCTATTGTGGTTGCCTAATGTTGTTTCTTTGCTGAATTTGCTGTACAGCATAGAAACAACATTTGGTATCAGAGTTCTTTTGATCTTAAGGGGCTATGAGTGACTTGTGAGACTGAGTGAGAGGTGTGCTTCCATTCATAAAAGTTTAAAGGCCAAATGGAGGCAGGTTCGAGTGGTTTTTCAACAATGGCTGCACTAGTGTTTGACGGAGAAAATTATCAAGCCTTGGCAGTTAGAATGCAAGCTTATCTAGAGAGTTGTCATTATTGGGAAGCTGTGGAACAAGATTATGAAGTTATTCCACTTCCTGACAATCCAACCTTCAACCAAATCAAGTTTCACAAGGAAAAGATAACAAGGAAGGCAAAGGCAAAGTCCTGTTTATATGCTGTTGTCTCACCAGCTATTTTCAGCAGAATTATGGCTTGTGAATCAACAAAAGCTATCTGGGATTTCCTCAAGGTTGAATATCAAGGAGATGAGAGGATCAGAAGCATGAAAGCGTTGAATCTGATCACGGAGTTCGAAAGGTTGAAGATGAAAGAGTCTGAGACAATCAATGAGTATTCAGATAAGCTGGTAAGAATTGCAAATCAGACAAAGATCTTAGGCACTGATCTTTCTGACAATAGATTGGTGCAAAAGATTCTTGTCACATTGCCAGAGAGATTTGAGGCAACTATTGCTTCTTTGGAGAATACCAAGGATCTTTCTTCGATCAAGTTGGCTGAATTACTTAGTGCTTTGCAAGCACAAGAGCAGAGGAGATTGATGAGGCATGAGGAAAATACAGAAGGAGCTTTGTAGGCCAAAGAATGGAAAGGCAAGAACTGGAAAGGGAAGAAAGAGCATGGCAATAGTGGTTTAGAAACTATTGTGGGAGAGAGCAGTGCAGGTAGTTCTAAGAACTCTTGGGGAAAGCATCCTCCATATAAGCACTGTGAAAAGAGAAATCATCCATACTTTCGGTGTTGGAAGAGGCCAGATGTAAGGTGTAGAAAGTGTTAAAAACAAGGGCACATTGAAAAGTTCTGCAAAGAGAGGAGAAATCAGTAACAAGGTGAGGTACGAGTTGTTGTCCAGCAAGAGGTAGATCAATTATTTGTTGCCTCGTGTTTTTCCTTTAGTACTCCATGTGATAGTTGGCTAGTTGATAGTGGCTGTACAAACCACATGACTAGTGATAAAAAGCTCTTTATAGATCTTGACAAGTCATTGAAGTCAAGAGTGAGGATTGAAAATTGGGAGTACTTAAAAGTGAAAGGCAAATGGTCTATAACAATAGAGAGTTGTGCTGGAATTAAGTTGACTTCTGATGTAATGTATGTGCTTGAGATTGATCATAATTTGCTGAGTGTTGGGCAGTTGGTAGAGAATGGATTTAAGATGATATTTGAAGAGGAGAAGTGTTTGATCTTTGACTCAATGGTTAGGAGATGTTCAAGATAATGATGCAACATAAGAGTTTTTCTCTAACTCCTCGTAAGAAGGAGCAGGTGGCATTTAAGTGTCAGGCTAGATATCGTTATCCAAGGTCTAAGACATTGCCAAATGTTACAAGATTCGAGATGTTGTCAGATGTTACAAGATCTGAGACGTTGTCAGATAACATTACAAGATCTGAGACGTTGCCAGACGTTACAACGTCTGAGACATTACAAAGTCTGAATGCGAAATCTGAAAACTGCCAAACTCTGAAAGAGCAAGTTGTATTCAAATGTCAAGCTAGTGACTTAGAAATATGGCACAAAAGATTGAGGCACTTTCATCAAAAAGGCTTGTTGTTCATGCAAAGGAATGAAATGGCAATTGGGTTATCAAACCTAGAGGAGCAAATTGCAAGGTGTAAGGCTTGTTTGCTAGGTAAGCAGACTAGACTTCATTTCAAGAATTCAACTTGGAGAGCTACAAAGAAGTTGCAGCTGATTCATACAAACTTATGCGGTCCACAAGTGACACCTTCGCTAAATGGCAGCATGTATTTCATTATTTTCATTGATGATTATACTAGAATGTGCTGGATTTATTTCATGAAGCAAAAGTCAGAAGTTGCTGAGATTTTTCTGAAGTTTAAAAGATGGGTCGAGAACCAGAGTGACTGCAAGATTTAGGTCATCAAATATGACAATAGAACAGAATATACTTCACAGAGGTTTAACTTTTTCTGTGAAGAGGCTGGAATTGAGCATCAACTTATCGTTCCTTACTCACCACAGCAAAATGGAGTAAGTGAAAGGAAAAATAGAACCATTATGGAAATGACTAGGTGTCTACTGCATGAGAAGAATCTGCCAAAAGATTTTTGGGCAAAAGCAGCAAATACAATAGTTTTCTTACTGAATAGACTACCTATAAGGGTATTGGAGAAGAAGACACCTTTTGAAGCTTGGTTTGATGCCAAGCCAATACTGAAACATCTAAAAGTATTTGGCTGTTTGTGTTGTTCTCATATCCTACATTTCAGGAAAGACAAGTTGGGAGAGAAAGCTGAAACTGGAATCTTTGTAAGTTACAGCTCGGTGTCAGAAGCCTACAAAATTTATCAACCACAAACTAAGAAAGTGATCATCAATAGAGATGTTTAGTTTCTGGAAGATGAGGAATGGGATTGGACAAATGAACAAGAAGGTAAGCATAAGGAGATCTCATTAGACCCCGACGAGCTGGTGGATGACGTTCCAGTTAGAGGTACTCGTTCTCTAACTGATATATATGAGAAGATGTGCAATGTGGCTGTTTTGGAACCTTCAGGTTATGATGAAGCTAAAGATGATCAGAGGTGGTTAAATGCAATGAAGGAAGAGCTTTTCATGATTGAAAAGAACCATGCGTGGAAGCTAGTTAACAAGCCTAAAAATAGGAAGGTGATTGGAGTAAAATGGGTTTTCAGAACCAAACTCAATGCCGATGGCTCAATAAATAAGCACAAGGCCAGGCTGGTGGTAAAGGGATATGCACAGGTTTGGGGAGTGATTTCTCAGAAACTTTCGCTCCTGTGGCAAGGCTAGACACAATCAGAATGTTACTTGCATTAGCAGCTCAACAAGGATGGAGAGTCTATTAGTGAGATGTAAAATATGCATTCTTGAATGGAGTGTTGCAGGAGGAGATTTATGTTGAGCAACCTCAATGCCTTGTCACACTAGGCCAAGAGGAGAAAATTTATTTGCTGAAGAAGGCGCTTTATGGGTTAAGGCAAGCTCCACGAGCGTGGTACAACAAGATGGTTGAACACTTGCTAAGTTTAGGCTTCGAGAAAAGCCTTAGTGAATCCACTTTATATGTCAAGAAGCTATTATCTGACATAGTTGTGGTATCTCTTTATGTGGATGATATGCTTGTGACAAGAAGTAATGAAGCTCAGATTGATGCATTCAAACATGAGATGATGAAGATGTTTGAGATGACTAATCTAGGTGAAATGTCATTTTTTCTGGGGATGGAAGTTAGACAAACTCATAATGAAGTTTTTATCTGTCAGAAGAAGTACTTGAAGGAGATTCTAAAGAGATTCAACATGGAAGAATGCAAGAGTGTGAGTACTCCAATGACTCACAAAGAATAGTTTCGAAAGAATGATGGAGAAGAACCTGTTGAGGAAAGAACCTATAGAAGCCTGATTGGATGTCTGTATCTTATTGCAACTAGGCCAGACATCTTATATTCAGTAAGTGTCTTGTCTCGTTTTTTAAGTTGTGCAAGTGAGTTGCATATGGTAGCTGCAAAAAGAGTGTTAAGGTACTTAAAATGCACTCTTTCATATGTGATAAAGTTTTTGCCAAGTTCAGGAGTTTAAGTTGCAAGGCTATTTGGATAGTGATTGGGCATGATCAATGGATGATATGAAGAGCACCTCAGGTTATTGCTTTACCTTTGGGTCGGCATGTTTTTCTTGGTGTTCAAAGAAGCAAGAAATTGTGACTCAATCAACCGTAGAAGCTGAGTTCATTGCAGCTACTGCCGCTGTGAATCAAGCATTATGGTTGAAGAAGTTGATGGATGATCTGCATTTGCAACAAGAAGAAAAAATAGAAGTATTTTTGGATAATCAAGCTACTCTAGCTATTTTAGTGAATCCAGTATTTCATAGAAGGACAAAGCATTTTAAAGTCAAGTATTACTACTTGAGAGAAGTGCAAAAGACTGGAGAAGTGAAACTGCTGTACGGCAGTTCAGAGAACCAAATTGCATATATATTCACTAAATTGTTTCATGTTGGTCGGTTTGAACTTCTCAAGGCAAAGTTGGGAGTGTGCAACACTTGATCCAGGAGGAGAATGTTGATGAATCAAGGCTTGCACCAATTTATTTTTCTATTGAAGTCATGTCCTATATTTTAGGAGATAATGACTCTTTCAAGTCTATCTTTAGAAAGGTTGTTTAGTCCTATTTTGTAGGAGTGTTAGTTTCAGAATTGTTAGTGGACAACGTGTGTTTATGGTCAAGGTTTTAGGTTTGTATTTAAGAAGTTTTCGTTTTAGTTTTTTTTTTTTTTGTTTTTGCATAGATGAATGCATTTTTCCCTTCCATTGTTCTGTTCTTACTGCATACTCTGTTTTATAATGCTGTAAATTTTGCTGTACAGCATAGAAACAACACCCAAGGCTAGCAGGGCTGGGCTTGGGCTGTCACTGCTCCTTGGCTCATCAACGTCGAATATGCCATCACAAGCCTAGGTCGACCCTAGGTCTGCAGTTGCAGAGGGGGGGGGGTGCAATAAAGGAAGAGATGGCAGCATTGGGTGATCGATGGCGGTCCATTGCAACGGCAGCAAGGGAATCCGGCACCGTTAAGGGGTGGCAAAGGCGTGGTTGTGGCTAATGGTCGAGATTGGCTCGTTGTCCTGTACAATTGTCAAGAGTTTGGAGTCGCATGCACCACGAGGATATCGAACCAAGGTCAAAAAAAGGAAAGAAGCTCTCAAATTTACGTGGTGTCAATATTTTCAGATCTCAAAGTAATAGTATTATCTCTATTTAAGTAATGGAGCATCTCAACTTCTTAAAGTTCAACAACCGCTTACATATGTCTGTATTAATATGCTGATGTTACCTCCATATTCAACTTTGGTTTCATTATAGCCATTCACAATTCATCACGTAAGTGGACGAACTTGGTCATAAGATCCAATCACGATTCACCATAAAACCACGTCCTCATAGGCTCATAGCTTATATTTATCCACGAGCCAAACATATGAGAATTCCAAACCCCATCTTCGGTGCCGACCAAAAAAAAGAACACTATCTTCGGACTTTTAAAACATACGAATATTCAAAAGTTCTAGGACGAACCAAAGTACGACATTTGTACGGACATAAGAGCAAACAGAAACGAGGTTTGGATTTTTTTTTTCTCTTGACGAAATGGTCAGAGAAAATATCTGGACTCGCTCCGGTCCGAACTTGTTCCATCGGCGTCCGCGAAGACTAGGCAGAGCCTATACCTGATATCACGCTAAATTTCTATTTTTCTCTAGAAGGCACAGCACTCCACGAAGTTTCCGGTCTGACTATTAATAACAAAGACATTTCGGAGAGATTTGACTATTCCTCGTCTCCTATGACAGGCGTCGCCATGTATATATATATGACACTGCATAAGCCAAGAGGGGCTCTGGACGAACGGTCGAAACTGGCAAGTGGTGACGTTTCAGTGAAACTTGATAAATCATGGGGTGCTTCTGGACGAAGGAGAGAGGCAGCCGCGATGACTGCTGGGGCGATTGCAGTGGTGATGGCTGGGGCAGTGATGGCGGCGGCGGCCATGGCAGAGATGGCGATCGCGGAGGCGGCAACGACGGCAGCAGCTGTGGTGGGGGAGGCGGCGGCTGTGGCGGGGGCGGCGGTGGTTAGAAGTTGTTAATAGTATGTATATGCTGCTCCTGAAATAATATTACTATGCTAAATTACTAGACCTATATATTTGTCTGTGCGAAAGCAGTTGATTATCTACTTCTTGTTGTGTTCATCAATAATATCGGATTGACGCCATGTGTCTAAGATTTGGGATTCTTATGCGGACAAGATTACTGCTCGCAATACCCAAAGAGTATAGCATGTGCACGCAGATGCATTTACGTCTAACCTTAATAATTTGAAAGCCGGATGACACTGGAGCAAGTGTCGCGCCCACGACCGCCATGACCTTGCCACCGAGTCACCGGTTCCACCATCCGTGCACCCTTGCTTGATTCAATGAGCTAATTGTTCTGCATGTATGATTCGATTGGAACCTTATTGTCGAATCGGGTCGAAAATCAATCCTAGCCAAAATCAGACCAATCGAAATGAATTGAGGTATATTGTATAATTATATTGTCACTTCGAGCAAAAAATATAGAAAAAGCAGCAATCTATGAGAAAATAAAACTAATGTGTTTCTTTAAAATAAAGTAGCTTTTTCTCAATGGTTTGTAGATTCCTATCTGGATTTCATTAAAACGAATTCTTAGACCGATGAGAGAGAGAGAGAGAGAGGTGTTGCAGTGTAACAGCCTGACTTTTATAATAATAAATTTCCCCCTTCTTCCTTTCTTTATTCTCTAAATTTCTTTCTATTCTCTTATTTCCTTTTTGTCCTTTGCACGTGGGCCCACGCCAGCCCACAGCTCCACTTTCCTTTCTCCTGTTCATCATCTTCCTCACGCAGCCTCCCCTCCTCTACGAACCCTAGCCGTCACGCCGCACCCAAACAACGCGAGAAAATCGCGTTCACGCCAACGGCTCGCCCCCACGATCTCCTTCCACAACGGACTCAGCAGATTCCTCGCGCAAACGCCCCTATAGAACCCTAGCCGCTGCTCTCCATAAGGCACGCGTTTCAGTAAAACAAAAACGCGAACCCGAAGCTCCCCTGTTTCTGCTCTTGTTGCCGCCGGCCACCCAAGCTTCCTTAGCCACCATTGTTGCTCGAGAAGTTCCTTGAAGGTTCCTTGATCCGTGCCCAGCAACTCGCCACTTCCAATTTGGTGTGGGTAGTCTCAATTTGCTTTGGAATTTCCAGATTGGTTCGGGTTGAGGTTCGTGAACCCGAGAAGCCGAGACCCCCTCCTCGCCGTCGCGGTGTCGTTCGCCGTCCTCCACGCTGTCGACGCCTCTACCGCGACCCAGACGCCGTCCACAAAGTCTCACGCCGCCATTAACGTTGTGTCAAGCCTCGCCTCAGCTTGAACCAACCGACTCAGCAGCTGGATCTCCAGCTTGGCTCGGTAGAACCAAAGGAACCGAGGCCCTCCTCACGCCGTCGAACTCGTCCAAGCTCGACCCACGCCGTCAACGCCGCCTCAGCTCGCCTCGTCGTGGCTTCACGCCCTTTTGCTCGAGTCGTAGTTCACAGGAAAGGAAGCTAGCTCGCACGTGCCTCCCTTTTTGCTTGGACCAGACGAACAGAAGTTGTTGCAGCTTCTGTGGGCTTGAGATAAGCCACGGTGGGCTTTGAATCAACCATTTAGGCCCATCCAAACACTCGACCCACTCGCAAGCAGTCCGGACAGCTCACCGGAATCCTCGTCGGACCATCGCCGGAGCTTTGCCGAAGTTTCGTTAGAAAAGTTGCAGTTGTTGTTAAATTAGAAGCTTGGATTTAGGTGAGTTTAATCCCTAACTCCTCTTTAGGGCTGTTAATTGCTCTAGTAGATGTAAATTTATGTGATTAGACTTGTTTGATAGTTAATTTAGAATTTAAGGCCTATTTGGAGGGAATAAATGAAATAGGGGCGATTTCGTAAAATTTAGTCATTTAAGGGTATAGTTGTGAAATTGGATATTTGAAGGATTAATTAGCAAATTAATAAATTTAGATATGTGGATTATTGGTTAAAGAGGTGCAAAATTGTAAGTTTAGAGGAATTAGAGACAACTTAGCAATTTTGGTCCAATTAGGCCTAAGTTAAGGTTTATGGGTAAATTGGTAAATTTAATTAGTGGGAGGACGATTATTAATTAAATTAGTTTTTGGAAATCCTTAATTAGTAGAGGGTAGAAAAATATGAGATTCGGAATATTTTGAGAATGATAAGTGGATTATGTCATATTATAGCCTAATTAGGGTTTTTAGGGGTAAAAATGTAATTTTGGAAATTTTGAGGGCAAAAGTGTAAAGTTGACAACTTGGAGAAAGGTGTGAGAAATGTTGGCTGCGATGGTATCAAATTATTAATAGTGATGGTTTGGTTTGATATTCGGGTAATTTACGATTAATTATCCTGCTTTGATTAGTTAGGGTTTTATTATGTAATTTTAGGTAATTTGCAATATTTTGGAATAAATTCCAGAAATTGCGTGATTGGCTAAGTGGCTGCTAATTAAAGTGATGTCACCCGTAGTTGATCGAATCAAACAATTTGGATTCGATTTAGGGACCCGGGTGAATCCCTAATTAGTAGGTCCAGGCAGTCGATTTTGGTTACTTTGAGAAATTATCTCAATTTGTTTATGGCTTAGTGGTGGATGTTTATTTATTATTCTTGATTGATCGATTGGTTGAGATTGATTTATTAATTGCAATTGGATATTGATTGTTTCATAATGTGATTTATTATTTAAATTCTTGGTGCTCATTTTAATTGATTTGATGTTATATTGTCTTAGAAATTGATAATGTGACATTTATATCGAATTATTTGGAGAACAATTTATCGGAAGGGTTTAGTGACAGATCATGGGTTGTGAGAAGTGAGGATTAATTTAATTAGTTGGTTAAGGACCCTAGAGTGAATATCAACCTAATTAAGAAGTAGGGTGCAAACTCGATGAGTTTATCTCATCTTAAAATTATTTGGTTCAGGTTCTAATATTGCAGCTTCCCCTCGAGGACCAGGTGAAGCTGGAGGCGCAGCGAGATGATCATAGTTGATTTAATTTTGATTAGGAGATTTTATTTAATTGTGAGGAAATTATTTTCCGTATTTATCCTTTTAGTTGAACGAATAAATAAGGTTGATAATTTGTGAACCCTATTTAGTTGTTTGATCAGTTATTGATATTGTTGTAATAAATACCTCAGGATTTTGATCGGGGTTTATTTAGCATGTTCCGCTGCATTTCTTTGTACTAATTTTATATCCTCAGTTCATTTCTTTGGTTAATCGATAATACCTGGGATTATCGGAAAATCCAATAAGTGGTGAGGTCTATTTCGAAGACTGTCATGTACTCGGGTTTGGGACGTGACATGCAGGGCTGAGGCAGCCACCTTGATAATGAATCTGAGTAGCTAGTTGCGATAAAGTAATTGAACTCGAAAACTTGCCCTTCGTGAGTTTGAATCTTAAAACTTGCCCCACCGCGTTGGTTCTTTCGTTACTCCCCAACACCCGCCGGTAACATTCCTCCCTCGTACAGTCTTCATCCAGATGATCTTTCTATCTATTTTTCTCCCTTTTCTTTTTTTCTCAAAAGTTTAGTACTTTCATCGCCGCTGCTTGTGTGAAGATTGGATGGGAAGTGACAGAATAATGCTAGAAAGATTCTCCTTCCAAGAAAAGCTTACGCTATAAGAAACAACGCATTCATGTGTGGACGAGAGAAACTTATCATGAAAACTCAAAAGGGACAGATGGAAGCAGCTGTCCATTTGAAACTTCGTGTTTCAACTTACGCGGCCCAATGGAGACTCTATCATACTTGTCGACCCTTCTTCCCAAGGAATAAGGACGCCTCCTGTCGTCGTTATGCTTGAAGAATTCAATCTGACGATACAATACATCGAATGGCCAAGTATAAACGCAATTACTTACTCGTGATGTCGATTCAGATTGCATCAAAAGTAGTCATGTGGTGCTCTTACTTTGGAGGTCAGAAAAAGAAGGATAAGCATCCCAGTCGGGATCCGCTGCCGCTGCTGCTGCCACGACGACGGCAGCCACCAATCCTGCTAATGCTGGCGGAGGAGCCGCCACAACTTCTAGTGAGGCCAGTGGAGTTGTCGTCCGCTAAATTAGTATTAGCGAATGTTTTGGAGAGACAAGCGTCCGGCTCATATGAAGTGCGTTGCAAGTTGCAAATTGAGTCCTTAAAACTCTATATATCACTTAGATTACACCACCACAAGTCGCCACTTAGAATTAGTTGATAGGTTGTAAATTCAAAGGACTTCCTCATTTACTACATAATTATATTCGCTGTATGAATTTGTATTTGAATATATATATATATATATATAATACAATGGATATTTGGAAAAATATTTATCCTAAAATTTAGAGCACTTCTATAATTGCAAAAAGTGTGGATGCGAGTATGTTTTTTCAAATTTACCAATCGAGTTCTAAATATTTTCACGTTTTGTCAATTAAATTTATTGACTAATTTTGGCTGGAAATCATTGACGCGGACCTTAACCATCCTATGTGGCATGACCAATGTCGACTTGAAAATTTTCTAATAGTATTTTAATATTCTTTTGAATTATTTATCTGTTTTTCATTTCTTCGCTTTTCCTTCTTTTCTTTTCTTTATCTTCCTTACCTCTTTTTTTTTTCTTGTCTGCTGGCCATTGCTGGGCCTCGTTGATGGCTAATGGAGGTCATCGGCCCCAGGTGAAAGCCACCCTCTCGGGGCTTGGGTGAGGACGAGGGTTGCCCTCGCCTAACCATATGAGGGTGATCTACATTCACTAGCCAACGAGGGCGACCCTTACTTAATCTGGCGAGGGCAATCCTTGCTAACTTAGGTCCAAGCGTCCCTCCCTTGAGGTTGGCAAACTTCGCGAGCAATCAATAAAGCTTTTTGGTGCCGATCAAGGGAAATAAGGAAGGTTCGCAAACTTCACAAGCAATCAATAAAGCTTTTTGGTGCCGATCAAGGGAAATAAGGAAAAATAAAGAAGACAAAGAAAACAAAAAGGAAAAGAACAGAAAAGGATGGAAACAAATAAAAGAAGGAAAAGAGAATAAAAATAGGAAATATAAAAAATTAATAAAACAATTGGAAATATATAAAAATACATGCAAAATTGTTCAAATTAGCACTGGCCATATTGTGTAGGATGACTGGTGTCCACGTCAATGATTTATAATAAAAATTAGCCAAATTGACTCAATTAACAAACATGAAAAAATGTTTAGGACTCAATTAATAAAATTGAAATGTTTAGGGCAATTGATAAAAGTGTTATAGGTTTAGAAATTTTTGGACATCTCTCTCTCTAATGGATCTTTTGCATTTCTGCTTTAATAGATTATAGGTTCTCCCCATTTTATCTTAAAAACTCAACCACAAGCTAACAAAAGTATATATTGTACATATCTTTTATACATCATAAGCTTCTTGCAATTTCCAATAGATGAACTAATAAACTTGGCGTACTTATATAAAAGGGGCATTTATTATAAATAAATATTTTCATTTCTTGCATATTATTGGGAAAGAAATCAGCAGATGCAACCATAGAAACCAATTGCAAGAATGACGAATTGATGTATGATGATCTTATGTACTGGTGTAATCATGTTTTGCAGTGAAGCCGGGTAATATGAAATATGACTAAGTGAAATATTGAACTAATTTTTAAATGTGATTACAGTATTAATTTTTTATTTGCTCCTTCTTTATATTCATTTCAATTTGATGATTATTTCAGTATATATTAGTTTTTTGCTCTATATTGTCTAATCATTTAGAGATTAAGTTATATAGAAGCCCAAGCGAAGGGAGGAATAGGAAGTTGGTATTAAGTGTCTGGACCATACAATGTTTTGTGGCGCACGAGAGAAGAGAAAACGAGAGCTCATATCATGGTCCATGATCATGGACCATGCATGTTAACATGTCGAACATTAGTTCTTCATCAGGCGCCAAAATATGTTCTAAAAGGTTACGATAAACAAATTTAATATGAGCGTTTTGCCACTAGGGTTTGGTTGATTGCCTTGCGTAGTTTTCAAATCTTGGACGCATTCAGGACCATGTTTATCTTCTTCTTCCGCAGATAGATCGTGAGTGCATGGGGGTCCAACAGGGCTACGGCATGAGGACGTACTTCGGTTGACAGGCCAACATGTTGGGTGAGCCCACGTAATCCCAGAAATGGTCAATTACTCCTGTCTTGTACTGGACAACGTATTGCTTCTCCTACATATACACGTTTCAGTTTTTCCTCGAGAGATAAGTCTAGAAAATTTAAAGATCAAGGTTGCCTGAATGACTACCATAATATACGTATAAAGTATCACTCTTCCGGCTGTGGCTCACTAAGAAATGCCACGAGTTCATTATCTGCACGCTGGCCCAGCGGATTTCTCTCGAACGCATGAGCTATTAAGAGTGGTTGATCTGGTTAGAGAAAAATGAGAACGTGGCAAATCATAATTATAGTTTGGGCTGTCTTGGCCGTCGTCCTTTTGTCTTAGGCCTTTTTTTTTCCGACTTGTTACTGTCTAAGAGTCGGTGGAGGAGGAGGCGGTGGCGGCGGCGGCATACATCGTGCCCATCATCATACAATGCTCGGAGGAGGAGATGGAGGTTTAGCTGCCAGTTCTGCTAGTGGCGGAGGCGGCAGTACGGAGGCACCAGCGGAGCTAGTGCAGTCTGATCACATATTTTTCTAGGAGAATGAAAGAAGGTGGTTGGATCTGCCGAATGCTCTACCCTTAATTTTGTTCTCGGTTTCGCCTTTCTTCCGATACTTGCTGCTGTTCATGATGATTGTTTTACCTTTACATTTCGATTCATTCATTGACATGATAGCCTTATGTTACTACTATTAAAAAAAAAGAATATGTCGTGTTGCAAACCTTCTCCAATAAGTTGTTTCATGTGATTAGTAAAACGTATAACAATAAGCTTATGTTAAGGACAAGAAAAATTGACGACAAGACTCAGCTGGTGCAGAATCCTTCTGTCTCTGGTTATGCTCCTCACTTTACATTTGGAGATCTTACAGTTCGGATGTCATGTTTCCCAATTTTGTTTTCTTGTGATTTATTTGTTATATCCAGTGACAACAACCGGTCAAAGCTTTTCTTAGACCCTTGTGTTGGAGAATTTCCTTCTTAAGTTTTAAAGCTGACAAAACACTTCTAAGTCCAGCGCTGAAGATAGACGATGTATCTTCTAACTGCTCGATAGACAACATATCGTCTCTTTCGGTAGACGATGTATCGTCTGGAGAACGATAGACAATGGATCGTCTATCCCAATAGACGGTTGTTCTTCTGCTTTCAACACTTAGCTTCTGGACCATATCAAATGAAGATTGCCACATCTCGAGGATCATTATCTATGGCAAGGAAGACAAACGGTCAAAATCACTCTTCATAGTTGGTCACAGTTTTCCACGAAGTAAGAACAGATGGATTGGTGAAATTCAATATAGAAACAATCATTATTTTGGAAAGTCTCGATCAGCCGAAGAACTACATATTGATAGATGGTTCTTACTTGGAAGGTAATGAGACTGATTGTATGGGCAATCAGGCTCGGCACCCTCTCTTCCTGTTTCAAAATCATTTAGAGATTTCCTGATATGATTCTCTCCAACGGCTTGATTGAGAGAAAGTTTTTGGCAAGTGTCAACGATCGACAAAGTCAGAGAAGCTTATTTAAAGGATTTCTTCTATTGATGAAAGAGCAGAGAAGCACGAGAAAAATTCCCAGTTCAAGATCATCATTACACTACAGTTCACTTTGATATTCAAGAGAGGGATATTTAGTTTGAAAAGCTGTTCATCGCATTGTACTCATTCTTGAATCACTTAGTGAATTCCAGCCTATTGGCTGTTAGATCGAGAGTGGACGTAGGCTTAACTAAAGCCGAACCACTATAACCGAGTTTCCCATTCTCTTACTCTTTGCACTCTGTTCTTACATATTACATAGTTTTTAATTCCGCATTGATTTTTGAACAACACCTATTCAACCCCCTTCTAGGTGTTGCACTAGCGTTTTCAATTGGTATCAGAGCCTCGTAGCTTGTTTATTGAAGTGTATTTACTTCTGAGCTAAAAGATCTATGGCTAGTGCAGTTGCTCCCCTGCTGATGGAAGGACAGAGTCACACCAGGCCTCCCTACTTCGATGGAAAGGATTACAACATATGGAAAAACAAGATGAAAGCCTTTCTTCGATCAAAGGATCCTCTAGAATGGGATGTGGTTAATAGAAGGATCACCCCCAAGAATGAAGATGACTCTGAAATTAGAGAAATCTCTCAAACAGAATTATCAAAGAGACAAGCCCTTGATGCAAAGGCCATCTATTCTCTTTATTGTGCTTTATCACCTATTGAATATAATCGCATTTCTTCTTGTGATACAGCCAAGGAAGTTTGGGACAGACTGAACATCACCTATGAAGGGACTGATCGTGTCAAAGAGACAAGAATCAACATACTGCTTGGACAGTATGAAGCTTTTAAGATGAAAACTGGAGAATCCATTCCTGACATGTTCAGCCGCTTTACAGAACTAGTCAATGGCTTAGCATATCAAGGACAACCAATTTCTGAGTCTATCAAGATTAACAAAATACTGCGTGCCTTACCCAAAGAATGGGACTACATCAAAACATCCATAAGAGAAACTCAAAGAATTCAACCTCTTTCTGTGGATGAACTCGTTGGCACACTACAATCCTATGAGGCTGAAAGGACCGATGAAAGTGAGGATACAAAAGGTAAGAAATCAATCGCTCTAAAGACTAACGCTGATTATGATGATGCAGGGTCAGACGACTACTTAGATGATGAAGAAATAGCCCTTTTCATCAAGAGATTTAAAAAGCTAAACAAAAAGGGGAGGAAGTTCAGAAGTTCGAGCTCTCAGAAGAAAAATGATGACAATGAATCTTCTGACGAACTTGTTTGCTTCAACTGTCACAAGAAGGGACACATTAAGCCAAACTGTCTTCAATTAAAAGAAAAGAAGGGAAGAAGCGAGAAGTACAAGAAAGCTTTAAAAGCAGAAGCTTGGAGTGATACTGAATGTGAAGACAGTGATGAGGAAGCTCAACTGTGTTTTATGGCAAATTCTGATTCAGTTTCTGATTCAAGCCAAGATTCAGACTCTGATTCAGAACAAAATACTCAAGTAAGTATTCCTTCTAAAGTTTCCAAATATATTGATGATCTATGCTTGAATCTTGAATCTTCTCTCAAAAGAATCTCTGAGCTGAAAAAGGAGAATATTAGACTCAATCAACAGGAAGCTTACTGGAGAGAAAAGGCGAGAATTCTGAAAAAGCTTTATTTACTTTGAAAGAAAAATCAGAAAATCTCGAAAAGGAAAACCTTTGTTTGAAAACCGACATTACAAATGTTTCTCAAAAGTTCTCTATCGGTTCTCAAAAACTTGAAAAGATTCTTTCCATCCAAAGACCATATTTCAATAAGGCAGGTCTTGGGATGACTTTGGAAACTAAATCTTTGGTTGACTTTCCTAAAGTTAAAGAAAGATTGAAAAACAGACTTCCAAAAAGGGCCTACAAAAATCATTTTGAGAAAACCTTTGTCAAACCCGTTGATAAGAGTCACTCTTCAGGACCCAAAATGATTTGGGTACCAAAGAAAATGTAAGGCATATTTTTGTTCACAGGTCTCGAACAAGAATAAATGGTATTTAGACAGTGGCTGTTCGAGACACATGACTGGAGATCCACTTTGCTTCACCAACATTGTCAGCATAGACGGTGGAAAAGTTTCCTTTGGAGGTGATGGAAAAGGAAAAATCATAGGCCTTAGGACTGTTGTTATTGGAAATTTGATCATCAACAATGTTTCCTTGGTGAAAGGACTCAAATATAATCTGTTGAGTATTAGTCAACTCTGTGATACGGGTTACAGAATTCAGTTTCAAGAAGATAGATGTTCTGGAACAAACAAAGACAACCTACAGTCTTTCACTGGGATACGACATGGTAACATCTACCTTTTAAATATGAACACTTCAGAGTGTCTCTTTTCTACTCAGGAAAAAGTCAATCTTTGGCATAGACGGTTGGGACACACAAACTTCAAACAACTTGCCAAGATTTCCTCCAAGAAACTTGTTCGTGGACTTCCAAAAGTATATTTCAAGAGAACAGATCCTTGTACACCTTGTATCTTGGGTAAACAAGTAAGAAGCTCATTTCAATCTATCGACTCTGTCTCCACTGATCGTGCTTTACAACTTTTACATATGGATTTATTTGGTCCAACAAGGACTCAAAGTTTGGGAGGTAAATCTTACTGCCTAGTAATTGTGGATGACTACTCTCGATTTACCTGGGTTCATTTCCTTTCAAACAAGTCAGATACATTTCAATGTTTTTATAAGTTTGCTAAACTTGTTCAAAATGAGAAAGGATATTTTATATCCAAGATACATTCGGATCATGGAAAGGAATTTGAAAACAAGGATTTCTCAGAATTCTGTGACCAGTTTGGCATTCAACATATATTCTCCTCTCCCTATACTCCACAACAAAATGGAATAGTGGAAAGGAAGAATAGGTCTCTTCAAGAAATGGCAAGAACAATGCTAATAGAAGGTAATATCTCTCCTTGCTTCTGGGCTGAAGCTGTTTCAACTGCTAGTTACATTATCAACAGAGTTATTCTAAGGAAAATACTTCAAAAGACACCGTATGAACTTTACAAAGGAAAGAAACCAATAGTTTCTTACTTTCATGTGTTCGGTTGCAAGTGCTTTATCCTCAAAAATAATTCTGATAATGTTGGAAAATTTGAGGAAAGATCAGATGAAGGAATTTTTCTTGGATACTCGACGTCAAGCAAGGCCTATAGAATCTTCAACAAGAAATCTCAGAGAGTCGAAGAATCAATCAATGTCAAATTTGATGAAGGTGTGAAAGTTTCATCTATCCCGACTCAGAATGTTGGAACAGTTACACATTCTACCACTACAGAAGATACACAGTCTATCACTCCAGAAGATATTCCGTCTATCGACTCAGACCTTCTACATTCTACAGCATCAGAAGCTGTTCCGTCTACTCAACCTGATCAACCAGATTTTTCTAATGAAAGTAGCCCTCGAGTTCAAAGAAATTGGAAACACAAGTCAAGCCATCCAACCAATTTAATCATTGGAGACCTTGAAGAGGGTATTCGCACTAGATCAAAACGTTTCTCAATCCCTGAAGACCATGAGGAATCAAGTACTATTGCCTTAATTTCAGAAATTGAACCCAAGAAGGTAGACGAAGCACTAACAGACGATAGCTGGATAGAAGCTATGCAAGATGAACTTCGGCAGTTTGCTATCAATGATGTCTGGGATCTGGTTCCTAAACAAAAAGGAAAGACCATAATTGGCACTAAGTGGGTATTTAGAAACAAGATGAATGAAGAAGGGGAGGTGATCAGGAACAAAGCTCGACTAGTAGCCAAATGCTACACACAAGAGGAAGGAATAGACTATGATGAAACCTATGCACCCGTTGCCAGGTTAGAAGCCATACGTTTATTACTTGCTTTTGCATGTGCTAACAATTTCAGGTTATTCCAAATGGACGTCAAGAGTGCCTTCTTGAATGGATTTATTCAAGAAGAAGTGTATGTCGAACAACCTCCTGGCTTTGAAGATCCAAAATATCCTGATCACGTATACAAGCTTAAGAAAGCCTTATATGGTCTAAAGCAAGCTCCTCGAGCGTGGTATGAACGATTAAGTACCTTTCTTCAACAGCATGGTTTTGACAAAGGTAAGGTTGATACTACACTGTTTATCAAAAAGGAAGGTAACGAATTCTTATTAGTTCAAATCTACGTAGATGATATTATTTTTGGATCGTCTAATGAGGCACTTTGCAAGAAATTTTCTAGTACTATGCAGAATGAATTCGAAATGAGCATGATGGGTGAACTCACCTTCTTTCTTGGCCTTCAAGTAAAGCAACTAAATGAAGGAACGTTCGTTCATCAAGAGAAGTATGCCCGAGACATTGTTAAGAAGTTTGGTCTGGACAATTGCAAGAAGACGGACACTCCCATGGCAACTACTACTAAATTGGAAATTGACGAAGGAGGAAAAGCAGTTGATCAGAAGCTTTATCGTAGCATGATTGGTTCTCTCCTTTATCTCACAGCATCTCGTCCTGATATCTTATATAGTGTGTGCATGTGTGCCAGGTTCCAATCTAGCCCTAAAGAATCACACTTATCAGCAGTTAAACGTATATTAAGATATATCTCCAGCACACTTAAGTTTGGACTTTGGTATCCCAAGGATGGCAACTTCATTCTACTAGGATATTCAGATGCTGATCATGCAGGTTGCAAAGTTAATCGAAAAAGCACATCGGGGACCTGTCAATTTCTTGGAAATTGTTTAATTTCTTGGCTCTCACGGAAGCAGCACACAGTCTCCTTGTCCACTGCCGAATCTGAATACGTCGCACTTGGAAGTTGCTGCTCTCAAATTCTTTGGCTTAGGCAGCAATTACAAGATTTTGGCATTCGGAAGTACTGTGTGGAAATACGATGTGATAGTACCAGCGCAATTGATCTTACCAAAAATCCAATTATGCACTCGAGGGCGAAACATATTGAAATTCGGCATCATTTCATCCGCGATCATGTTCATAAGAAGGATGTTCGAATCAGTTTTATTGATTCCCAGAATCAATTAGCAGATATTTTCACCAAGCCACTGGATAGACGTTCCTTCGAAGCTCTTCGAAGTGCTCTGAATATTCTATCTCTGTGATATATTGACTCTTCGACAATTTTGGCAAGTAAATCTCTTCAAGAATTACTTTCCCGCCTTCCAGGTATTTATTTACTTTTGCTTGTTTTTAAATTGGTAAGGTTTTCGATTTTTATGCATTGCTATAAACTGTCTTTTTTAGTGTCTCTTCAAATGTTCTTTTTGGAAACCGTCTCTCTCCATTCCTCTTCGAGCAGTTTCCTCTCGTAAAAAAAACCCTACAGCGACTTGCTCTCCTCTGTTCCCCTCCGGCATTCTTTCGTCTTTTTTCCAATTTCTTCACCAAGTTTTCATCTTTCTTCACTTTCCTTTCGCTCACTACCTTTCTGTGATGGCTCCTCCTCGAAAGTCGTCTCGTATTGCTCAGAGAGAGTTTGGTTCGGCAAGCGGACCAACGCATTATGACCTCACCAAGGACGAGGTTCCTTCTCCTGCAACGTCTGTGCTTCCTACCCCTCCGGTTGAGACTGATACGACTCAGGTACTTTCAACTCCGCCTCTTCAGGCTAGGAGCACTAGAGCTATTTACAATGCCTATGTGGAATTGAAGAACACTGGAACTCCCATGGTACTTTTGACCACCTATCTCAAGGGTGCTGGATTTCCAAATGAACATCTGTTTCTCAAGCATGTTGAATCCCTAGGCATTGCTCCACCCGGTTCAGTAGATGAGGCTCGAAAAAATTTTCCGTTGGACCCAAATATAAGTCATCCTGAACAGTTTGATTCGTGGGACGAGGATGAAAAACTGTACATTTCCTTCAAACCTGTTAAGGGCATTGCTGCTAATTTGCCCGGGACCCCAAGAAGCTATTTCGTTCCAAGGAACACAAGGGAATGTACGATCGTCTGTTGGCTCGCGGGGTGATGAATCCTCGCACTGTGGACTTTGATTTTCTGGATTCTATTCACATCAACCTTCGATTAACTTTCAGGATTTTAAAGTTGGAGAAATTTTGTTCTGAGACTGCCCCTGCTTTTCCTGAATTGACTGCTTATTTCTACTCCAACTTGTCGTTTCCCAACCGACACTCCGTTATTTTTTCGGTCAAGGATCAGAATGTTGTTGTTGATGTGGATGACTTGGCTGTTATAATTGGTTTGCAAAAGCCAAGTTTCTTTCCAATCCAAGTTTCTGAAAGGGAGGCTACTGCATTTTTATCTAAGGAGGACTCTGGAGAAAAGGACATTTCCTATTCTACAATGAAACCCCTGAGTATTATTCTCCACAAGATTTTAATCAATTGTCTTCGACCAAAGGCGGCTTCTCGCACAGCTATCTCCAGAACCGAACTACAGATTATGTTTGGGATGTTACATTCTAAGTTCATCAATCTTCCTTTCATTATTATCTATCAAATGTACAGGGCTGCTCAGAAGGGAACAGGGCAATTCCCCTATGCGGGTCTCATCTCCAAGATATTCCAGCACTTCAACATTCCCATGCCTTCACATCTCTGCAAAAAGTCCATGCCAATCACAGTAATTGGCAAGACAATGATAGCAAAAATGAGAATGGCTGAGTTGCTAGTTGGTTTATCTGTTTCTCCTGCGTCTAAGGCAGGTTCTTCCTCTACCGCCAAACGCAAGGGCAAGGCTCCTTTAGATGCGCCACCTCCCAAGAAGGGAAAAGTTATTCTTCATGATGAGCCTAGCAGTCCTGAGCATATATCTCCTATCTTGGCTGAAGAGGATAGTTTGGATAAAGAGGTTGATGACTATGTCCCGGAAGAAGAGGCAGAGGGGGAGGTCAATAAGGACATTCCTCAGGGTCAGGTGTCCCTCAGTTCGACTGATCATGATGGTGCATCTTCCGCAGGTCATGTTGCCCAACAAGATACAGAGATTGTGACTCCACAGGTTGCTGAGACGGTTCCTCCACCTCGTGTATTACCTACTAGCACAGATGCAGGGGGAGATGTTCCTCCACCGTCTTCACCAACCTTTGTTGCTCCTACCATTCCTGCTCCCATCTCGGAGTCACCTCCAGTCATTCCAACTCCTCCTCCTTCGATTCCCTCTCCGTCTACTACTCATCCTCTTCCTACTGAGTCTTTATTTCCACCGGGTGCCACTAGCACCACTGATTCTAGTGTACTTTCTACCATTCTCCAGACACTCATTTCTCTTCAACAAAGCCACAACACATTTCTTCAGGACTTGTCATGCCCCGTACTCGAGCACATGACAGTCCCCGAAGATAGTCCTCATCAGTCGATAAATTTGCGATAATCCAGGTGTTATCGATAACCAATTATATTAACCAAGAATACCAAATTAATGCATAAAGAAATGCAATAGAATGTATTACATACAACCCCGACCAAATCCTGAGGTAATTCATTTATTACAATAACTCCAATAAACTAGTCAATTATCTAAAAGAATCTAAAAGATCAACCTTATTTATTAATGACAAGCTAAAAGATAATTCAAAGAAACAATTTCCTCGTAATCAAAATCCTTCTAATCAAACATAATACAAATAAACTATTATCATCTGGCTGCACCTCATGCATCACCTGATCCTCGAGGAGGAGCTGCAATAGTAGGACCTGTATAAATAATTTTAAGATGAGATAAACTCATCGAGTTTGCCCCATACTTCTTAATTAGGTGGATATTCACTCTAGGGTCCCTATCCTGACAATTAATTTAGTCCTCACGTCTCACAACCTGTGATATTGTCACGTCTCTAGTCCCTCATGATAGATTTATTCACTAAATGAATCAATTTAATTGACACAATATCAATCACCAAGAAAATCCAATGTAAAGTCAATTATAAGCAACACTAAGAATTAAATAAATAAATTTCATTATTAAAACGATCAACATCCACTCGCAGTTAATAAATCATTCTCAATCAATCAAACAATCAACAATATTAAATAGGCATCCTCAAATAAAACATAAGCAATTTGAGGTAATTTCTCAAATTATCCGATATCAACTGCCTGAACCTACCAATTAAGCATTCACCCGGGTCCCTATATCGAATCCAGAATGTTCGATTCGAATAACTATGGGTGACATCACCTTAATTGGCAGTCATTTAGCCAGTCACGCAATTTCTGGAATTTATTCCAAAATATTGCAAATTACTTAAAATTATGTAATTTAACCCTAATCAAGCAAAATAGAGTAAATACTCGTAATTATTCAAATATCAATCCAATCCTTCACTAACCATGATTTGATACCATCGCAGCCAATATTTCTCACATATTCCTCTAAACAGCCAAAATTACACTTTTGCCCTCAAATTTCAAAATTACATTCTTGCTCTTAAAAACTCGAATTATGCTATAATAGGACAAAATCAATATGTTACCCCTAAAATATTCCAAATTTCCAACTTCTCTACCATCCGCTAATTCAATAATTTCCGAAACTAATTAAATTGGCAATTATTCTCTCAATCAACCAAATCTATCATTTTACTCTTAAATCCCTAACTTAGGCCTAATTGGACCAAAATTAGTAATTTGTCTCTAATTCCTCAAAATTACCAACTTGCATCTCATTAACCGTTAATTCACATATATGAATTTATCAATTTGCCATTTGATCCTGCTACTATCCAATTTCACAATTCTACCCTTCAGTAATCAAATTTACGAAATTACCCTTACTTGAATAAAAGTCTCTAATTAGGCCCTAATCACCAAATAAACCAACCAACAAGTTCAATCACCCAAAAATTATACTACTAGGGCAATTAACCGCCCTAATTAGGAGTTAGGGAGCAAACTCACCTAATTCCAAGCTTTGGCATCTAATTTAACGACGAAGGCGAGTTGTCCCGCGAATAGTCCGGCGACGGTCCGGCAAACTAATTGGTGGGCTGACTGGAGCTGGAGTAAGTAGGTCAGACGTTCGAATGGGCTGGATAGGCTGGCCAAGGCCCACCGTAGCTTGACCCAAGCCCACAGAGGCTTCTGTTCTTTGGTTTTGAAATAGGGAAGGCACAGGTGAGCTGCGGGACTCCTCTGCCGCGAGCTGAGGGCACAAGCTGAAGGGTGGTGCGAGCTAAAGGCGGTGTGGGGCGACGGCTAAGCGGCTGGACGTGATGGCTGAGCGAGCTGAAGCAGCAGGTGTCGACGGCGTGGCTGGTGGCTCGACGGAGGCAACGGGTTTAAGCCACGACGGGTCTCGGGTTCATGATGACCAACCCGAGCAAAGCTACTGCAGATCCGAGCAATTTGAAGAACGTCCAGTGAACTGGTTGATGGCAACGACGACGAGGGGAAGGCGTCGTGGGTGACGGCGAGACCCACGGCCCTTCCGAGCAGGCGAGTCCAGCGACGAGGGAGCAGGGGAGCTGGCCTTGGCTCGGTGTTGGACGACACAGCGGCTGGGGTGAGCTCCAATGGCGACGATGACGACCAGACAAACCTCACAATCTTTCTCACGCCGTTCTCCAGTCAGCGGCTTCTAGAAAATCAAAGGGAGCGGCTAACGTTTGGGTAGGAGGGGCGGTTGGAGGTTGAAGACGATGAATAGTACCAAGGAGGGATAATATCGGGGAAAGAGGAGGGGAAAAGGAAAAGAAGGGGAGAGAAGAAGAGTGAGCTGGCGAGAGGAGGGCCTTGTGGTAGGCCCCTTTTGCGCGTACGTGCACCAGAGAGGGAAGAAAAAGCTGTGATGGAGTCAACAAAATAAAGGAGTTGACTAAGACTGGGGAGGGGGCAAAATACGAAAAAGACAAGGGAAAAGTAAGAGAAACTTTCAAGAGAGAAAAGCATAATGGGGAAAGGAGGTTGCGGCATTGCAGAGAAGGTTGGAAAAGTCAACAAAAGTGGGCTATTACAGGACTTCTCTGATTTCAAACAGTCCATTACTCATCATCTCTCTGATATGGCTAGTCATGGTGATCTCCCGGAAATTCAGAGCGATCTCCAATAGGATCTTCATCGTCTTGAGCAGTCTGTGTTACACTTGGAGTCTTTTAAACTTGTTTGCTTTCCGAATCATTAGCTTTGTTCGATGACAAAAAGGGGGAGAGTGCAGGAAGTGCAATTTTTCTGTCTTTCTTTAGTTTTTTAATAATCTTTCAGTCTTTAGTTACCGTGTTGGATTCTATGGATTCTGTTTAACATACGTGCTGCAGGATTCTTTTCTATGAATTTTGTTTAACATATGTGCTGCAAGATTCTTTTCTATGGATTTTGTTTAACATATGTGATGCAGGAATCTCTACTTCTTTTGATTGACGGGTGTTATAATCAAGGGGGAGTTTCCTCTCCTTGTTTCCTAACATATGTTGATCCTCGATCCTACAGATCTTTGGTTATTATTGTCTTATTTCAAAAACTGCAGGATGTTTTGTCATCTTCAAAAAGGGGGAGATTGTTGGAGAATTTCCTTCTTAAGTTTTAAAGCTGACAAAACACTTCTAAGTCCAGCGCTGAAGATAGACGATGTATCTTCTAACTGCTCGATAGACAACATATCGTCTCTTTCGGTAGACGATGTATCGTCTGGAGAACAATAGACAATGGATTGTCTATCCCAATAGACGGTTGCTCTTCTGCTTTCAACACTTAGCTTATGGACCATATCAAATGAAGATTGCCACATCTCGAAGATCATTATCTATGGCAAGGAAGACAAACGGTCAAAATCACTCTTCATAGTTGGTCACAGTTTTTCACGAAGTAAGAACAGATGGATTGGTCAAATTCAATATAGAAACAATCATTATTTTGGAAAGTCTCGATCAGCCGAAGAACTACATATTGATAGATGGTTCTTACTTGGAAGGTAATGAGACTGATTGTATGGGCAATTAGGCTCGGCACCCTCTCTTCCTGTTTCAAAATCATTTAGAGATTTCCTGATATGATTCTCTCCAACGGCTTGATTGAGAGAAAGTTTTTGGCAAGTGTCAACGGTCGACAAAGTCAGAGAAGCTTATTTAAAGGATTTCTTCTATTGATGAAAGACGCAGAGAAGCACAAGAAAAATTCTCAGTTCAAGATCATCATTACACTACAGTTCACTTTGATATTCAAGAGAGAGATATTTAGTTTGAAAAGCTGTTCATCGCATTGTACTCATTCTTGAATCACTTAGTGAATTCCAGCCTATTGGCTGTTAGATCGAGAGTGGACGTAGGCTTAACTAAAGCCGAACCACTATAACCGAGTTTCCCATTCTCTTACTCTTTGCACTCTGTTCTTACATATTACATAGTTTTTAATTCCGCATTAATTTTTGAACAACACCTATTCAACCCCCTTCTAGGTGTTGCACTAGCGTTTTCACCTTGGAATGTGAACTTGATAATGGCATCGCTGCACAATATTGGAGAAGTAGCTCCTCAGCAACAACTTTAGCCAATTCTTCTTTTCTGATGATTAATTTTAAAGATAAGAGCTGGAAAACCAAACAAGAGTACTCAAAACGACCAGTCTCAACTTCAAAAGAGGCCTCCATTTGTAGTTTTCAAGTTTGGTTTCATCATAACCATCCACAATTCATCACGTACGCGTATGATCTTGGTCATAAGATCCAATCATCATTCACCATGACCATGCGGTCATAAACTAGATAGCTTGTATTAGTGCTCAAGCCAGACATATTAGAGTTGCAAGCCCCATCTTCGTACCGACCGAAAAAAAAATCCATCTTCGGTCTTTTAAAACAGACGGATATTCAAAAGTACTTGGACAAACCAAAATACGACATTTGAACGGACACAAGAGCAAACGGAGACGAGTTTTTTTTTCCCTTTCGAGATGGTCAAAGAAATTGCCTCGACTCGTGTTAGTTGGAACTTGTTCCATACGCATCCGCAATGACCAGGCTTACGATGACTTTCTAGTTTTCTCTCAAGGCAATAACGTTCCACGAAGTTTCCAGTCTGACTATTAATAACAAAGACGCGTCGAAGAGATTTGATTCCCCCTCTTCTATAGCAGGCGTCGCCATGTATATAAATGACATTAGATTAGGCAATAGGGGCATTGGGCGACGATCGAAACTCGCAAGTTGTGACGCTTCAGCGAAATTTGATAAATCATGGGTTGGTGCTGCTTTGGAGGTTGGTGCTGCTTTGGAGGCCCGCGTCCGAATGGGGGATATGCTGGTGCAACAACGGGAGCCATCACATCTTCTACCGCGGCCAGTGGAATTGGAGGTGGTGGCGGCAGCGGCGGAGGCTGTTAGACATTGTTAGGAGTATGTTTATGCTGCTTGTGAAACAATGTTACTTTGCTGAATTACTAGACCTACATTTGTGCGCTACGCATGCGCTCGTTTGATGGTGTATTTCTTGTTGTTTTTATTTATGATACATGATTGACGCCATGTTTGTAAAACTTGGGATTCTTATGAAGCCAATGTTACTGCTTGTAAGCATGGGTATGCAGATGCATCGACGCCTACTTTAAAACCAGCTCAATAGAATCGAATTGGGGAGAAGCCAATCCAGCCAAAAACCAGTTCAACCGAATGGAATTCCGGTATATTAGAAAATGAATTTTTCACTTTGAGTAGAAGTGATGGAAAAGCAATAAATTTTTTGAAGAAATAAAACGAATGAATTTTTGTCGTTTCGTATTTGGATTTCACTAAAATGGATTCTTAGGGGTCGGATTGGTTTCAGCTTAGTTAAGTTCGGGTTTAGGGTCATAAAAACGGGTTCTTGGGTCATTTCAATCTGTAAAACCTTGGCTACAAGCCAGAGTGGATTCGAATTATTTCCAGTTCACATCTCTTTGGTTGTTAGGATGGAGGTCAAATTTATTCAAGGCATTACGGGAAAAATATCAAAAAATTCATAAAGTTATTATAATTATTGTCAATTCAGTTTTAAAACTTTTCTTTTACCAGTTGAGTCCTAAATGCTTAACATTTGTCCCCATTTAGTACATCTGATTAATTTTGATAAAAATTTTCTGACATGGACGTCGGCTCTCCTATATGGCGTGCTAGCACTAGTGATCCTCATGTCAAAGAAAAGAGAAAAAAAAAATTATCCACATCAATATCCATTATGTCACTTAGGACGGTTGGTGTCTATATCAATAATTTTCGATTAAAATATATTAGATTATCTTATCTACTTAAAATATTTATGGCTAAATTGATAAAGATATGTTAAGTTTATGACTTTTTAGTTAATTTTTTCAAATTGTTCACCTTTTGGGTTTGGGTCATTGTCGAATCGCGTTGTGCTGAGTGTAAATTGTTGACTTTTCTTAATTTGCTCAAGTTGGGTCGGCTTAATTTTCTGTGGGGACGACTGGGATCTTGTCCCTTCTAGAAGCGTTAATCATGCTTTAATAATTTCTTTTAAGGGCCTACAATTGCGACTCGCTGTCTCCAGTCACAACTTCTCTCTCTCTCTCCCTCTCTCTCTCTCCCATCGGTCTTCGGAGGCGTCAAAGGCCTCCGGTATGAAGTCGACGACCATTGCAAGCAAGTCAAACGAATGCAAATCTAAGATCTTCGACCTCAATTTAGGGTGAAATGGTGTCACCAATCGAGGCCTTCCACCTCTAATCTAAAGTTGAAAGGTGGAGCAATTGTAGAAATAAGATATTCGACCTTGATGCCTTCCACCTATATCAAATTTAAATTCTAAAATTTGCATTCCGTGCATTTGCAAATTTTAAAACTTACCATTATTCTCCATATTGCTCCATGTTAGTTCTATTAGGGATCGTACATGGACTACAAAAAATAATAATAATAACATAAGCTAATAGTGTATCTAGACAAAATATAATAAAAATAAACAGAATCAGAAGAACCAGTTAAAAAGTTTGTTATTGAAGTTTGTTCAAACTTAGGCTATGCCTCCATGCAGAGACACTTTGCGCATCCATTAGATTAAAAAAAAGTGGGAATATAATGATAATTTTCTCTTAAGATCGAGACACAAAGAGATTATGAGTACTCACAAAGAAAAATTTACTTTTTCTTCCATCTTTTCTTTCTCCTCTTTTTCTTCTCAATGCATTTGATGGCTACTAGATGTTCATAGTTGACATACAAAGCAAAACTTTCAATTTAAAAGAAAAAAGAAGAGAAAAAGACAAAAAAGCTCTTAAAATCTTCTTTGCTTCACATACCGACAACCTCTCACTTGAACCAAGCAACTTTGCATGCATTTGCTTCAAAACTAATAAATGGAACTTGTACCTCTATGGTACTCCTCATCAATTAAAAGGGAGTAATATCAATAGTAATTGTACATAATGTATGTTTTTGTCTATTTACCACCTTGGTAAAAATGTAAATTAGAAACTTCCAGCCATCAATCTTTTGTAACTTTAACTCATTTTCTTTTGATGCCAACATGATGAAATGATAATGTCTCTTGATATGTATAGTCCGATAAGCTGCATTCTTTACTAAGTGCACTATATTTTGACTATCATTCTACAATGTGTTCACTGGTTGCTTTTGATATAACTCATCCATGTAATCTTATTACCACATGATTTCCTTGGAAGCTTTTGTGATTGCCACATACTCTACTTTTGTTGTCGATACACCACTTGCTACTATACCACAACTTTAAAAAAAAAGACATATCTAGTGATACTCTTACAACTATCTCAATCACTTTAGTGATCTTCATCTACATAACTCCATAATTTTAGAGATGTACCTCAATAATATAAAAAAATAATTTAATTTACTTACTAGACATCTCAATATCTATTTTAGTACATTACAATGCTCTTTTCCCAAGTTATACAAGTATCAACCTCAACTACCGTTGCATGTGCAATATCTAGTCTTTTGTTTATCAAGGCACTTATTAAACTTTCCACAGATGATGCACATTAGATTGTCGCCATTCAAAGCATGAATATTCAGTCACATATCCTTGGAAAGTTTGAAGTGACTTACTAGAGAAGTCACAACCATATTGAACCTTTTTAACGCCCTATTCACATAATATTCCCATGATAACTATAAGTTCTTTTTTTTTCCGCTATCCCTGATAATTTTCATGCCTAAGATCTTCTTGGCCCCTCCTCCCCGGATAATTCATACAATCTTCTTGACCATGTCTTTCATAGCAAACCATGATGGTAACATCTCCTTCACTTATACAACTCTCTTCATATTGGAGCCAACTACTAGCATGTCATTGAATATAAAAAGAGATACATAATCATACTTGTGAAAATCCCTTTTCTTCTATAAAATCATTAAACTTTAACTGCCACTGCTGCGAAGCTTGCTTCAGTCCACACTTCAAGCGACATATTATGTGCTTCTTACCTTTGACCTCAAAATCTTTAGGTTGTGTGATGTATAACTCTTCATCTAGGTCAGGATGCAAGATTGTTGTTTTCACAACTATTTGCTCGAGATGAAGATTCTTAATTGAAACCATACTCAATGGAACTCTAATTGGTATCATTTTCACTACTAGTAAAAGTATCTTGGAGTAGTCAATCCATTCTTTTTGGGAAAAAACTGTTGACCACAAGTTTCGCGTTGTATCTAATTTGACAAGTATTCCTTAAAAGGATAAACACAGCTCTTTCAAATTTTATATCCATTGACAAGGCGACATTGAGCAACCAAATAATGAATACCAATAGATATCAAACATGAATCTAAAATAAGATAATAACATAAATCTCCATTTGCTAAAATCGATAAATTATAATAAAAAAACTAACACATGAACTACAATTAAACCATAAGAAATTCAAAATACATAACCATGAGTTATATAACTTTATATCTTGTTAATTCTTAAATGACCGATTATTGAACACCAAAAAAAAAAACAACGTGGATAATTTAATACTAAAAAAATTTTAAATTGAAATTATTTTTAGCGTATTTGATGGGATATCTCACCACTTTTATTCATTCATCTTCAATATGCAAACTCTATTTATTAATAGTAATCTCCTCAATAAGACAATATGTATCTGAAAAAAGAATTCTTTCATTAGATATATAGAGGAATTAAGAAAATGAATGACAAATATAGCAAAGTCAATCCATGATTTAATACCTGCAAATATTGCATACTCAACACAAACCTAGAAATCACATGAACTTGAAACTCTTATATTAAGCACAAAATGAGATCTCACTAGATTAGCTACGTTTGTGGGGCGAGGGCAGCAAAGTGAGTGAGCTATGTTTGTGAGGTACACCAAGAAAGGCGAGGGATTTCACCAATTGAGTTGTGCTTGTAAGGCAAGCAACAAGCAAGGTTGAGGCAAGTGAAGAGAATGAGTAAATGAGTTTCTATTTTCTAATTTACACAGCAAATTTGCATAAGAAAGAACATGGGCATATATACTAGGGTTTGAAGTAGACAACTATATATAATATTATTTATATCTTATATGTAATATATATTTCATAATGCATTAGATATATAATATGTACATGGTTGGGCCCGGGTTGGACCACCCCTAAAATCTCAAGACTAGAACTAACTTGCACAATGCAAGGTCTAGAGATCCTAGGACCAAAGACTGGCCAAATCTCTCTAAGACCCGAACTAGGATTAACTAGGTTGGGCCGAAATGGATTGGTCCAAAGTTAACCCTTGATCAATGCTCACCCTAAATGATATTGAAAAAATCTAGGAAGGTGAGTAAATCATGATTGATAAGATCAACTCTTTTTTTATTTTGTTTTTGGTAGAATGAACTTTGATCATTAAGTGGGCTAATTATTATGGACATAGTAGATAAATTAACGAAAAAATTGCAAAAAATTACCGGGTAAACAATCTCAAGAGTTGAATTTTAAGATTATGTTTTTTGAAGAATGTACCGAAATAATACGATAGGTGAAAGAGACTGAAAGAGAAACCGGTCCTCTCTCTTTTTAACAACACATGAATATTCCATCTAAATCATGAAATTGAGAAAATGGATTAGAGAGAGAAATATTTATTTTTAGATTCAACAGTGTAACGATTGTGATGAAAATGTGGAGAACTAGAATAAAAACAATATCGATAACTACATTTTTAGTTTCACGGGAAAGTTTCGGTCACTATAATCTTTACGGATGTCATCTAATCAATCACCGAGGTCTCCCACATCTAGTTATGACCAGAATTATATTGAGGGGCAAGTTACCCAATCAACAGGTCTAGGATACATGCAATGATTCTGGAGATATGTTATATTATATGTTCACGATATATTATTTCGATAAGACATAAAGATTAATAGTTCCGGCGTGAAGATTATTTCAGTATATGAACTTTCTTTCTATTTTGTTGAATCATTTGATTTAAGAAATCATTTTATATAGAAACCCCACATGAAGCAAAGGCTAAAATGATAGGGAAAATTATCCAA
Organism: Melaleuca alternifolia; assembly: GCA_019926035.1. Taxonomy (NCBI): domain Eukaryota; kingdom Viridiplantae; phylum Streptophyta; class Magnoliopsida; order Myrtales; family Myrtaceae; genus Melaleuca; species Melaleuca alternifolia. Next base: position 46,504 of record JAGKPW010002396.1, read on the forward strand.
TCTGTTCTAAATTTATTGAAGAATGTCAATCTAATTCTCAATTTTTTTGGTTTGTCAATTTTATCTTAAATCTAAATGCACAATTTCAATATAGTGCTTCTCATCTCTTATGTCGCTGGACAGAGGAAATACGGTCACATATGGCGTTCAACATCTAGATCTCGAAACAGGGCCCCGCTGGAGTGGATGCTTGGCTTGCAAACTACCGCCAAAATAACCCCAATCTCCATGGTTGAACCTGTCAGTTGAAGCCCTCTTGAACACATGGAAGAGCAGAAATAATTTCGTATTCAAGAATTGCAAGATCGATCCGGAAGAATAGTGGACCAGATCCTCGCCATGAACAAAAGCTACAGTAAATGGAACCACAGAAGAGGTAAAAAAAAGGCCTCGCACAATTTCGTATTCAACTTGGATACCCTCCGGAGAGAGACTCCCTGAAGCTCAACTTGAATGGATCGGTCGTTGAAGGCTTGTCGGAAGGGGCAACTGCACGTATCTGTTGCGATCATACTGAGAAATTGGTGGACGGCTTTGCTCACCTGGTTAGGGTTTCCTCAGCAACCCACGCAGAGGCTTTAAGCTTGTTTCGAAGCTCTGACGTACTTCAGTTCAAGAACTGATCTGAAGATAACTCTTGAAAGTGATAACATATCAGTGATAAGCGGACAAAATGTCGATGGCCTATTTCCGTGACTCTGAAGCAGCCCATTGTCCAAGAGAGGCTGATCAAGTTGTCTATCAGGTAGTGAAAGTCCATGGATGGAAGCTTCCATCTTAATGTCGTGTTTATAAACCTCCTTTAGCTTTACGAGACCTCTTAGTATCAGAAGACCGTGTTTCTTATTCATCTTGCGCTGCTTAACAAATGGAAAAGCTTTTGCTTTTATAAAATAAAGAAAATTTGGAAGTGAATCAATATTTATATAATAAGTTTAAAATTAATAGGACAATTTCCCTTACAATGTTAATAGAATGTGTGTGTAGTCGATATAACTTTTGGTCGTGCAGGTGAGAGAGGAGATAATGATGGCTCACGTCATAACCATGCATATCAACGTGTCTAATATTTGGTTATGCCGAGGTAAGTTGGATTGCAATGACCAAGCACACAATTCACGAAGCATCACTATTGAAATTGTCCGCGGTCAACATGGGATGCAAGTCAATGAGCGTAACAACCGTGTTTCGGCTCTCTTGGGACTTTGTCATAGATTAGATCCCAATTTGTGGGCCTCGGGATTTTATCCTGTAATTATTGCAAATTTTCGTTCATGTTTAGAAATTTCTTGGAAATAATATTAAATTCTCAAAATTTATTTGGCTGCGATTGGACCGAAAGGACTCAGCAGGTGCAAAATCCTTGTCTCTAGTTATGCTCCTCACGTTACATTTGGGGATCTTACAATTCGGACGTCATGTTTCTCAATTTTGTTTTCTTGTGATTTATTTGTTATATCCAGTGACGACAACCGATTAAAGTTTTTCTTAGAGAAAAGAACTTGTAGAAGTATAAATCCTCGGAACGTGAACTTGGTAATGGCATCGCTGCACAATAATGGAGAAGTAGCTCCTTAGCAATAGCTTTAGCCGATTCTTCTTTTTTGATGATTAATTTTAAAGATATGAACTGGAAAACCAAATAAGAGTACTCAAAACGACCAGTCTCAACTCCAAAAGAGGCATCCATTTGTAGTATTCAACTTTGGTTTAATTATAACCATCCACAATTCATCACATGCGCGTATGACCTTGGGCATAAGATCCAATCACCATTCACCATGACCATGCAGTCACAAACTAGATGGCTTGTATTAGTGCACAAACCAGACATAGAATTGCAACCTGTTGACACCTATTTTTAGTATTGGATTTGGATTGCCTGCTGTTCTTTGCTTCTCAGCCGTCTGATTCTAATCGAACGGCTGAGAAAATTTAAAAAAAAACGTCAAAATTTTTTTTTTGAATTTTTTAAAAACTTTTTCTATAAAATTCCGGCTTTGCACCTGTGCTCAAATCCGTATTTTTACCCCCATCCCATCTCACTTTCTCGCTCTCTCTTCTCCCTTCCCCATGCCCCGAACCCCCCCCCCCCCCCCCCGGGTCCCATCTCTCTCTTCCCTTTTCCCTTCGGTCTTCTTCTTGCGTTATTCTTCTTCTTCGTTCGGCTGGTGGGCCCGACGTGGCAGCTCCTTCGTCGCTGCCTCTACCTCCTCCGCGTTTTGCTTCTCCGTGCCGCCATAGCTACCGTCGAACTCCGCCCAGCTCGCTGCTCCTCCCTGAAGCTCGCCCTCCCTCTGTCTCGCGGCGTCCCTCAGCTCGCCGGCCTCCAGCTCGCTGCTCCCCCTGAGCTCAGCCGCGTCCCCCAGCTCGCGGAGCTCGACCCCGCGACGCCTCCGCCTCACCCTCGCCTCTGCAGCTCCCCGCAGCTCCGGCAACTCCCCTGCAGACGACCTCTCTCCCTCAACTGGTAGGAGCTCGCACAGACAGCTGGAGCTCGCGCGGTCCGCCTCTGCTCTCTCCCAGCTTTGCCCGCGATTTCCAGCTCCCTCGCCGTCTCCGTTGCTCCTCCCAGCTCGTGGTCTTCCCGAGCGCGACCCACTCTTCTCTGTCCCTCAGCTCCACGTCGGCTCCCTCAGCTCGCAGCCGCCCTCACTCCCTCGCCACAGCTCGCCCCCGAAGCTCGCGGCCTTTCTCTCGGCTGGTCGCCGTCCCCGAAGCAAGCTGAGAGCCGTCCCGCCGCTCGCCTCCCCTGCTCGCGGACAGCCTCCCCTTCTGCTCGCTCGAGTTCCCAGCCCGAGTTCACCTCCCGGCTCACCCGTCGCCGATCGATGTATGTTATATCGTTTTCAGCTTGCTGCCATTCATGATTATCTCCTTCAGTTTCAACTTTCCTTGCGTTATTCAAGCTTAGATTTAGCTATGGCGTTGCTGTGACTTTGTTAATTTGATGATAGACATATATTAGTTTGTTTCTTAAGTTTCTGTGATGCTTATTTTGGATTGCGAGTTTTGTTTGTTCATCATTGATACACCAAAGGCTCGGATTTATGTTAGTTTTAATATCAAAGTTTTCCTATTAGTGTCGAACCTCATATGTTTGATAAAATTTCTAGGTTAAAATCTAAAAAAAACATTTAATCGTTTATGAAAATCTTGCTCATCATAGAATGATTTGAAGTCACATTGTCATTAAACTGATGAATATCTCCATTATTATCTTTAGTGATGCTCTCAGTAATTTCATGTTTGCGCTCTTGGTGTACATAGTGAAATATGATTTTTCAGAATAAGGGGGAGGGAAGTCTTTGGGTTTGTGTGTTATATTGTCTGATTGGGTTGGAAAATAAAAAGGCAAGTGCGTTTGGGGCCGTGTGTATGTGAGAGTGAATTCAATATTTGAGTGGGTTCACGGTATAAAAAGGAAAAGAAAAAAAAAGAAGGAAGAGATTAGCTAAATTAGGCTATAATAAAGATGGGCCGAAATAAAAAAGGAGGAGAAAAGTTTGGGCCGGAATTGTTAAAAAAAATCGTTTCTGAAAATAATAATAATAAATATAAAATAATAAAAGTCTGAAAATAAATAAATAAATATAAAAATCAAAGTAATAAAATAGGAATAATAAATAATAAAATTTAAAAATATGAAAAAACATAAAAAATTATAAAAGAATCAGAAAAATTCGAAAATTTAAAAACAAAATACTATAATTAACGAAAGTCCGAAAATTAAAAAATAGAAATTAAATAATAAAAATCCGAAAAATGGCCAAAAAATTCAAAAGATAATAAAAAAAATCTAAACATCTAAAAAATATTAAAAATCTAGAAAATGCATAAATAATAAAAAACTAATAAAAATGATAAAAAAATCGGAAAATCATTAGAAAATGGTAAATCATTAGAAAAATCATAAAAAAAAATCAGAAAGTCAGTACAAAATAATAAAAAAATCTAAAAATAATATTTTATAAGAAAATCCCGAAAATAAAAAAAAAATTTGAAGTTCTATTTAGGAAGGCTAGTCTTGCTTAAAAAAAGTCAAATTCTAACACTAGAATTGGCCTAGATTAATTAATCAACGCCTGTTATTAGAGTTTGTTTAGTTTAATTAATGAGAGTCATTCTTTATAAAAAAAATTGAAACGTTGGACAACTAAGTGAGTTGTTGTTTGCTTTTTAGCTTAATTGCTTGCATCATCATCTTTGTTTATGATTGTTTATATGCATGATTAGACTCGATGCATGATTTGATAGTTATCTTATAGGAATGTCTCGAGTTAGTTAAATTGCGTGATTTAATTTCATGTCAACTGTGAGATTGTTTGTTTAATTTTGATATGCGCATCGCTGATGATTTGCTTGACTAGATGCATTGGATGATTGTTTGAATGTTGAAATCGAGTTCCATTGGATTGTGGCTTGCAATGATGACTAAGGATTTGGCCCAAACGAAGTTGATCTTAGTAAGCCGATGTCCATTCCGGTTTTTAATCTTGTACAGGTTTATAAATAAGTCGTGTATTATTAATTACCCGACGAGTTGCGGGTTTTTTTTTTAGCCATTAAATAGTTGCATCAAATCATTTGAGTGTTTATTTATCAAACCGCATTTCAATACTTTGAGTGTTCACTTTTGTCACATTGTCTTTAGAGAGGTTGTGGGTTAATTTTCTTCCTAGATCATATTGTTATTAGGTTAGATTGGCATAAAATTGGTTTCACAAAAATAAACTGCATGGACACTTAGACTTTGAATGAATTCATAGAGTCTTAAATGATGAGTAAGAGACCATTTTAGATTAAATAACCAACTAGTTAGGTACCGAAAAGACGCTAATAGAAATGTTAGCTTAAACAAGTCCACGAACTTAGAATCTCTGGTTACGTAGGGATCAAGACGACACTCACGCATCTTGATCGGTTTCTAGCCGACCCCAATAGGCTAGTGGCGACTCCTCGAAATATTTTAGGTTGTTAAATAACCTTAAAATTTGAAAATGCCTAAACGTTACGCGAGGTATGGATTTGGGAGAATCCAAGCTCGAGATTGAGGAATCGAGAGTAAATACCTCTAAACCTATTTTTCTTCCCCCCTAAAGGGCGGAAAATTAGGTCGCGACACAAGCCCCATCTTCGGTACCGATCAAAAAAAAATCTGTCTTCGGACTTTTAAAACAGACGAATGTTCAAAAGTACTTGGACAAACCAAGATACGACATTTGAACGGACATACGCGCAAACGGAAACGAGTGTTTTTTTTTTCCTTTTTTGGCGAGACAGTCAGAGAAAATATCTCGACTCGTGTTGGTCCGAACTTGTTCGATCCGCATTCGCAAAGACTAGGCTTATGCTGAGTTTCTAGTTTTCTCTCAAGGGAGTAACATTCCACGAAGTTTCCAGTCTGACTATTAATAAGAAAGACGTGTCGAAGAGACTTGACTATTCCCCCTCTTCTATAGCAGGCGTCGCCATGTATATAAATGACATTAGATTAGGCAAGAGGGACTTTGTGAAACTCGCAAGTTGCGACGCTTCAGCGAAACTTGATAAATCATGGGTTGCTTCTGCTTTGGAGGTAGGCGGAGGAAGGGAACCCAGCGTCCGACGGGGGGATATTCTGGTGCAACAACGGCAGGCATTGTATCTGCTAGCGCGGACAGTGGAGGTGGAGCTTGCAGCGGTGGAGGCAGAGGATGCGACGGCGGTGGTGGCGGCGGTGGCGGTGGAGGGTGCGGAGGTGGCGGTGGCGGCTGTTAGACGTTGTTAGCAGTATGTCTAGGCTGCTCGTGAAATAATGTTACTTTGCTAAATTACTAGACCTACTTTTGTGTGCTACGCATGCGCTCGTTTTGATGGTGTACTTGTTGTTTTTACTTGTGATACATGATTGACGCCACGTGTCTAAAATTTGGGATTCTTATGAAGCCAATGTTACTGCTTGTAAGCATAGCCTACGCATATGCATCGACGCCTACGTTAAAACCAGTTCAACTGAATTAAATTGGGGAGAAGCCAATCCAGCCAAAAACCAGTTCAACCGAATTGAATAGGGGTAATTAGAAAATGAGTTTTCGACTTTGAGTAAAACTGATGGAAAAGCAATAATTTTTTTGAAGAAATAAATCAAATGAATTTTTATCGATTCTTATTTAGATTTTGTTAAAATGGATATCAGGGGTCGGATTGGTTTCAGCTTTGGTTAAGTTTGGATTTAGGGTCATAAACACAAGTTTTTGGGTCATTTCGATCTGTAAAATCTTGGCTACAAGCCGGAGAGGATTCAAATTATTTCAGGTTCACATCTCTTTGGTTGTGAGGATGGAGGTCAAATTTGTTCAAGGCTTTATGGGAGAAATATAAAAAAAGAAATCATAAAGTTACTACAATTAAATCAATGCAATTCTAAAACTTTTCTTTTTCCAATTGAGTCCTAAGCGCTTAACATTTGTCCCAATTTAGTACATCCGGTTAATTTTGGAAAAAATTTCTGACATGGACGTTGGCTCTCCTATATGGCGTGTTGGTGCCGGCAACCCTCATGACCACGGCAAAGAAAAGAAAGAAAAGAAAAAAGGAGTAAATAATAAAAATTACTATATCATTAAAAATTATCCATGTCAATGCCCATCATGTCACTTAGGATAGTCAGTATCTATATTAGTGATTTTCAATTAAAATATATTATATGGACTTAATTAGTAAATCATTAAAAAATTTATAACTCAATCGATAAATTTAAAATATTTATGATTAAATTGATAAATATGCGTTAACTTTAGGATTTTTTAAATAACTTTTTCAAAATATACACCTTTTGGGTTTGGGTCATTATGGACATGCGTTGTGCTGAGTGTAAATTGTTGATTTTTCTTAATTTGCTCAAGTTGGGTTGGCTTAATTTTCTGTGGGGACGACTGGGATCTTGTCCCTCTTGGAAGCGTTACTCATGCTTTAATAATTCCTTTTAAGGGCCTACAATTGCGACTCGCTGTCTCCATTCACAGCTCCTCTCTCTCTCTCCACCATCGGTCTTCGGAGGCGTCAAAGGCCTCCGATATGAAGTCGACGACCACTGCAAGCAAGTCAAACGATTGCAGATCTAAGATCTTCGATCTCAATTTAGGGGGAAATGGGGTCAGTCCCGAGCCTATTGCTCTGCAAGGCTGTATGTTGCAGGACTAATTCCATGCTGAAACAGAAGGACTAAATCAACAACGAGCTGTCAATTACAAGAAAAATCATGTTGATTAAGCTAAGATGGGTTCAAGCACAGTGATATATCTTCAAGATGATTTGACATAGCTTATTAGGTATTAAAAAAGACCCCCCTACCTAAATGCCCATTTATAGTCTTGTCATATTAGTTTGCACAACAATCAAAATAATCATTTGAAATATATTTTGTCTTTCTCTATCGATTTAAATTTTTATAAAAAAATGTTGTGCATTGTTGAAACTTGTAACTAAATTTGGTGTTGAAGGAATCTCATGTTATTGATCATCTATTGGGTTTCAATATATATATTCACTAGGGTTAGCAAATGGGTGGTCGGGTAAAAATGGTCCGTCCCATTTAACCCGTTTTGATCTATTTTCATACAATACAATTTTAGCGACCCATACCCGACCCGACCCGATTTGATACATACTCAACCTATACCCGACCCAACTCGTATTATTAAATTATCATATTTAACAAAGCATAGGAAAATTTACTTATTGATTTTAAAAAATAAATATATTAAAAATAATTTTATGCAATAGGATTTATTGATAATTTTTCTAATTTTTAACTTTTAATTTAATATATATATATATATATATATATATATTTCCTCTTTTAGTTGCTGAAGTCTAATGAGCTTATCCCTTACCTCTTAGCTGTCAACAAACTTAGAAAGAGGGAAAAAGGAAAAAATGGATAAAAAAAGAAAAAAAGGAAAATAAAAATAATCCAATTTTTATTTTTAACAAGTTAAATAATTAGAATATTGAAATTTTTATAGTCAAAAAATGACTTGCTAATAACAATTAAAATAAATTTTTAATAACATTTAATATTAATAACTAATTTATGACTCATTAAGTTATTAAGTGATCCATTTAAAACCTATTTAATCTTTTAAGTTAATTAATTTATGACCCACATTATCAAATATGAGTTAAAATATGAGTTTTTGACACATTTTGCCACCTATAGTATTCAATCATAGGCATCAGGTTTTGCGCACTTCATACTTTATTATTATAGTATTGGTCTTCATAAGCAAGACTTATATCATAATCTAAAAGATTAGAGCCTTTTAAGGAGGACGGTTGTCTATTTATCCTTACCAACATAGCATCACTGAAACTTGAAAGCTGCTAAAAAATTCAATATACCTTCAAGATATTCTTTTATAATAGAGAAAAGGAATCACATGCGTAATAAGATTAGCCGCTAAATAAATTATCCTAAGGTGCTATATCTTTCTAAAAGATTAAGTAAGAAGAGGAAACGTCAGTGATTGTCTTGCGTAGTTTTCCAAGGGGACAATTGCCATTTAAGTCCTAAACCTTTTGCTACTTTGCTGATTAAGTCATAAACGGTTTTTTTTTATGCCAAATGAGTCCTAAACCTTTTGCAACTTTGCCAATTAAGTCGTGGCACAACCGGCCGTCGCTGGCGACGACGTGGCAATATTTACTTTTTTTAATTTTTTTCTCTTCATTTTTTCTTTTTTCTCTCTTATTTTTCTTAGAAAAAGCCTTGGCCGGTGAGCTCCGGCTGCCGGCAGAGCTCGCCGGTCACTCCAAAGGGCCGCCAAGGCGAGGCAGCCCTTGCCTAGGGCCAGGGGAGCCCCGGCCGGCCTGCCTTGCCCTCCCCAGCCTAGATCTGGGTGCTGCAGATCTAGGCTGCGAGGCGGCCCTCGCAGTGCAGCGAGGGAGTGCTCCCTCGCTGTAGTACTGGTGGTCAACTATTTCTCCTGCTGATCAAAATACTTTCCTTTCCCAAGATTCCAATGATGTTATCAGGATATTACATCATTGGTTTATTGGGCGATCGGAAGACCTTTTAGAGCAAAAAAGGAAGGAATTTTTTGAAAGAAAATGTTGTTCTTATCAAAGAAAAGATCTCAACAAACACTTTCAAGAAATGTTGAAGCTGTATTATGCCATCGGAGGAGACCGTGCGTTGAAGCCAGTCTTTCTATCATCTATTCCCCAGCAAAATTCTAGCATGGTGAATAAATACTTTTAAACCCATGCGAAGAAATTAACTAAAGTCATTCTTGGAGAAATCCAGCAAGCTATTCACATAGCTCTTGATGAATTATGTATCCGCAAGAAAGCATTTAAAGAATTCATGGAGAATAACAAAATGCTTGATAAGGCTTGTAAAAAATCTGGCCTCCAGATCAAATGCGGACATAAAGATTCTTCTTGCGATTGTCCAACCAAAAAGGCGAAGCACTTCAAGAAGTACTTTGAACATCGGAAGAAGAAAGGCAAATGGAAGTTTCTCCGGAAGAGCAAGTGGCACCAGGGTAATAGCAAGGGGAAAAAAGAAGAAAGAAAGATCGGTGCTTCATTTGCGAAAAAAGGGCCATTTTGCAAAAAGTTGTCCTCAAGCAAAAAAGAGAAGCATGAATCTGGTAGACTCTATTCATGACAAGACTGGATTATCTCTTGAAGATGATGATCTTGAATCCATTTTTTCATTAGAAGACGAACCATTGGAAAAGGCTATTTGTGCCATCCAAACCTTCTCAGACACTAGTGAAGATGAAGGCTCGGATTCGGATTCTCCAGAAGAAGGTATATTTGTCTTTGAAAACTCTATATCATATCCATCATCTTCTCCATCTATTCATATGTCCGATAAAAGACCAATTTCTTTCAAACCATACATCTCTCTGTAAATCTTTGTCTCTCAACATGAAAAACCCATTTCCCTCATTGCTCTTATAGACACAGGAGTAGATTTTTCCATTCTTGACCCTAAACTTCTCCCTGAAAAATATTGGGAACCCCATACCCGATATTTTACATCAGCATCCGGCAACACCTTTACCACCCAGTTAAGAAGCAAACCCATCAAAATTCAGTTTTTCCCTCAGTGTTCGATCACTACCAGAGTTCTAGGATCAACATTTCCTGATCGAGATCTTATCATTGGATGGGACATCATGGTAAAACTCCCTGCCTTCAGAATCATGCCCAATGGTCTTCAATTCCATTCCCAATTTCATGAATTTGTAGAAACTAGAAGGCTTTATCTGATCCAGCCAGAACAACTTGATCCTATCCTCTAACTTTTGCTTGCATCTTGTGCTGAAAATCACTCGGAATTCAGCACCAAATGTTCACATCCTTTAGGGAAAAATGAAGCCTTCTTTGTCAAATTGCCTTTCAAGAAAAATGAGGATATCAACTCTACAAAGGCTAGTCACACGGGAATGAATCCACTGGATCTCCAGTTGGCGAAGAAAGAATGTGAAGAACTTGTTCAACAAGGTCTTATTGAGCATACAACCTCTTAGTGGGCATGTGAAGCTTTTTATGTGGAAAAACGTGCTGAAAAGGTTCGTGGAAAGAAAAGACTAGTCATCAATTATCAACCTTTAAACCAGTTTCTTCAGGATGACAAGTTTCCTTTGCCCAACAAGAAAACTTTATTTTCTAGTTTGTCTAATGCCAAAATTTATTCCAAATTCGATTTGAAGGCGGGATTTTGGTAGTTAGGCATTCATCCAGAAGATCGACATAAGACAGCCTTTTGTATTCCAGGCCACCACTTCCAATGGAAAGTCCTTCCATTTGGACTGAAGACTTTGCTCCTCCAGAAATAAAATTGTGTTGTGAGTTGTGAGTACCCTCATGATTTTTTAAATTCTCTCATTCTTCCTCTAGGATGGTCTCTTCTGTTAGCTCGGTAAGGTGATATGGTTAAGTATGTTCTCCAATTGCCACACTACGTTATGGATCTTGTGGATTAGAAAATTTGAACCAAGTTAAATGTTCGGATTCAAGCCTTCAAGGAAACTAAAAGGCAGTCCCATTCTATATGCAAGGTTTATGAGCCATGACGTTCTTGGGATAGCATATCTGTTTCTTTGAGCCCTTGAAACTAATGCCTTTTACACAAGGGAGTCCCCTCGCTACTACACTCAGCGAGGGAGTCCCTCGTCGCAGTGCAGTAGCGAGGGGACTCCCTCGTTGCAGTGCAGATTTGCAACGAGGGCTGCCTCGCCTTAGTGGCCCTTTGGAGTGGCCGGCGAGCTCCGCCGGCCGCTGGAGCTCGCCGGCCATGGCTTTTTCTAAGAAAAACAAGAGAAAAAAAAAAGAAAAAACGAAGAGAATAATAATAATAATAATAATAATAATAATAAATATTGCCACGTCGTCGCCGGCGACGGCCGGTTGCGCCACTTAAGCATTTTTGGGCCAAAGTTCGCCGGAAGGACTTAATCGGCAAAGTAGCAAAAGGTTTAAGACTCATTTGACATAAAAAAAGGTTTAGAACTCAATCGGCAAAATAGTAAAAAATTTAGGACTTAAATGGCAATTCTCCCGTTTTCCAAGCTTGGATCATGTTTTTCATGTTGACCACTTCCATGGTCATTATGCAATTCAGGACAGGGTTTATTAGTCAAAAGTACAGTTGCTAGAACCAGACATCCCACTTTTACTTTTTCCTGGAAAGATGAGTTCTGAAAATTCAAAGATCGATGTTGCTTGAATGAGCCCCTAACTCGTGAGTAACCAGGAAGCGCCACGATTTATTTGTCTGCATGCTTTGCCCAGCCAACATGTTGAATGAGCCCACGTGATCCCACAACTGGTCAATTATTCCCGTGTTATACTGAACGAAGTACGGTTTCTTCTCGTAGATAGCCACGTTTAAGTTTTTCCTTGGAAGATAAAGCGTAGAAAATTCAAAGGTCAAAGTTGCCTCAACGACCACCATAATACATATAGTATCAGTCATAAGGTTGTGGTTAAATAGGAAACGCCACGAGTTTAGTTATCCGCACATTGGCCTGGTAGATTTCTCTCAAACAGACGAGCTATCAAGAGTGTTGGCCCAAGTTAGAGAAAAATGGAAATGTGGGAAATCCTAATAATAGCTTGGGCTGTCGGTGCCGTCGTAATTGCTGTCATAAGCTGTTTCGTCTGTGGTCGTTGCGGATCAAGATTTGGTGGAGGGGGCAGCTGGAGTGGTGGCAGACATCACGGCCACGATCATACGATATTTGCAGGAGGCGATGTAGGTTTAGCTGCCAGTTCTGCTTGTGGTGGAGGCGGCGGTGCAGCTGCCAGTTCTGCTTGTGACGGAGGTGGTGGAGGCGGCGGCGGATTTAGTGCAGTTTGATAACTTATATGTTGAGAAGATTGAAAGAAAGTGGTGAATTTGTTGAATATTCTAACCTTAACTTTTCTCTGTTTCGGCTTCTTTGTTACAAGTTGCTATTATTTAGGATAGGGTCATTACAAAAGTAGAGTACCTTCACAGTTTCATTCATTCATCGACATCATATCTCATGTGACTGCTGATAATAAAAGAATATGTTTAGTGCAAACCTTCTTGCATGAGTTGTTTCATGTGATCGGTTAAACCCAGAACAATTAGCTTCTGCAAAACATAAGGAAAACTGACAACGGAAGTTGGCAGCTGCAGAACTCCTGTTTCTGGTTATGCTCCTTGCGTTTACTTTGGGGATCTTACAATTAGGACACCCTTGTTTACCATCATTCTATTTTTGCGATTAATTTGTTAGATCTGGTGAAGACGACTGAAAAAGCTTTCCTGGAGAAAGAGCTCATCAAAGTATATCCTGAGAATGTGAGCTTCATAATAGTATTGCTGTGAAATATCAAAAAAGTAGCTCCTCATTGCGACAGCTTCAACCATGTCTGATGATTAATTTCAATGTGACAAAAACTGAAATAAAAGAGAGTATTCAGAAACCGACAGCCTCAACTCCAATAGAGGCCTTTATTGGTACTATCATAGCAACCCAAGGTGACCTTCGTCATAATTCCTGTACATAGTGTCGTTGACACATTTCTAAGTGTTTACAAACTGTGAGACGTTATGCAGGAGTTACAACAATAGTAAAGTTAGTTCATTATCAGTTAGCGTCATCTCCTATTTAATCAAGAAATGTGTGATCAATCAGAAAATAGGATTGACATAAGCAACAAGAGATTGAGCGGACAGATGGAAATATGTCTGGGCAAATGCGAAAGATTTCACTGTTTGGTGATTGACTCCCTATGACAAGCCTAAGTTGACCACCAGCAGAGCCAATTTGTAGGTAGGCCAACCCAGATAGATGGCTCCTGATTATAGATTCCATATAGAAAGAACATGCACTTTTCAAAACGCCACAGTTATCTGAATGTCTATAGGCTTTTTTGCAAAATAAGAAAAGAAACAGAGCAATCATTTTCCTCTTCAGCAGCGTCATACCAAGGGAAATATGAATGCTCTTATATTTCACCATCACACAATTCATTCAGGCTTTTCATAAGGACTACATGTTTCGTGGACCGCAAAGTCCCCTCAGAGAAGCCTTTGCTGTATCACGAGTATGCAGGATCAAATGAATACGTATGTCAAGAAACGATATAAAGATCCAACGAGAGTATGGAGAAATGACATGTATATACCTGGTGGAGTCCAGAGAATTTTGTTAAGGGTTCTGGACGGATGCTCCAACTGAACAGATCGAAGTTCTCTCTAATCCTGGACGTGTTTACACTTTTAGGGAGGACACTAACCCATCTGGATCCCCCAGCGCAGAGCTACTTGGCAGGCGATCTGTTGAGTTCCTTTGCAATTTCAACCAGAACTGGCTCCTGCAGGATCTCCCCCTTGACCCCGGACCCTGGAGATCCCAGAGGGGTGTAAGCCTGCAAAGAATGAAATCAACAGTTGAAGCTTTCATGCTACAGATTCAACAGTCCAAAATTCATGCTGAATTTTATCGGATGCTAATAAAAAGCTCAGGCTGCATGTTTTGGTCGCAAGAAAACATATCCTTGTCCATACTCAAAGCACTGAACTGAAGCAAAACTGGCTTTTCTTTTGAATTGATGATAATTGCAAATTAAAATTCGGACCCGGACCATTGACCATAGTCTGCCAGCAGCAGCAACCACCATTGTCAAATGGTCACGGTGAGTTTCCATTTGCTACCACGAATACCACTAGCCTACTCTGGCTAGCAACATTAGCATCACGTTTAAGGCACCACAGGTAAAAACATATTCCATTACAAATCGTCAGCCATCGCACATTGTCCAACTACTTATTGAGAACTCACATCCTCCAACATTTGAGCAACGATATTTTATTAATAAGTTGAAATAAAATGGAAGAGTTTTGAGAATTTTCAGAGTATTACCGAGAGATGGACACCAGTGGATTTGCACAAGTTGTGGACTGCTGGTAGCTGCCAGACAGGGTGGCATTCCACCTGATCAACGGCTGGTGGCACTCTGGCATAGTTGAGGAGATCCTGCAGCCTTTTAGCTGAGAAGTTGCTGACTCCAATCGGACGAGCCTGACCCGAAGCGTACAAACCTTCCATTGCTGTCCATGTCTCGGAAAGGCATATAGGAACCATGTCTTTTGGAGCAAAGCCTCTAGTACTGGATTTTGTCCGCACTGGCCAATGGATCTGTTATACAACAATTAAAACACGAAAATGAGTTCATGTTAAAAGTGTCATCACGAGGATAGGAAACATCTGTACCATGTCAGCTTCATTCTTGGCACTTGGTCACTGCCTCAGTCTCTACTAGTATAATGGCATTCCTTTTTGTTCTTTAGAATTTACAGATGAGAAGCTTCTACTCGACAATTTCAATCCTGAGCTGCACAATAAATACTATCGAGTAATCAGATTCATAAGTTCAAAGCGCGAGTTTGTGTTAGAAGATGAGTGGTCTAACATGCAACTGTCCACAAACATTAATATATAAATAAGGAGACAGGCAACAACATGTCATGTAATTTAAAGCTCACAAACTCTCTCCCCATCCAGATTTATAAATAAGGTAACTTAATAAAACTCTTTTCAATTCATTGTAATTTTGGGGATGTGCCTAATCATATTATTCGATAAAATAGATCAAATTTACAATAGATCATTTTTTTTTTGTAAATATTGTCTCATATTTGTTCAGAATTTTTTATGAAAAGATATTATTTTTTCAATCTAAATTCTTGAAACTCGATCGGAGAAAGAGCGAATCCAAATTTTGCCAACAGCTCACACTACTCCTGAGCCATCCATTATGCCCTCCTGGGATGGTCCACCACTCTATTTGATCCAATTCATAACCGCCAATAATCAACGTGACCCCATTCGCGAGATGATCGGTGCATGATTTGTTGATCTCCAAATGAAGCTGGTCATGTTCTACAAATCGAGACCCAAACTCCAAAACATGGCCTAAACTAGAAGGGTTGGAAAAAAGAAAACAAATGATTAATCCTAGATAAGCATGTGTATCTTTTGCTCTACTTCAATACAGGCGTCAACATCACATGGGCATCAGGAGAGATCTCCATCAAGAGAAGGAAAAAATCGACTTGGGAGAATAGAGGCAGGAGTGGCGCTAAAAGCAAAAACATCGATCCCCGTCTAATGGGAATAGCCATGCCGAGTACAAAAGTGAGGTGCCAATTGAAATCTGTACAATAAGACCGGGACTAAAATAGCAATTCCTTAAAATCGGGCGCATGCGCCATTGAACCATGTGCATCACTAGAACTGTTGAATGTTATTGAATTCAGCGATTTCAAGGACCTGAGAAACATATGGGCTACCGTGCGTTGTTGAACATTATTTTTCTTTTTCGAAAATATAATCGCCGTACTCTTCCTATCTCAAATAGGGTAATTAATTCCAACATCCACATATCTCATTAAAGCCAGCATCCTCTTATCTCATTAAGGATAGTTATTAAAGCCAGATTACTTGCTTTACTTTACTCTACGTAGATGACTATGGTTTTCAAGGCTTTTACTGCCTATAGCCTGTGAAAATGGGTATATAAGGGCTTGTGCCTGGGACAACATATCATACAATTTAGATCTTACTTTACCACAGAGAAGATCAGAAGCATGTTGTATCCACCGAAACATCCTTACCCACCTTGTTATGGTGATTGCCCAAGTAAAGAATGTTGCGGTAATACGCCTCGAAAAGGCTTATGTTCCTATTAGGTTTTTAGTTTCTAGCTCACGATGTTGTTTATTTACAAAGATTTTTTTTTAAATGAGACATTAATCATTTTGAATTTGCTAGCGTGTGAAATTTAGTAGCATGCATGGATGATGAGGCATGCAATATCGGTTGAGAATGACGGCATGATTTGAGACGGAGGTTAATGAATGATTGGTTACAGCTGGAAGGAATCGAGTCCGATGGCCTGAGTTGGTGGGATGCAACGGAGAGAATGCGAAGGCACTGATCGAGAAGGACAATCCCTCAGTGACTGTCTTACTATTCCCGCTGGAAAAAGCACCTTTGTTTTACGATGTTTGCTGTAACCGAGTATTTGTTGGGCTTGATGCCAAGGGTAATGTCTATCAAACACCTATGGTTGGATGAGGGGAAAAAGGTGATCGTGAATAAAGTAAACTCATGAAGCTATCTGATATAATAAATGAAACAATATATAATTTGACGTCGCCTTGTTTAGCACATTGGATTTGGATTTGAGGAGAGAGCGATTTTACTTGGTAAATATGATCAATATGCATGATCAACCCATGCGAAATCCTATCTTGTATGAACTTGTGGCTGTAAAAAATCTTATATCGAGCATGAACACTTATACCATTCCATCTCGATGCATTTGGATTCTCAGTACGTTGTAGTTGCCTCTGGAAGCCCTCCCCAAGAGCATGAAAACCCAACTTGGCATTTAGGACTGTCACTTTATTCACATCTCTCTCGCTTCTCCTAAGGACACGTGCTATCTCATTTGCCTCATTCACTCTTCAAGTTCGAAAAGGACACGTGCTATCTCACTTACCTCATTCACTCTTCAAGTGCTAAATCGAACGCTAGATACATTGACATCAATTTATTTCTTGATGTACAACAGAGGACAGTAATAATATATCAAAATGCTCCTAGCTCAAAAGCTTAATCACGTAGATCGGAGACACATGTCAGAAGGATGAGAGATTATCGGCCCTCTGGAGGGAAAAACATGGAAAAACGCCAAACTGCTTATTTTCCCATGAAGATTCTTGAATCTTGTTCGGATAAAAGACAATTGATTAAGGGTGTAGTCGAGAGGGTGTTTCAGTAGTACGAAATTGATCATCTATTGTATCAATCAATTGCCAACCATCGACCACAAAAATTGGTTTTTTCATGCAAGTTGGTTTTAGATTCTTCGATCACATCCTCAACATTTCCCAGTCATGCGTATTTGGAATACTCAATTATTTAGCATCCCTCCCTCTCTCGATCTCTATTGCCAACACGAACGAGCTGGACATTGAAAAATAATTTTATGCAATTCTTATAGTATACTAATCGGAAGTAACCCAGGAAATCCATTTGCTTCAACTTTCACAGAAACTTAAGGAAATCAGAGCATGTGGTATATGCTTTTATTCAGCATGGTATCTTGGTAATATAAAGTTACAATCCAAATTGCTTTCTTCATTTCCGCTCTTGGAACATTCTTAGTTGAACTTCACTGAAATTGGACTTCTGACACAGTGCTTCGAAGAGTCCCAACTCAGATATTTTTGGGAGAATTTGGCAGCCATGTCAGTGGAATTTGCACGACTAAAGGTGATTGAATATGTAGCTTTCTGGTGTAATTTCATAAATTTGAGTGCGGAGGGCTTCACGTTGACATGGACGCCTTGCGAGGTGCCAACCCTGACAATGTAAGAAGAATGGCCAGTGCCTACATTTTTCACGGTCCTGGTAAACGTATGTGCAGTGCCAAGGGTGACTGATAATGAAGGGTAGTTTAACTCTCCCTCAGGGATGAGAGATGAGCATGTCACTCTTTTGCGAGCAATTAGAGCCACTTGCTTCTCCGTGTATTCGAGACCAAAAAGATACGGAATATAATCATCAGGCTGAATGTCATAGACCAATCCAGGGTCAACTGCCTTCCTAGGATCCACATGGCCTGCGCCAATGGCAAAGACATCCGCAGGTTGCAGCCTTTCGTCCAGGACTAGGCTCCGCGCGTTGTTCAGCTATTTGGCCGAAGTCTTGAAGGCAGATTTGGTCGCTGCAGGAGACCAGTGTGGATGAAGGCTCTTTATTAAAGCGGCGATGCCGCTGAGGTGAGGGCAAGACATGGAAGTGCCAGCAAGGATGTTGAAGTAATGCTTCGCTTTCGTATCATCTCTGATAGGAAATGGCCATGCGGCTAAGATGTTTAGATCGGGGCCAATTACATCTGGTTTCAGAATTCCTCGGCTAGTATAATATTATTCCCAAGTATGCTTTCCCACACGGTAAGCCATCATGCTCTAGTCTCAAGGGACAACCTTTTAGGGAATACACATAATACGGAATCGAATAACCTTGTGCTCAGTACTAAGAGAAACTGCTGTTCCTAGAGGCTTTTACCAAGCTTAGAAGAAGAAATGAGAGAATTTAGAGAAACATGGATGAAGAAAATATTTTTGCTTTCGTTCGAGAGGAATTTCTCTTCGAAAGCTCTTATTCTTCAAGCCACATTACATGCCTTATATAGGTAAAAGCACAACAACCATAGTACATCAAAGACTTAACTAAGTACTTACAAGGACGGACACATCTTACAGACATAAAGACAATTTGGAGCATTCAAACACACCAGGACGCCATTATTACAATACTTGTCAGACCACTAAAGTTAGTCTTCATGTCTAAAAACTAAAAAAGTAGTGAAAAGTAGTGTGAACACTCCAAAGACTACAAAAGATAGGAAAAAGAAAGCAATTATTTGGCCGAACAAATCTTCTTGACTCCAAAAGTAGTGTGAAAATGGCCAAAGATTACCAATAATGTGCACGTGGCCAAGGACTAGTCTTCATAATTCTGACGATCGATGGGTTGTCCAGTGTTATCGTCTAAATTATTTGCAGAGTCTGCTAGATTTTCTTCGTCTCTCGCCGTGCTCGTTGCCTGATGACCTCTAGTTACTGTGCTTAGAACATATTCCCAAAAAAAATGATATGCTGGAGTATCTTGCAGTGAATCATCATCAGGAGGATTTGTCACTTCTGGAATTGTCGATTGGGGCCAATTGTCAAGATTTCTATAGGCTTGCAAATCCGTATTGATTTGAGATAATGAGAGATCAGTTTCTTGCACTTGCATCGAGGTTTCTTCATAAAAAGAGACTGGACCATCTTTATGTCTTTTGAAATCTCGGATGAGTGCTTCAACTTCTGTTTCAAGAAGGTAGGGCTCACGTCTGGAGCTAGCATTGAAAGGATCATAGAAAGTACCATATTCTGCCCATGGGTCCTAGGAGTCTTGAAAATATATGGGAGGAACTCTTGTTGAGTATTAGAAGAGGAGGCTGGAAAATCTTCTGGATGTTCAAGCCGATAAATAGCCATAGTATTCTAGATGGATTCTCTTGAAGAGATAAAATCACATGAAATATTTTTGAATGCGAAGGCCATGCTTCTGGAGGTATGACTTGATTTGCTTGACGAAAGATTTGATGGAGCTCCCTATAGGACTGGGGAGGTCTTGTACACACTATGTTTTTGCAAGTGGTGCTAAGGTTTATATGAGCTTGTACCTACAAGTGCTAGGAACCTAGAATGATTTCCGAAGGGAAGTATGAATGTCCATGGCTAATGAAAAAGGATGACGTATGTCTTTCAGGTTCTGGATGAACGCTTTGGTTCTCAGTTCGAAAGAGTGCACGCCACGCACTAAGAGGTGAAAATCAGGTAAGAAGTGAAAACAAATGTTTAAACCTGTGGCGATGGTGATCGTATGCCCGAAAGGTTTGAACAAGGGCTTGAAGTATTTCTTCAATGGGAAATTGGATGGTTATGGTATACGAATTGAACAAATACCAAAATAACCATTTTAAATCTTCTGGAAAATCTTCATTTGTATTCCAAGTGAGAGGATGAATGAACATATATTCAGGATGGAGTCTACTAGATTTCATAATTAAACCTTTATGGTTGGAAAATATGTTGTATTCACAGGACTAGAGAAAATTTGGAAATCTTTCTAATAACCCATTTTCTTGGATAGCAACTTGAATTTTAGGAGGATAATCGAGACCAGGCCAATTCTTAGGCATGTTTTAGGTTCTATATGTATCTGACCAAGGGTTTTTCTTCACATACATATTAATTTCCATGGTAGCTTTGGGTTTGGAAAGAAAATCTACAAGAACATTTTTCTTTCAAAAGAGTATTTCGAAAACCATTCTGCCCACCTTAGGAGTTATAGGTGTGGGGCTTGCTTCTGTTTGAATTTCATCATTTGAGGAAAATAAGTCATGTACAATTCAACTAAGTATGGAATTTCTTAATTCCGTACTTAATTGCCAATACTTCTTTGAATGTGAAGTGATAATGAAGTTCGGATGGAGAGAACTTACCACTCTTGTAAGCACAGATGTGTCACTTATCATCAGTCTCTTCAAAGAGGATTAATGCCCAATATTCATCATTGGCATCTGTTTGAAGAATTCTCTTTCCCGCAAAGGGATTTGGAGAGGAGGAAGGTCTTGCATAAGCTCTTTAAACTTTGCGACTGCTTCCGTTTGTTCCTCCTTCCAAGGAGGAGCATTTTTTTTCAGCATTTTCTGCAGAGGAATTAGGAACTTGATAATGTTGGGAACAAAATCTCAGAGATAATTAATTATTATGATAAATTTTTGAATCTACTTCATACTGAATTCTTTTTCTAGGAACTTGAGCACTTCCTTCGCAAAATGTGGACTGGGCCGATATGTTCCTTGGTCAAGATGCATGCCAAGAAATTCAATTTTTATCAGAGCAATGACCATTTTCTTTTGCGAAAGCATGATGCCATGCTTTTGAATTATTTGCACAAACTTCTGGAGGAGTTCACCATGTGATTGCTCGTCAAGGCTGTAGAGAAAAATGTCATCAATATAGATAGTAGTATTATCCATAATTTGGCTCAAAATTTGACGGGACAATTGCCATTTAAGTCCTAAACCTTTTGCTACTTTGCCGATTCAGTCCTAAACCTTTTTTTATGTTAAATAAGTCCTAAACCTTTTGCAACTTTACCGGTTAAGTGCTTCTGGGGTATTTTGGTCGAAAAATGCCTACATGGCGATGATGTGTCACGTCGGACCTCGCCGATGATGCCGTGGCGACAACATGGTGATGACTAGACCCGAAAAAAAATTCCTTCTTTTTCTTGAAAACACATACTTGGCTGGCAAGCTCCGGCGGCCGGCGATCGCTAGCCACTCCAAAGGGTGGCCCCGCCCCCCTCGCCCGTGGCCGGCGAAGGCGGCGGGGCCTTCGCTCGTGGCGTGGCCGGCGAGGGTCGACCTAGGCGAGGCGAGCTCGCCCCTGCAGTAGATCTGCAAGTGAGCAAGGAGCTTACTCGTCGCCGGTGCCGGCCCTCGCTGGCCATAGGTGAGGGGGGTAGAAGCCTCCCCCGCCCTCGCCTACGGCCAGCGAGGGCGGGGCCGCCCTTTGGAGTGGTCGGCAAGCTCCGCCGGCCGCCTAAGCTCGCCGGCCAAGTATGTGTTTTTAAGAAAATTAAGGAAATTTTTTTTTGGTCCAGTCATCGCCACGTCATCACCGACGAGGTCTGGCGCGCCACGTAGGCATTTTCTGACCAAAGTCCGTCAAAATGACTTAACTAGTAAAGTTGTAAAAGGTTTAGGACTTATTGGCATAAAAAAGGTTTAGGATTGAATCGGCAAAGTAGTCAAAGGTTTAGGACTCAAATGGAAATTTTCCCAAAATTTGACACATGGTTTTCTAGAATAGAGATGGGGCTATTTTTAGTCCAAAAGGAAGGATTTTCCACTGGTAATGTTGGTTTGGAATACATAATCTAGTTTTGGATCTGTCATCAGGATGGATACCAAGTTGCCAAAAATATGCTTTAAGGTCAAATTTAGAATAAATTTTGGCTTTGTTCAAGCTAGAAAATATGGAGTTTTTAGAAGGCAAAGAGAATTTGTGATCTTTGAGGAAAATGTTGAGGGGTTGGTAATTAATTACAAGACACAGTTTTCCTTGTGTTTGCTCTGCACGCTAATTTACATAAAAGGCTTTACAAGCCTATTGAGAATCAGAAGGCTTAATGAGTCCGTGTTATAGAAGCTCAAGATATTCCTTTTGGGCAAGAGCAAGATGGTCAGGATTCATACCTGAATGATTGGCTTTTGTCAGGTTGATATCCTCATTTTCCTTAAATGGAAGGCGAACAAATGACTGAGAATTTTGCCACAAAGGGTGTTGGCATTTTTAAAGAAATTCGGAGTAGTTGTTCGCACATGAGTTCAAAAGATTTTGCATGATTGGATCAAGTATATTCATTTGAATGGAAAAGAACCTTTGGATACTTATGAATTCTTGGAAGGTATCTTTGAACTTGATACCTTTACTGCTAATGATTCTGAGTTTGGGAAGCTGAGATAAAATATCCCAACCTATGATGAGGTCCTTCTTTGGAGAATGACATTCAAGAATTTCCATGGTGATAGAACATCGGGGAAAAGACTGGATAGTGATGGGTTTTGAACGAGCACTGGTTGAAAAAGTGTCTCCAGATGCTGAAGTGAAATATCGAACATAAGTTATCCAATATTCTTCTAGAAGGATTTTTTGAGTCAAGAAGAGAAACATGAGCTCCAGTGTTAATCATGGCTATCATAGAAATTAGTTTGGAATATTTAGATAGGAGTATTTTGACAGGGAATATATGGGGGAAGATGACATGTTTCCTGAGCTAAGATTTGAGTGGTGAAATGAAAAAAAATCTAGCTCACCGTCACTGTCATTGGATAGAAGATAGTATGGAATGAGACAAAAGAACTCATTTGAAGGGTTTTCTTCAACAGAGAATAATGATTCAAGGTCATCATCCTGGAGGGAAACACCAGTTTGTTGTTCAGCATGCTAGATGATCTTGATATTGTTCCCTTTCGCCTATGGACAATTTTTTGTGAAATGTCCCTTTTTGTTGCAAATGAAGCAGCGTTTGGATTTTTTCTGTCCAGAAGATCCAGAAGAAGATTTTTTGTGTCGTCTTTTCCAAAAGAATCTCCTTTTGTTGAAGTGTCGAAATTGGAACTTCTCATCACGAGAACGATATTTCTTAAAATGCTTATTCTTTTTTGACAATCGGCAGTCCTTGCAATCACAATCTTTTCCCCCAAGGCATTTGATCTTCAAATAATTCTTGGAACAAATTTTATCTAGGTGACGGCTTTCCCGAAGAAATTCTTGGAAAGCATTTTTTTCTAGAACACAAGCCATCAAGGGTAATGTGGATTTCTTGCTGAAGTTGGCAAATACTGATATCTGCAATTTTGATCTTTTTGTTGAGAAGAGATTTCTCAACCAACTGGTTGAACTCTTTTGGTATGGAATTCAAGAAGACCTGCTTCAGGTTTGAGTCTCCACCTAAAACATGAAAGAGCTTAAGCATTTCCTAGAAATGGTGATTCAGGTCTTTTCGTCGGATTTTATTTCAAAGAATTCTCGCTGTTTGAGTTCTAGAATATCTACAGGATTTTCGCAGAAGAACAAATGAATGGCATAAATGTTGTCTTTGAAATTTGTTGACACTAGGAACTTGACTTGATCTGTTTCAGAAATTGTTTGCCACCAGCTTTTAAGGCTTCCGATGAATTTGGAAATTAAATTCCATGAGAATGTCATAAGTACTATCCTTGGTGAGCTTCTGAGTAATAAACCACGCATGGAAATCTTGGAGTCCGTCAGGCCATTTGACATCAAGAATAAAAAACTTTGATCCATAGCTGATAGAAAATGACTGGATTGGATCATCATGTTACACAACTTCAGATTATGTAGGGGTTTCTTCATGCATTGCTCAGGAGGATCAGCCATGAGAAGAGGAGCAAAGCTAGAATGGCTGGAGAAGAGGAAGATGAAGATTCACCAAGAGTGATATCTCTTTCAAATTCAACACTTTCTAGAGGAGAGTCAAAGGTTGCTATTATCGGAGTAAGAGGAACGGATGTAATGGAGAAAGAGGAAACATAAGTTTCTGTGGTCAAATCTTTTAGAAATAACTCCAAAGGATTTGAAATCATCATTTATTTGAATAAGGAACGAGCTGAATTATCCTTACCATTTATGGAGGATGCTTCTAATTTTGCTTTGCCCTTTTTTTTTTTGCTGCGTTTTTTCATGTCACGGATGATATTTCTAAATCTAATGGGATCAAATTGATCAAGTTCAAAAGAAATAGAAAATAATGATGGAAAAAAACTTTGTGGCTATGACGATTCATAGGCTTCTCGAGTAGAGAAATCAAAGAGAAAGCTTGACTTTGGAAGGACATCATAAGTACTTCCTTGTTGAAGAAGAGCAATCTGGCCTTTGAGTTTCTCCATTGCTAGCTTTGAGTCCTCCAAATAGGATGATAAGTATCTTCCTTCTTCAAGGTCGGAGAGCTTTTTCTTGAAGTCATGAGTATCTTTTGAGTAGTATCATGGTGAAGTCTAAGATCATGATGGACACTATCGATCTTAATATCGATAGTCTTGAAGGCTTTATTTTGGGCCAAAAGAGTTTCAGCATACCAGTTCAAAACTACTTTAGCCATAGCAGTTTTTCTTGGTTTTTCATACTCATCCACTTCGACGGGTGAGACAATTTTGGGCATGTGATGGTATCTACTATTTATATATGTAAATTCCTATAGCTCAAAGAATTTAAGTCGAGTGTTTCCTCTAGTATTTAGAGGAGGATTAGGATTAAACATGCAAATATTAGGAAGGGACTGAGAAAATGATTTGTCTTTTGTGGCTTCACCAAACAGGCAATAGAGAGTACCAATGGGTATGAATGTTTTTTGACCCATTTTTGAATCGGCTTATAAAAAGGTGAAACAACAGGTTTGGAAGGTTTATTTAGAAGGTAGAGGTGTTAGTAGAGGTGATGTAAATGGATCAGTTTGTGGTTGGGTTATACATGAAGAAAAGGCATAGGAAATCATAAACTGGTACCCATTTTCGTCACCAAGTGGATCAATATGAGGGTCTTTGTCAAGATACTTCTAGAAAAAATCTTTCTTTATGGGCTTCCAACCAGGCTTCGTTGTTGGACCAACTTCATTAGGAGAGTTGAGACAGTACGAATACTAACACCATGGATCCCAAAAGCAATGACTAGAGGGATCTTTATAATGGTGGACTGGATGTCCGTTTGGTTTAAAAAACTCAACGAGTTTTTTTTTATCAGGTTCTTCAGGAACTAGATTTGGGACACATAGCTTGATCATAAAGAGAGTTGCGAAAATAGGAGATGGGGCTTCTTCTTTTCCCTTGGCAAGCTTTATTTGAACTGTGTCAATTTTTTTTCTTGAAGAAATTCGGAATATGTGAAATGAACATGTTTATTACTTTGATGAAATTGCTCATAGTTAGTTATCCAAGTTTCGGATAGAAGCTTGGCTAACTTTTCTTTCGGGATTTGTTGAAGAACATGGATACATAAGGCTTGGTTATTTCCAAGGGAGATGAACAAAGCATCGTTGTTGCCATGGAAATTTAGATCAAGAGTGTGATTCTGAACTCGATACACCATTTGGTAGTGAAGTGTGGTTGCAACTGAGTAAGAAGTCTGGGATGCTCTTGTGAGCTGAAGTTGGACTTTCAAAAAATAAAGCAACTGATGATCAGAAAGGGCAACGTTGAAATTTGGATAGAGGGTTACAAAGACTGTCCCAACATTTAGGGTAATTTGAACAGTCCCTAAACAAGTATGCTAGTATTCTAAGAATCGCGTATCCAAAAGAGCCATATGAGCAACTACAGGAAGGCCTTTTCTGCCATGGAAAGTAAGGGCTAAATGGACTACACCATAATGGATATAGGTATAACCTTGTTGAGTCCATTGGCGCGGAAATTCAGGAGGTATTTGAAAAGTAAGAAAATATTCATGATCAGTAGCGAGAATAGGGTGCTAATCGAATTTTGAGAACTGGACATATTCTTCAACTTGGGCCGAGGATTGGCGGATGAGTTGTTTAATGGAGTGAATAGGAGAAAATGAGGTGGATGGTTTGGCGAAAATAGAATAAGGGGTTTATGAGAGGAAGTTGAGTTTCAGAGATTGTAGTTTTCTCTATCTGGGTAACTTCATAGAGGAAATCAATTTTGGACGCATTTGAAATTTGAAACTCAGAAAGAGACGAGGATGACAGCGATAAAGTAAAGGAAATAGGAGCATTAAAGACAATTGGAGAATCGCTCATACTAGAAATTTTCTTCGTCTTCGCATTGGACAGTTCTAACTAGGAACACTTGCTAAGCGCATGAATCAATCGCATACTTTGCACAAGGCAACTACTCTGGAACCTCTCAAAGAGAAGGCAGCAAGTGCTGGAGCAATCGAGTTTCTATACTTTGTTCCTTTGAATATGATCGAAGCAGTGGGAGTTTTGGTTGAATTAATATAGGCTCTGATATGCATACCTGCAAAGTAGCTGACATGAGATGCAGGAAGGACATAAACATCTACCAAAGTAGTATACCCATAGAAGTCTGGGTTCATCAAAATCATAGCAGCCCCTCCAACTCTTTTCACCTCAATCACTTGTTTAGATTGGTTCACTCCTAGTTCACACAAGACAATCTTTCCTTCCACTTCTTAGCTTCTCAATTTTCCTGGAGCACAATACTTGGATTGTCCTGTACCGTTAAACCTAGGAGACACCAGAGGCAACGAAGTTGAAGGGAAGCGGGGTTGATATACTATTTCACCTTCATATTCCACCCTATTCCCGAGTTTGACACTAGAGACAAGGTTCCTATCAATGCTGCTTACCCCTACGGTTAGCATCCATGGAGCCATGTTGACTAGTGAGCCTAACTTGGGGCCAGAATTCCCAGCAGAGCAGCTGACGAAGACCTTTCTCTGCATGGCTGCAAAGGTGGCTATAGCGACGCTATCCTTATAAAATGGAGGAGAGGGACCACCAAGCGACATCGAGATCATGTCGACACCGTCTGCAAGGGCAACATCAAGTCCACCCAATATGTTAAACATAAGAACAATTTTCCGTACGGGGCTCTCAATAGATTGCGAGGTAAGCATGTGGAGCCATTCCCACAGTTGCGCCTTCGGCCATCCCGAGCGTGTTGGCTCGCTCCACAAGAGCACCGACTGCAGTGCTTGCCATATGAGTGCCATGCCCAACATAATCAAAGTGTGGTGTGGTCTCGTCTTTCCTAGCTAAGCCGTTGAACGTCTTGGCGCCAATCAATTTGTTTTTGCATTGGGAA
This sequence comes from Melaleuca alternifolia, assembly GCA_019926035.1. NCBI lineage: Eukaryota > Viridiplantae > Streptophyta > Magnoliopsida > Myrtales > Myrtaceae > Melaleuca > Melaleuca alternifolia. Next base: position 73,984 of record JAGKPW010002396.1, read on the forward strand.
GGCTTGAAGTCGCACCTCCCCTTCCATTTGGCCAATGGAGGCAACATTCCAAAGTCGCTGAATGAGGGGTGGTCAAGGGCCACCCCTATGTCCATCATGCCAATGATGTTTCCCCCTTACCGTAGTTGAACCATTGCCAGGTCCCTGATGAAGCGGTAAGCCTAGGAATTTGGGGCTGCGTGTTGTGTGGAGGCAATATGTTTGTTCTTGGTGAGCTACCACGAATCCAGGCTTATCCTGCATCTCAACGACTTCTTCTAGAGTCAGCCTTGCTACAAAACCAATCAAGGCATTGTGGTAACAGTAAAGTACGTGCTCTTGTTTCTCCAAGGCGGTAGAATTTGTTGTAAAAAAAGAGTGGTACTAGGACTCTAGATCTTCTAGTTCAGAGGAGTCCTAGCTGTAGGGAGGGGTCACGTGGACAATGTAGGTTTGCAAGTCGCTGCCTCGGATTGAGTCAGAGATGAAAGATCATTGGCGAGACAAGGGTTGTCGTGGACATAGTAAAGCAAGACAATTAGGCAGAGAAGTTGAAGGAAATCCATAGCCAATGTTGGTCTACAAAGTGGATCTAAGTGTTGGAAATGATGTGGTTCGCACTCAGCGACTAATTGAAGCATCTATTTATATAGAAGCTAGGATGGAGATACAGTCAGCTCGTGCATATCAGGTCTGTTGCTAGTTACTATAAAATCTAGGTCGAGTCTAAGAGAAAAAATTAAGTGGCTTTTGCATATAATTCTGGGAGTCGTTTCAAGAGCGGTTTGACCTATCTAAATATAGGTGTTGCAGCAATCTTGAGCTTGATTGAAATAGTTTTATTTTTTCTTTATGGGATGATGTGATGCTTTACTGTTGTATAGTCTGCATATCGTGGATAATCATTTCATTGATGAGGATATGCGAAGTAGGCCCATCATATTTCTAGCAAATTTTAAACCATTTATTTTTTGTGATCCGGTATCGCATATGCCATCAGATTATAACATAATGGCCAGAAAGTCCAGTAAAGATAGTAAAAGCTCTCAATTATTGCCTACAAAACAAGTTTAACAAGAGCATAAAATTTGCAGGTGACGCATTAAATTACCGAACTAAAATTGCCCCTAATCTGATCAAGAATAAATGTTATCCCGATGTCACCCTCTATCCATGATGTTTGAGCAATGGAATTTACATCAAAACACGGTTTATTTTCCCACATAGTATCAAGTTTCTCGAGCCAGTTCACTTCAATCCAGTAAAATTTGGAGGTTTATGAATAGTTACTTGTTCAACGCATTAGTAGAATATGCGGTCGTTACCAATTAGCATCGAGAGCAAATGGAGTTCCTAGTCAGGAAGACGTCAGCTGATGCCTAAGCTTCGAGGAAGGAAAGTTGAAGAAGTAGACTAAGCAAAAGAATGGCAACAAAATGGAGTTGAGGTTAAATTGGGATTTGACGATGAATGTGATGTTAGAGTGTGTTAGAAGGGCACTTCCATTAGGGGAAGATCAATTGCTTTTGGTCAGTGCTTTGTGCAGGTGTTATGGGATAAGGTTTGTTGCAAGCTAAAACTCAAGCCTCGTCAGAAAAACAAATATCCTTACGGCTACATCAGGTCACGCCATACCAAAAACAGGGAGAAGAAAAGAAAAGAGAAACAAGCTAAGGTAAGAGCGAAGGCAAGACAAGTTTGACATTATGTATTCTGATTCTTAATAAGTGCAGGGTGTGGTGACATGCTCATATCTCTCGTCCAACAACTTAAAAGCTGGATCCAACTGGCGGTTCCTTGTCATGACTTCTAATCCCACACTAGGAGTCTGCTTCTAGAAATGTTGTTACAGGTCAGCTTGAAGCCTTATCCTTGAGCATTTTCAGTATAACATGACTTCAATTGTACAGGGCTTTTGCCGGGATTTGTTCAGGGGAAGAGGCCCCTTTACGAAATTCAACTCAAGATCGCGTCATAGGCCTCCTGAAGATTGTTGGCCCAAGGGCTTCTTCGATTTTTATTTGCAGTTTCGTTTCGTAATACTTGGCCAATTTTCCATCAGGAAGCAACATGAGCAAAATAACAGCCTTTCACGATATTCAAACACTCAACATAATCCAATTTTAGACAGAAGCCATTGCATAAAAGTTCACAAAGTTGGAATTGCGTGCATGAGAGTGGCCACTTGTACGTGTGTCATGATCGATGAGTTAAATCTGAGTCAATTTCTTCTAAGATGCTCCATTGACAACAAATATAGAATGACTTATCAAATCAACCATTGAAGTTGTTTTGAATTACACGAGTTATTATGTGTACTTGGAAAAAAAAACCTAATATTAATTTCCTAAATTTGAATGAGATATTACTTGCATTTAAAAAATATGATCAAACTAAAGCGTGTAATTCAAAACAACTTCAATGGCTGATTTGATAAGTCATTCTATATTTGTTGTCAATGGAGCATCACAGATGAAATTGACTCAAATCTAACTCATAGATCATGACACACGTACAAGTGGCCACTCTCATGCACGCAATTCAAACTTCGTGAACTTTTATGCAATGGCTTCTATCTAAAATTGGATTATGTTGAGTGTTTGAATACCGTGAAAGGCCGTTATTTTGCTCATATTGCTTCCTGATAGAAAATTGGCCACGTATTACGAAACGAAACTGCAAATGAAAATCGAAGAAGCCCTTGAGCCAAAAATCTTCGCGAGGCCTATGACGCGATCTCGAGAAAGAAAAACAAGTTTGACATTATGTTCTGACTCTTAATAAGTGCAGGGTGCGGTAACATGCTCATATCTCTCGTCCAACAACTTAAAAGCTGGATCCAATTGGTGGTTCCTTGTCATGATTATCTTAGTTCTTTTCTTCCGTGGTCGTTCTTGTAACATTGCGGAAATGTGTATCGTTCAGGGATCAATGGTGAATTGGCGTGGATGGATCATGAATTGATCATGGATTGAGGAATCAATCCATGCATCGATCACGTGAATCGATCTATGGATTGTGAGGATCGATCTTATGAATCGGTCATGCATCGGGTGAACCGATCCATCCGAGAGTTAGGGATCTAAGCATGACAGGTACGATCCACCTGAGGGATGGTGGACGATGCGCACACGATCCATGGACGATCTAGGGATCGATCATGCACTAATTCACCAATCATGCATAGACCATGGATCAACCCTGAACGATCCAAGGATCGATAACATTGGGCACCCCCGACCATGCGTTTGACTGCCTTTTGGCCACACAAGGTTGCCAATAAGCCACATATGGTGCAAGGAAGGGATAAATCAATCATGGAACGGTGAGAATCGACCATATATCGATGAACTTGGTCTAGCACCTCATTCGAGCTCGGCCAAGCCTCAGCCATGCTTTGGTGTTGTTCTAGCCACCGTTTAACCATACTCCGACTGACAACCTTGGCTATGGTTTTTTGTAATTCTAATCGACACTCAGTATGGGTGAGTCCAATACCCAATCATATGAAGCAAAGTGTCCATAGTGTATTTAATGACATTTATTATACTAGACCAATTCATAACCCTAAGGTTAGACCTAGTGGAACACATGGCTTATGATGAGATGTGCTAACTTCTCTTGGCACATTAGTGGACCATTTGTCACTAATATTAATTAGCGAGATCTAAAGCCATGATGACCAAAGCTAAGCATTAAAATACTTAATGGATAAGTATGAATCTTAGAAGATCTAGGCATTAAATGCTTATAGATAAAAAGAAATCTTAGGCCATAATAACCGTATCTAAGGTATTAATGTCTAGAAAATTCTCTCTAACTTAGTGGCCAAGGAATGAAAGATGATTGGGCCATTTGTCCCTAAGATAATCTTAGTAAATCTTAGACTATTAAATGAGGCAAGATAAATGGACCAATAATATTGGTAACTTGGCATAATCATGAAGCCTAGGAGGACGCTTAAGCTAACTTAAGGTGGCTACGAGCTATTAGATGGTGGAGTTGGAAGAATATCACTGGCTAAGCTAGATTATCTAATTAACGAAGAAGATTCTCTAATTAATAAAAGCAAACTTGGTGGCCAAGAAAATAAGTCACAAATAGAGATGACTATTTCTTCAATAATCCAAATTTACACCCCTCTCTCTCCTATTCCCTTGGTTACGTGCCACCATTCCCTTCCTCTTCACGCCTTCTGTCACGCCTCGATCTTCCGAGCACACGACGATCCTTAAATTTCTTCTTCTTTTCCTTCGGTCTATGAGTGCAACATCCTAGGACTTGTCGCCGTCCTTTCAGTCTCCAACGGAAGCACGAATCTTCGCCCTGTCAACTCCCAAAGAAGTCGCCTCCAAAATTTAATCTCCAATCATGTACCTGAAAAATGGTTACCACGACAGGTTAAGATATAAATATCTCAATGAGCCAACCCCTTAACCCAAAACTAGGTCTGTCAATTGCCCTAAGGTCCCTAATTGCATAGCACGTCTCCGCAGTCGCCCTAAACATAATCCAACCTTATTCTCTATCCTATCGTACTTGCTCTCTTCTAGTCTCTCTTTTCCGCGCTCAGCCTATCCACGAGTCTACCATACCCTAGTCGCTACTTGGCACTAAGCCCAATCATCTCACCAATCAATATCTATTGCAATGATTCAATAAATTACCAAAAATTAAATAAATTACACAAATAAATCAATAATTAAATAAATTACTTAATCAATAATTCAAGGCTGTCCACGACTTGCCTAAAACCCTAACTAGCCTTCTTGTCTTATCTTCACACCACAGTACAACCTCCCCTAATGGTCAACCCACCAGTCTCCAATTGGTCTTCCTTTGACGTCCAATTTATATCTCGGGCCAATGGCCTTACATTCGATCCATCTCGGACCCAGTTGGCCTCGTACTCGGTCAATCACATCATGCTACCTTGGCTTCCGACACCCGGCCATATCCAACCAATCTCATTCACTTACATCATAATCCACATAATTTGCTCTAATAATTCTACTAAGACAATAAACATGCCTAATTAAGGTTTATTAGGTCTACTCACATCAATTTGCGTCTTCAAGCGACTGATGGCGGTCCGTGAATTTTTTCCTATTTTCTTTTTGCTTTTTCCTCTTTTTTTTATTTTCTCTCTTTTTTTTCCTTTTTCTTTCAATTTCTTCTTTTCCTTTTTCTTTTCTTTTCTTCCCTTTTCTTCTTGGGCCGAGTTGGGCTAACTAGGGCCCACTAACCCTGGCCTAACACTATTGGAGAAAGGCCCACGCCTCCGATGCCGGTGAGGGTTTCGGTGAGCTCGCCGGCAAAGTTCCGGCGAGGCTCTTGGAGTCGGTCTCGGCCGTGGGTGGCTGGTCGGGTCAAAGGACAAGATGACAGAGTCATCGGCAAGGAAGAACAGCTCCGACGAGGGGCTCCCATACTGACTTGTGCTCCGTCCGAGCTGGCCGACAACAACTCCGGCGATCAAATGATGATCTAAGGCTCGCCCAGGGTCACCAATGGCTTGGGACAGTGCTAAGTGGTCAGACGGCTCGTGGGTGGCGCTGGAGGTGGAGGAACATGGGTAGCATCGTTCTCGTCACGCCACGGCGAAAAGGCGAGCTAAGGCGACATAGCGGTGGCGGCTAGCCACGATGAGCCGAGGCGGAGTTCCAAGCAGGGGCAGGTGGCGATGCGAAGGGGTAAAAGTAGCAACGCCGGCTCGTGCGCGAGGAAGAAGAACTAGAAAAGTGGCGAAGCAGGAGGAGGGGAAAAAGAAGAACAGTGAAGAAGGGGAAGACTTCGACGTGAGAGAGTAGAAGATAGAGAGATGGGACGGGATGTCACTCAAAGTGGGGCCCCTCTTTAATGCGCTGCAGGGACAGAGGGAATACGTAAACCAGTGGAAGAAAGAAAAAAAAAAGGGGGGGGGAGGGGAAATGATCAATAGAAAATGGGGGACAAGGTGGGTCAGAGTCAAAAATGAGGGGTAAATGTTTGTAGTGATTCATTGTGAAGAGTAAATGAGAGAGGAGAGAGAAATTAAAAACATGGGCTATTACACCTTCTCTTCCCATGCTCACTTTTGGCCACGGTTAGTGCATCTTGTGCATTGCTCAATCATATAGTGTCAATCAAGTGGCAAGTATATTCATTAATCGTTGGATAATGCATTGTGTTATGTAAGCCGAACATGGATTCTATTCTTGATCTACTGTAAGAGTTTTGCTTGGATTCACATGTGTAACTTAAATGTGTTTATTTGTATGGTCTGATCATGTTATCACTTATGCATGGAAGTAATTTGGGGTTTCTATCAAGTGTATGTTATGCTTGTGAAATGATGCTTTTGGTTGATGACATGGTTTGCTCATCTACGGTTGAATGCACGCTCTGAGTTCCGAAAAGGATTTATGTTGGGTTGGACATGCGTGGTAGCACACTGAGTCGGGTCTTCTTGATTCGACGATATTGAAGCATATCGTTTTGAATCGAGTTGGCCTAGGTTGGTGCTCAACGTAACGGGTCAAACCACGGCCCCACTTTCATGCTCGACATGTTATGTTGACATGTTATTGATAAGTACTATCACACACGTTTCATGGCACGCCTTTGAGGCCTCTTGCATTGGCTTAAAGTGAAAATAAGAACTAGATTGTGATGCTTGAATGTGTGGTCACACGAATATGAACTGTCAGTGATGGATTTTTGGACGATGCCGTTACCGATGGATTTCACAACGACACCCGATGGATTTCAGATGCCGTCTGAGAATTGAATTTAGGACGATGCCCGTGGATTTCGGATGCGGTGCCCGACGAAGCTGAATGATGTTTGATGGATTTTGGAATTCAGTTATGTGATGCAATAAAAGAGAGTTCATGTGAATTGACATTGATGCATGCGTGCTTGTGTGATTGCATAAGCTTATGTTATATGTGAGAATCATGGACCATGAGGCTTAGTATGGGACAAGCTAGAGCAGGCATTCACTACATTAGATACATAATAATTGAGATTACTTTGCTTCTCCAATACAAGAATTAGGCAATTTACTTACTAAGTCGTCAAACTCACTAGTGGTTTTCACTCTTTTTCAGGCTCCTAAGTATGGTTTGCTTGTCTACTCAATGTGGTGAGCTGATAACCATAGGGTGAGCATAGTATGACGTGGACGTGAAGGATGGTGAAGTAGAATTCCCAATCCACAACCCAAGCTAAGCATGTTATGTAATTGAAGAGTTGATGTAGAAAAACTATATGTAATGATTAGTAGTGGTTTAAAAATGAATTTGTGTTTTCCAGATTGTGTTGTTGATGGTTGTTATATTTATGTTTCCACATGCTTATAAAAGAAAGAAAAGAAATTTGGGACAAGTTCATGTTCACGGGTGACGCGCTTTGGGTGTCACATCTCCTAGTGAATTAGGCCTGAATCCTTATTCGAGTTCGCTACAATTATTGTCTTAGAATTGGTGAAGGTGGCAGAAGTAGTGGAGGCATACATCGTACCCATCATCATACAATGGTTGGAGGAGGAGATGGAGATTTAGCCCCCAGTTATGCTTGTGGTGGAGGTGGTAGTACTGGGGGCACTGGTGGAGTTAGTGCAGTTTGATTACATGTACTTTAAGGATAATGAAAGAAGCTGGTCGGATATGTTGAATGTACCCTTACTTTTGCTCTTTGTTTCAATTTCGTTATAATACTTGCACAGGATGATCGTAGTAGTAGAGTAACTTTATACTTTGATTCATTCATCGACATGATAACCTCATGTCACTACTATTAATAGAAGAATATGTTGAGCTACAAATCTTCCCCAGTGAGTTGCTTCATGTGATTAGTAAAACCCATAATGATTAGCCTATATAAAGCATAAGGAACATTGACAATAGGAATTCACAGGTGCAGAATGTCATACCTCAACTTATGGAAATTGGGCAATGACACGACCACTGTTTCACACAAAGGACTCAACCTCAACACAACCATAACTCGACCTGATTATCGCAATATATATACAATACATTCATATATATATTTGACAAAAGTCATATGGTCACTGTATCATAGTATTCTACAAATATTTGACAATCAGATACATATTTGACAAATCAGATACATTTCAGAGTATACGTTCATATACTCATTTGACAAGAATGTATACAAATATTCCGTAACCAACTCAGAGGCTTATCAAAGCCATATATACATATGGCCATATATAACTCATACCCAAAATGCCCACTATCCAAAGCAATCCAACCACTAGACTCCCTCGCCTATTTATGGCTCGCTGAAGAACCTAAAAAACAAGTAAGATTAAAAGAATAAGCTAACATGGCATAGTAAGAAATACATTTCTTCTATACGGATAAAAAATTCACTATGCATCATTATAGCATAATATAACAACAGATCATTTCAAAAACCCATATATAATGCATGTAAAATATAAAAAAATGTATCATAACTTTCCAAAGCTTTATACACATAACTCAATCAATAACATCTACTTTATAATAGCCAAACAACAACAATGGTCAATCACATTGTTTAATCTCATGAAATCACCCATCAATGAATTATTCCATTGATAATTTACCGCTCAATACCTTACTATGGTCCCGTGAGAAAGGCGACCAAGTTTTCCCCCTTGGTTAGGTCTACCACCTACATCAGTCAGCGGTTTGGCCTAGAAGGACGTCCTGAGTATGCATACTTCCCCTTTTATGGATTCTCCTCATAGTGATAAGAGCAATAATAATAAATGATAGTGTTAAAAGCAATAATAACAAATGACATTCTCCAACAAACTCACAATCAACATCAGACTGTCATTTCATAAACCGAATCACAAAATCTTTTCGCAATTCTATTATCAAATAGAATGTATATCATAAAACATTTCAAACACAACACTTAAGGCTCTTAAAATTTCCTTTCATAATATATCAAACTCCCAAACCAGCATTTCACTCCACTCAAATAAAGTCCTTCAATATCTTCTTAAACCATGTAAAAATGTAGTAAAGTTTTGATCCAATTTATGCAAGAAGAATGCTCATAAATACTCATACTACATCCAAAAGATTGAGTTTATAAATTCATAGAAGAAATAGTATCACTCATCTCAAATACGTCAAACACCAATTTTTCTCTCTGTCGATACATTAAAATCTCTTATTCCTAATAATAAATTAAAAACGGTATCAAAAACTAAGTAAATTAATACTTTAATGACTAACTTGATTAAATATGCATATTATCAATAAAAACAACACATATGAGTCACTACAAGACTCGCCAATAACATAAACTATTATTTTCCATTGTCTGCAACTCGCGCATTAAATCCATTTGTACCATAACTTCATTTACCGAACTTCATTTCTAACGATTTTATAGTCTAAAGAAAGCCCTCTCGACATACTACAAGATTCTTAAAATGTCCCACCCAAACTCGAACCGAAAACCAACAGAAATGACCCATGAAGTTATTGTTCGCGCGTAGTGAACAATGCGGAACAAACTTCAAAATTCCGTTTCGGACAAGCCGTAAGCTCAAATTGAATTCCATTAGTTGTTATGGCTTCACAACACCCAAAAGGATCATAAACCAATAATTTCTCGGCCAAATAACTCTAAAGTCAAACTTCGTCGCCCCAATTTCACATAAATCCGAATTTAAGCCCTCATACCAAAAATTATTCCGATTAAGTAAACGAGAGGCGTGAATACTTACCGAATGCTGCAACTCGAAACTAAATCGGCTTGGCGAAATCCTCGGGGTGAGAAATATATCTTCTTCTTCTTATTCTCCTCCTCCTTCTTCATCCTTTTTCTTTCTTCCTCTCTTCTTTCTTTTCTTTTGCTCATGGTGTCTTCTCTCTCTCTCTCTCTCTCTTCTTTTATTATTCAGCCCAGTTTTCCCTTTTCTTTCCTTTTTCTTTTATTTTTGTTGTGGGGCCCACTTCTTCTTTTTGACTAGTAAAAAAGGTCGTATTACACGGAATCCTTCTGTCTCTGGTTATGTTCCTTAGGTTACGTTTGGGGATCTGGCAGGAGAATCATGTTTTCCTACATCTTGTTATATTGTGATTAATTTGTTAGATTTGGCGGGGACAACCGATCAAAGCTTTCCTAGAGAAAAGAACTCGAAGAAGTACATATCCTCCGAATATCAACTTTGTGATGGTATTGTTGCAAAAAAATTGGAAAAGTAGCTCCTTCTCATTCTTTAAGCCGATTTTACTTTTCTGTATGATAAATTTTAACGATACAACCTGAAAAACCAAACAAGACTACTCAGAAACCAGGTGTCTCGACTCCAAAAGAGGCATCCATTCGTAGTATTCAATGTTCAAGATTCTAGTCTAGGGCCCTGGCCTTGGTGCCTTCTGCGAGCAATCACCCGTTGTGTATCCAGAGCATCACTCGAACCGGAAAGCTTTAACATTCCAAATCATCATTCGAACTGGAAAGCTCCTCATAGATTTATATAAGCTTCAATACAACCTCTAATAACGGAGAACATAATCACATGCGTCCAAAGGTAGTCGCTAAATAAACTATGGTAAGGCGCCGTACATGTTCCAAGAGGTTAAGAAAAAGCAATAAACATAGCGTCTCACCATTTGGGTTTAATTGATTGTCTTGCATACTTTTCCAAGCTTGGACTGCATTTTTCACGTTGAATGTTCATATTATCATTATGCAATTCAGGACCATGTTTATCATATTCTTCCACGGATAAATTATGTGACATGAACGTCGCACAGGCATGAGGACATGGGCACGGTTGACCAGCCAACATGCTGAATGAGGCCACGTGATCTCAGAACTGGTCAATTATTCCTGTGTTATACTGGGCAAAGTACGGTTGCTTCTTTTAGACAACCACGTTTAAATTTTTCATTGGAAGATGAGCGTAGAAAATTCAAAGGTCAAAGTTGCCTCAACGACCACCATAATATATGTTGTGGTTAAATAGGAAATGCCACGAGTTTAGTTATCCGCACATTAGCCTGGCAGGTTTCTCTTAAACAGACGAGCTATCAAGAGTGTTGGTCCAAGTTAGAGAAACATGAAACCGTGGGAAATCATAATAATAGTTTGGGCTGTCTTTGCCGTAATTGCTGTCATAAGCTGTTTCTTCCGAGGTCGTTACCGCTTAAGAGTTGGTGGAGGGGGCAGCTGGGGTGGTGGCAGACATCACGCCCACGGTCATACGATATTTGCAGGAGGCGATGTAGGTTTAGCTTCCAGTTCTGCTTGTGGTGGAGGCGGCGGTGCAGCTGCCAGTTCCGCTTGTGATGGAGGTGGCGGAGGTGGCGGTGCTGGAGGCGGAGGCGGATCTAATGCAGTTTGATAACATATATTTTGAGAAGATTGAAAGAAAGTGGTTGGATTTGTTGAATATTCTAACCTCAACTTTTCTCTGTTTCGGCTTCTTTCTTACTACTTGCTATTATTTAGGATAGGATCATTAAGAAGCAGAGTATCTTTACACTTCCATTTATTCATTCATCTATCGACATCATATCTAATGTCACCGCTGTTAATAAATGAATATGTTTAGTGCAAACCTTCTTGCATGAGTTGTTCATGTGATCGGTTGAACCCAGAACAATTTAGATTCTGCAAGACATGAGGAAAACGGACAACGGAAGCTGGCAGCTGCAGAACTCTTCTGGTTATGCTGCTTGCGTTTATTTTGGGGATCTTACAATGAGGATACCCTTGTTTACCAACATTCTCTTTTGTGATTAATTTGTTAGATCTGGTGAAGACGACTGAAAAAGCTTTCCTGGAGAAAGAGCTCATCAAAGTATATCCCGGGAATGTGAGCTTCATAATAGCATTGCTGTGAAATATCAGAAAAAAAGCTCCTTCTCATTGCGACAGCTTCAGCCATGTTTGATGATTAATTTCAATGTGACAAAAACACAACCCGAAAAGGTACTCAGAAACCGACAGCCTCAACTCTGATAGAGGCCTTTATTGATACTATCGTAGCAACCCAAGTCGACCTTGATCGTAATTCCTGTACAAAGTGTCATTGAGTGTTTACGAACGGCGAGACATTATGCAGGAGTTACAACCAAAGTAAGGTTAGTTCATTATCAGTTAGCGTCATCTCCTATTTCATCAAGAAGCGACATGTGTGATCAATCTAAAACGTAATTCAGGATTGACATAAGCAACAGTAGATTGACCAGACAAATGGAAATATGCCTGGGTAAATGTGAAAATTTCACTGTTTGGTGATTAACTCACTATGACAAGCCTAAGTTCACCACCAGCAGAGACTAATTGTAGGTAGGCAAACCCATATTGATGTTTATCCTGATCATAGATTCCATAAAGAAAGAACACGCACTTTTCAAAATGCTAAACAGTTACCTGAATGTCTATAGGCTTTTTTGCAAGAAAAGAACAGAAACAGAGCAATAATTTTCCTCTTCAGCAGCGTCATACCAAGTGAAATATGAATGCTCTCATATTTCGCCATCCCACAATTCATTCAGGCTTTTGTAAGGACTACATGTTTCGTGGACTGCAAAGTCCCCTCGGAGAAGCCTTTGCTGTATTACAAACATGCGGGATCAAATGAATATGGATGTCAAGAAACGATATGAAGATCCAACAAGAGTATGGAGAAGTGACATGTATATACCAGGTGGAGTCCAGAGAATTTTGTAAAGAACTCTGGAGGGATGCTCCAACTGAACAGATCGAAGTTCTCTCTAATTCTGGACGTGTTTACACTTTTAGGGAGGACACTGTGACCCATCTGGATCCCCCAGCACAGAGCTACTTGGGCAGGTGATTTATTGAGTTTCTTCGCAATTTCAACCAAAAGTGGCTCCTGCAGGATCTCCCCCTTGACCCAGGACCCTGGAGATCCCAGAGGGGAGTAAGCCTGCAAAGATTTGAAGTCAACAGTTGAAGCTTTCATGCTACCGAATTAACAGTTTGTCGGGTGCTAATAAAAAACTCAGGCTGCATGTTTTGGTCGCAAGAAAACATCTCCTTGCCCATACTCAAAGCACTGGAGTGAAGCAAAACTGGCTTTTCTTTTGAAATGATGATAAATGCAAATTAAAATTCGGAAGGACTACAATGGTCAAAAGATGTATTGTGAAACTAGCTTGACTTTAATTTCACTCCTCCCGTGTGACTCAGACTATTGACCATAGTCTGCCAGCAGCTGCAACTACCATTGCCAAATGGTCTTGTTGAATTTCCCTTGGCTATCGCGAATATCACAAGCCTACTCTGGCTAGCAACATTACCGTCACGTTGAAGGCACCACAGGTAAAAACATATACCATTGCAAATCGCCAGCCATCGCACATTGTCCTACTACTACTTAAGAACTCACATCCTCCGATATTTGAGCAACGTAATTCTAATGAGAAGTCGAAATGAAATGGAAGAGCTTGGGAATTTCCAGAGTATAACCGAGAGATGGACCCCAGTGGATTTGCATAAGTTGTGTAGTGCCGGTTGCTGCCAAACAGGGTGGCATTCCACCTGACTAACGGCTGGTGGCACTTTGGCATAGTTGAGGAGATCCTGCAGCTTTTTAGCTGAGAAGTTGCTGACTCCAATCGCACGAGCCTGACCCGATGCATACAAACCTTCCATTGCTGTCCATGTCTCGGAAAGGCATAGAGGAACCATGTCTTCTGGAGCAAAGCCTCTCGTACCAGTTTTTGTCCGCACTGGCCAATGGATCTATTGTATAACAATGAAAACACGGAAAGCAGTTCATGTTAAAAGCATCATCACTAGGATAAGGAAACATCTGTAGCATGTCAGTTTCATTCTTGGCACTTGGCCTCTGCCTCAGCGTCTACTAGCATTTTACTGTTCCTTTTTGTATTTTAGAATTCATAGATGAGAAGCTTCTACTCTACAATTTCAATCCTGAGCTGCACAATAAAGCTATGCAATATTCCACTTTTGCTGTAATCGAGCTACTCAGGAAAAGCCAAATTTGTCGTCTATGATTAATCTAGACTAATTCAAAGTCTGTGCATAAATAAATATCTTAAGTGCTTGTGGCAAAAACAACATACAAGATATAAATCAACATAGTCGAGTTGCAGGTCTTGCAAGCTCCCTGTTAGAGTTTTGGGAACATCTTCAGGTGCATGGTCGCTGCACCTGCATTTGTAATGAATCTGAACCTTAGATCTAGTAGCGATACATGAATAAACAAATAGCAATCCAAACCCATCAAGTCATGAGAAGAGCTTTCTTTCATTCTTTTGTAATAAAATTAAACCTAAATGCGGTAGAAACAATAACCGCTCGCTTGTCAAACAAAATGATCTAGACAACTTCTGGAACTTGGAACCAGCTAACGTCGGAGTTCATCGAAACCAACTCCCATAGACATGAAAAAAAAATGTCTCTAGACAGCAGCTGAATGGAGGCATACCACAACTTGGATGTGATAAACATCTCATTTCGATTCACCACTCCTGTGGAAAATAGCTCCTTCAGCGCCACGCCTATCTGCAGCATTAAGTATTAATCGTCAACTATATGCAACACTTGCATACTCAAGACGAATAAAAAAACCATGGTAAAAGAAACCCAACTCACCTCTTTCTCATTGTCGTAAACTCGGGCACAGTCGATATGCCTGTAACCGGCCTGCATCATGAGGAACATTGAAGCAATATCATCCATAGACGAATCAATTTGGACTCCAGTGAAGGTAGAGAGAGAAGAGAAGAGAAGAGAAGAGGGAACCTTGACAGCCTCAATGACCGCTTGGCCGACGATGCCAGGAGGAGCCTTCCAAGTCCCGAGGCCGACCGATGGGATCTTAGCTCCCGTGTTGAGATCGAAACACAGACACTCGTGTTCGCTTTCTCTCGCCATGCGGTGGTTGTCGCACACTATGCGGTGGTTGTCGCTGCTGCTGCTGCTTCAATTAAGGCAATGCTCAACTTGGAGGATGAAAGGGGCGGATTTGTTGCGCACGTTGCCATGTAGACGACGACGACGAGGAAGACGAACGAGAATAAGGTGGCGACAAAAGCGACATGATTAGTGGTTGATCAGATCGACTCGATCCAAGTCAGGGAGGCGGTCAAAGTCAGAGAGGCCAAGGGTCTAGCCGGACTAGAAGTCGAACCCTCCAACCTTTCAGGCCAAAATTCCTCTAAATTTTTGTTATTTCTTTAAATACTTTTCTATTAAGCGTTTTTTTCTATTTTCTCTTTTTTGTTTCATGCGTAAACCCCTCGAACATTTTATAACTTTCTAATGACAAATTTTGGATATACTCTCCGTATAATTCTTCAAGAAGATATTTTACTTTTTTAGTGATACTCTCCATAAATTATTCTTCTTTTTAGATTAATGCAGATGGTGTTGAATGGAACTTCGTGTTTGCATCACATTTTAATTATAGGATGCCGTTTGTACCCACTTCTATGTAACTTTTTCTAAAATATGAGAGCGGATTAGATTAGACGTTCAATTGGATCGTTACCCACGTCATTGTAGAACGGATCTAGAAGCACAAGAAGAAAAGAAGGAGAAGCGGCCAAAAGGACCTGTCAAGATTCACAATAGCCATAAAAGAATAGAAAGACATACCTTAACAAGGCGAGAAAATCATGTCAATTCAATAATCATTTGTGATGAAAAATCCAACGATTCTAAAGCATAAGTTTTTACTTGTAATCTAAATCCAAACAATATATAAACATACGGAACTTCTCCTTTTGTTTCCAAACTTTTTTTTAAATCGAAAAGTACCCTCTAACCCGAAAGGTTGAAACTTTTCTTCCCGTTCTAAGTCCTACTCTAGTTTTCATAAATTTACACATTAAGGAATGCACATAGCCCTTAGGTGTGATTCCATTATGATGAAATTCATTCAAAACTCAAAACCTCCATTTGGACTTTGCTAATCGGAAACATCAATCTTTTTCCATCCTCCCTACACCATTACGAAGTTAATAAGAAAAATGATACCAATGATCTCTAAACTTGGCCAAATGTGCAATATGATTATGGACTTTCAATTTATTCAATATGATCTATGAACTTTAACTTAATGTACAATCTGTCGCAGAACTTTTTATTTGGTCAATATTGAAAGCGCTAGTGCAACACCTAGAAGGGGGTTGAATAGGTGTTGTTCAAAAATTAATGCGGAATTAAAAACTATGTAATATGAAAGAACAGAGTGCAAAGAGTAAGAGAATGGGAAACTCGGTTATAGTGGTTCGGCTTTAGTTAAGCCTACGTCCACTCTCGATCTAACAGCCAATAGGCTGGAATTCACTAGGTGATTCAAGAATGAGTACAATGCGATGAACAGCTTTTCAAACTAAATATCTCTCTCTTGAATATCAAAGTGAACTGTAGTGTGATGATGATCTTGAACTGGGAATTTTTCTCGTGCTTCTCTGCATCTTTCATCAATAGAAGAAATCCTTTAAATAAGCTTCTCTGACTTTGTCGACCGTTGACACTTGCCAAAAACTCTCTCTCAATCAAGCCGTTGGAGAGAATCATATCAGGAAATCTCTAAATAATTTTGAAACAGGAAGAGAGGGTGCCGAGTCTAATTGCCCATACAATCAGTCTCATTACCTTCCAAGTAAGAACCATCTTTCAATATGTAGTTCTTCGGCTGATCGAGACTTTCCAAAATAATGATTGTTTCTATATTGAATTTGACCAATCCTTCTGTTCTTACTTCGTGGAAAACTGTGACCAACTATGAAGAGTGATTTTGACCGTTTGTCTTCCTTGCCATAGATAATGATCCTCGAGATGTGGCAATCTTCATTTGATATGGTCCAGAAGCTAAGTGTTGAAAGTAGAAGAACAACCGTCTATTGGGATAGACAATCCATTGTCTATCGTTCTCCAGACGATACATCATCTACCGAAATAGACAATATGTTGTCTATCGAGCAGTTAGAAGATACATCGTCTATCTTCAACGCTGGACTTTAGAAGTGTTTTGTCAGCTTTAAAACTTAATAAGGAAATTCTCCAACAATCTCCCCCTTTTTGAAGATGACAAAACATCCTGCAGTTTTTGAAATAAGACAATAATAACCAAAGATCTGTAGGATCGAGGATCAACATATGTTAGGAAACAAGGAGAGGAAACTCCCCCTTGATTATAACACCCTTCAATCAAAAGAAGTAGAGATTCCTGCATCACATATGTTTAAACAAAATCCATAGAAAAGAATCCTGCAGCACATATGTCAAACAAAATTCATAGAAAAGAATCCTGCAGCACGTATGTTAAACAGAATCCATAGAATCCAACACGGTAACTAAAGACTGAAAGTTTATTAAAAACTAAAGAAAGACAGAAAAACTGCACTTCCTACACTCTCCCCCTTTTTGTCATCGAACAAAACTAATGATTCGGAAAGCGAACAAGTTTAAAAGACTCCAAGTGTAACACAGACTGCTCAAGACGATGAAGATCCTGTTGGAGATCGCTCTGAATTTCCAGGAGATCACCATGACTGGCCACATTAGAGAGATGATGAGTGATGGACTGCTTGAAATCAGAGAAGTCCTGAAGAAATGTGTTGTGGCTTTGTTGAAGAGAAGTGAGTGTCTGGAGAATGGTAGAAAGTACACTAGAATCAGTGGTGCTAGTGGCACCCGGTGGAAATAAAGACTCAGTAGGAAGAGGATGAGTAGTAGACGGAGAGGGAATCGAAGGAGGAGGAGTTGGAATGACTGGAGGTGACTCCGAGATGGGAGCAGGAATGGTAGGAGCAACAAAGGTTGGTGAAGACGGTGGAGGAACATCTCCCCCTGCATCTGTGCTAGTAGGTAATACACGAGGTGGAGGAGCCCTCTCAGCAACCTGTGGAGTCACAATCTCTGTATCTTGTTGGGCAACATGACCTGCGGAAGATGCACATCATGATCAGTCGAACTGAGGGACACCTGACCCCGAGGAATGTCCGTATTGACCTCCCCCTCTGCCTCTTCTTCCAGGACATAGTCATCAACTTCTTTATCCAAACTATCCTCTTCAGCCAAGATAGGAGATATATGCTTAGGACTGCTAGGCTCATCATGAAGAATAACTTAAGAAGGAAATTCTCCAACAAATATAATATATAAACTTTTAGTAGACATTAAAATTGGTCCTTAAACTATACAAATATGTTTAACGTGGTCATTCCAGTATTTAAGTCTATGGACCACATTGAACATTATTCATATAATTTATGGACCATTTTAATATATATATATGTATGTATATATCAAGTTTAAGAATCACGTTGAACATAATTAAAATTCATAGATTAGACTGCCCATTGGGCTAAAGTTCAAGAATCACATTATACAATTTAAATTCATGGATTACATTGCATATCTGATCAAAGTTCATTGACTATTTGTGTCATTATTCCAAGTTAATATATATTCCAAAAATGTATATGTACCAAGAGAGATTTCGATGCATTCATTTGAGGTAAGCCTTCTTGAGGTGAGATTGGACTCATCTCCCATGCAAGATTTACATTGTTTCGTCTCTCTCTCTCTCTCTCTCTCTCTCTCTCTCTCTCTCTCTCTCAAATCCATCCAAAAGTATCTTCAAAGCATATCACCAAAAAACTTGATAATAGAACTTCTGCTCATGGTTTGTTGTCTTCAAGCAAAAGCTTTTTCATGACAGGAAAGATCCCTTTAGTGTTTTTAGGAACTGTAGACGGGATAGGAAACGTCCCAATAGTGCTTTTTCATGTTCAGAGGTACTTACATGTAGAAGGAGAATAAGCTCGAATATGTAGACACTTGAATGGACCTTACTGAAAAGGTGCTTTCACCACAAGCAAGATAATGAGTCTACTATTAGTCTCTACAACCCTGGAGGGAAGATTGCAATCTTTATCAATTTGATTTGATTTCAAATTGGTGATTTACAATTTATTTCAGGCGCTGGAATCCAAAAAAGTAGACTAGAGAATAACCAAACAATGTAGCAAATTTAAGTAGGTAACAGAGTAACAGACTGCAACAAAAGCAAAATCAATTATTTTGGGCAACTCTTACTACAAAGCTGCAGATCGACGTTTTATGACGGCAAATGGAAAAGTCATTGTTTACCTGTGGGATTTGAATTTCAAGTGTCCTTTGAGGTCTCATAGCAGATAATTCAATCCAAAGGAAAAGTAGTAGAATTGGAGGGAAATGAACAAACATTAATTTATGCTCTATGTGTTCACCTTCATTTTGCTCTTGTATGTAGAAGTTGTATAAATATGTTTACATTTTTCTATAAAGTTTAAGCATCTATAATGAGAGAAGAAAGCGTTTGGTCCAATGAGGATTACTTATATCGGAAGCAGAGCTACAAGTGGGAGGAAGCATCTTCTGATGCTATCACATAGCTAGATTCCAACCTTGATTTAGGTTATTAGAGCTTAGATAGCGGAACGGGTCATTATTTAAGTACAGCGTTTGTGTTGGGAGATCTAAGAAATGAAAAAATTCAGCAATATTTAATATAGCTGAGATGGTAAAAAAAATAAAAGAATTTGACCATTGTTGAGAGGTCTTGGGCCCTTTTTAAATTCTAAGCTTGTAATATCATTTGAGTATTGTCACTAACATTTAGTAAGAGTGACAAACCCATTTGGAAACACACACGAGAATTACGACACTTAGATTTAAGGCATTGTCTATGTAAGAGACAAAATGTGCGAGGGACTTTTTTTAAACATTTAGAGGTGTGGTTAATAATTTTGTAGAGATGATATATTGTATTGTAAGCCCAAGCCGAAACACAATAAATCTCGTACACGATTTCTTTTTCCATAAAATCTTTAATTTTTCATGTTTATATTGCTAGTTCACTTTGTGCACAGAGGCATAATTTTTGTAGGGTGGGTTCTAGGGGTGAGCAAATTGGTTGCCTAAACCGGGAACCACTCCGACAAGCTGAGAACGGAATTTTCAGTCTGGTCCTCAATTCAGGTGGTCCAGTTCTTGGTCCTACAAAGGCAGGACCGAACCGAACCGAAACGATAATTTTTTTTATATTTTAGTAAAAATAAAAATGTAAAAAAGTAAAAATAGTAAATTAAAATTTCTAAAATCTTAATCTTTACCCAACTTTAACCAAATAATTTTAAAAAATAAATAAAGAAACTCAACTTTTTTTTAGAATTTTCCCGATTCCCAACCGATCCTATTAGATTTCCTAGACCGGATCATACCGACTAATCCGGTCCGATCCTCGTTCCTAGAGATCGAGGACCAGTCTCATCAGTCCGGTTCCCGATTCCGATGAAGAATTGGATCGCTCTACACCATGCACACCCCTAGTGGGTCCTACAAAATCAGTTTTTGTTCTCTTGAAGAACCAATGCTCCTCCCTTGCTTGCTTATTTGGGCCATGCCATATGTAGCATTGCTTGAAAGAACTTGCTACTCGTCCTATGACTACCTTAGCATCAATTTTTATTTTATTTTTTAATTTCCTTGATTGTGACTAGTTAGTATTATCAATAAGTTGCTAGAGAATTTGTAAGTATAAGATTGAATAAATATTACTAATCTCAACATCCGCAAAATAATAACCAACATGCATGATACAAGTATATGACACGATTTACATGTAGTGACGTTGAATATCTCTTTACATTTCAATTATGGGTTAGGTTATTCGAAGTTGTTCCATTCTTAATTGCTTTCTTTTATCACAAGTTTATGATTGCTTACAGTGATAAAATATTCAATAGAAAATGACTAAAGATGCGTTTGTTTAGAGACAAGTTTCATGATAAAGGAAATGCTTTCCGGAAATGACTTTTCCAAAAAATTGTTAATTTTCTTTTATCTAGTTATATTTCATTGAAAAAACTTTCTGGTGTTTGCCTCTTATTTGGAGAATGATTTCAATATTACACTTTATTTTAGGCGAAAAAAAATCGAACTTTTATTTAATATTTATTTTCTCTTATTTTCCCTCTCTTGCATCTCCACCTCACACCACTACTCTTTTCTCCTCTCCACCATCGCCACCACTGCCGCTGCCTTCACCATCTCTAACCTTTCACCTCCCTCCACGCTGATTCCATCCACCAAAGCTCCGTCGAGCTCAAAGCACAGCCATGGTGAGGGAGCTTAGCCTCGTTGAGATCTAATAAGGCTTGACCTCACTCCAACGAGCTTGAGCTCGCACAAGGCTGTCAAGGTCAAGCTTTGCTGGGCTATGTTTGTGGCCGGTCATCAGCTGTCGCTGAGGCCTGATGATAAGCAAAGGAAAAAAAAAAAGAACAAGAAAAAGAAAATATAAATATAAAAAAATTTAAGAGGAGCAATTCAGGAAAGTGATCTCACCTAAGAATTCACTTTTTTAATTTGATGCATGATATGTTCGTCAACTGAAAAGTATTTTCGATTGACTAGTTATTTTCCGAATAAATGAAAGTTCAGAAAACTAATTTCTGAAAAATGCTTTCATTCAAACAAGCACACTCTAATATTGAATTGAACTGAAAATAATATTAAACTTTTTATTTTTGTACCTTTTAATTATTTTACGCAAATTCCAGAATTCATGAAGATTATACATCGCACGCGTTTGATTCTAATTGTCCTTTTGACATCTCCATTCCTTGTAGGGGGAAAAAATTCCAAATCCTAAAAAAGAGCAACTTCTCGATTCCAAATAAAACAAAAGGAGAAGGAGAAAACAGAGGGGCCACTCAGCCACCAAGGCCCTAAAATCTGATCTTTCCTTAATGATCACAAGATTCACAACCCACAATCTACGCAATCCTAATGCGCATTCCTCTTACAACAACTTCACATCTTACATACTAGACACCAACGCATGGGCACCTTTGGCTTCCCCACACGTTTATTACTTGCATCGTAAAGCCCCAATATCAAAGACAAGATCACAAAAATGAATAAAAGAAGAAGAAGAAAGGCGACATACACCACTGATTTTGTCATCACCCAACCCCATCTAACATTCTGCACAAGTTCCTGCATGCATATAACGCTTTTGTTTCATGCAACGACAGGACGAGACGTGAGGCGGCGGACCGGCGATTCAACTCCGGACGAAATGATAATCTGCGAGTTGTCACTGGGGCAATCCGATGAAGGTGAAATCATCGAGAATTTGCCATGACGGTCTGGTCGGATCACCTGGAGGTCTGCGCTCAGAGTCCGGCCCGACTCACGGGGGAGCCTGGCGTACGAAGCTGAAGGCGACTCATTGAGCAGTGCCCTGAGCTGCCCTTGCTTCCCGTTCTTGTACTCCACCACCACTCTATACACGAACGGAATGAGACCCTCCATTGTAGTCTTCCCAAGAATGTTTTCCCAAGAGCAGAGAGGAGATGGAAGAAGAAGAAGAAGGAAAAAGAGAGGTTGAACTTACTTTACACGAGAGCGGTGGTTCGATTGGTTTATAAGAGAGAAAAGTTCGATGACGTGGCACCGGGGACTGGATTATTCCAATAAGGAATTGTGTTATTTCTCTTTTGTTAGGATCAGAGCCGTGGTTCACCAATTAATCATATGTAAATGACATGGAGTATCATAATGAATTTAATTGCAAGCCAAACATGTGTTGAACGCAAAAACCACACGAAGGCCTTGAAAGCTACGTCTCTTGAAAACTCTATCCAAAGCAGGCCCTTTCCTTCATTACCCATCTCACCACGTTATACTTAGCATTGCTTTTTGTTCATCTTTTGGGACTTTTTTAGTAGTTCTTTGCAGGTGTTAGTTCGATGACTTTGCACTTTTTCGTTTTGATTGGTTGGTCCTTGCTTCTTCAATG
This sequence comes from Melaleuca alternifolia, assembly GCA_019926035.1. Classification (NCBI taxonomy): domain Eukaryota; kingdom Viridiplantae; phylum Streptophyta; class Magnoliopsida; order Myrtales; family Myrtaceae; genus Melaleuca; species Melaleuca alternifolia. The sequence goes on from JAGKPW010002396.1 coordinate 96,785, forward strand.
TATTCCATGGCCCCTTTTTGCTTCGTGCCGGTTTCATCTTGCTAATATTATTCAAGTTTGATCAAGTTTGGTTTTCATCAAAGGTTACTTCATCATCGGGTGGATGTGGAAGGTTAATGAGGATATGCCACTTGTGTGGTTCGTATCCTAAATTTGGGATGTGAAAGTACTTAAATATAAAATCAACCCTTTCACCTAACGGCTTAAGCTTTTAAGACAGTTGACAGTGATCCTACAAAACTTCTCGTGGTATCAGAGCAGGAGGTCCTGAGTTCAAATCTTCCAGGTCCCTATTCTGCCTCCCCAAAAAATATTTCTACACTTAGTACTGGCAAAACGACCAGACTAAGCGTGAAGGGAAGTGTGAAAGTACTTAAATATAAAATCAACGCCTTTACCTAACGGGTTAAGCTTTTAGGACAATTGACAGTAATCCTACAAAACTTCACATGGGATACGTCTTTTTATCCAAAATGATCAGGACTGTCCGATGCGCAGTTGGTGCATGGGAATCATGGTTTTACTTGGTTGATATCACACGTCGCTCATCATTCTTGGTTCTTCACCATTCTTCATGAACAAGATAACTGAAGCTACTAGCTGGCGTTCATCTTTGTCACTTTTTACATGGTTTTCTTCGTATGGATGAAGGAACCAACATTACCACTTCACAAGTAAGAGAAACCACTTCACGGGATGGTTTCCCTACAGACAGTAACAATGCGGCGTGACCAGCTAATCGCTGAGCATCATGTGTGTTTTGCTCTCCTATTGACTTGTCAAATCGCCTGTCGTCACCCGTGTGGTTTACTTATATTATGTCAAGAGGCGTTCCCACAATTTTTGAGATATGAAATTAGTGAGCAATTCAATACCCAAAAAAAAATTATTATTTCACGACCAAACATTTTGGTTGAAAAAAAGCTAGAAATTGGTTGCAAGAACGTTTAGCGACTAGAAATTGGGTCATGGATCATGATCTTCATCTATAAGAATCTCTAACTGCCTCTAGACTTGCGTACTAGTCTACGGATGATTTGTAATGGCTTGTCATTCTTTATGTACGACTATCCCTTCGTCAATGGCCCCTCCTTGAATCAGTGTTCAACTTCTTTTAATGTTTCGGCTCGATCGTGGCCATGTTTCATGTACTCTACTTAAAAGTTGCATATTGTAAGCTCATAATTGATGCACTCATCAGGCATTCCATCGATGGGCCTTGTGAATTGCCCTGTTATGGCCTTCACGGTGGATGAGCTTATTTAGGGATTCCATCCCTTGTCTTTGTGGATCTGCTATTTATGACCTTCATGATGAATGAGCTTATTTAGGCATTCCATTGATAGACTTTGTGAAATGTGCCATTTATGCCATTCATGATGGATGAGCTCGTCAAGCATCTCATTAGTTAGCTTCGTGGTATGGGTAATTGTTATAATTTGGTTGGGCGATTAGCTTTTCTATGTTTGAGCCGAGGTTTTGACCCTAGAGCAAACAATAACTAGGGCGATGAAGCTTGGCTGGCAAGGCTGCTTCCGGGCAGAGAGTCAGAGTGGATGGGGAGATAGAGAGAAGAGAGAAGGGGGAACGATTATTATAGCAGTTTTCGATAGCATAAATGGTTTTATAGTCGTAGACAGGTCTGTGAGCACGTGTTAAAGAGTCAACCACATACTACCAACTTTGCTCGGTATATTAATACCTTGATCCGATCGAACTCGACCTCAACAGCTTAGCCAGGTATATTTTGAGCTTGCTAGTTGTTTATATACCTATTGATCTCTCACCAACAATTTTAAATAGCAAAAGATGAACCCAAAAGTCCTGTGTTCTGACAAGAAAAGGGAAAACGATCATCATGCATACAAGCACATCCCCAACCTATGTCGATCATCTCTCTTGGCCAAGTGATATTAGAGGAACACAGAATAGAAGACAACCAAAAATTGTTGCACTGCATCAGGTCGCGCTTATTGGACATGTCACTTTCATTTTTCACTTGCGTATCCAACTCAATGCAAGGCATGATTTACTACAAGCTGTTAAAAATAAATAAAAAGAGACCAGCTGGATTCGCACATGGACCTGGAGGATTTTTCTTTGACGTTCAGATATAAGTTTTTCCTTGCTTCATAGATCAACCAAATATGTTGTCTTACTCTTGATAGTAGATGAAGCCGCCCTCAGAGTTGTACATTATCATGTGTAAGCGGAAGTATATGGTGAAGATAGAAGCAGGCGGAGTCAATGAACTTTATTCAATTTTTGTAAAATGGGCCTTTATCCCCTTGACTATCCAAATATTACCGCACGTTCTCCTGAATAAAAAACAAAAGGAAAGAAAAGAACGAGAATGGAAGTAACCAAAAAGTTAAGACATTTAACTTCCCAAAAAAAAAAAGGTAAGCCCATTAGAATCCATCTGTCGACCCAATACAAACTTTAGAATTTTATTATGCTTTGAGGTTTAAAAAAAATATATTGATAGAATAAATGAGTAATGACTTTTCTTTAAGATAACTTGATGGTAACTTGTTAACACTTTTATGAAATTACCAACTCTTTCTAGTAATAATCATGGACCACTAATACATTAGGCGTGTTCGTAACGTTTTGAACTTTTTCGTATTTTTGTTCGATCCTTGCTTCTTTAATATATTCCACGACCCTTTTAGCTTCGTGCCGGTTTCATCTTGCTCATCATGCTGTTGGTTGAGCTCACTAGATTGGACCCGACGATACGACTCAACCATAGCATGAGGCCTATCGCTGGGCGGACGGTTCTGGTTGAGGAACTGGTCAGCGACCGCGTCGATGGATGGATGAGCGAAAGAGAAGGGATTTCCGGAAGGAGAGAGTGCCACAATTCCCACCTCTCCCTCACAGAGGGTCACGAGCTCGCTTGCCTTTTTGTAGAAGCTGGATCTACGTTTTGAAAATGTTACAATCTTGCTGGTCCCATCTGTGATCTGTTTCATCTCAGTTCTTCGACCCCCTCTTGTTTGTGTTCCTGCCATGGTCGAAGAAATCCTGGGCGAGCTCGCCGGTGGCCGGCGCCAGCCCTCGCCAGCCACAGGCGGGGCCGCCTTTGGAGTGGCCAGCGAGCTCCGCCGGCTGCCAGAGCTCGCCGGCCAAGTATCTTTTTTTTAAGAAAAACAAGGAAAAAAAAGAAAAAAAATTTTGAGGTCCGGTCATCGCCATGTCATCACCGGCAAGGTCTGGCATGCCACGTCATCGCCACATAGGCATTTTCCGACCAAAATTTGCAGGAAGGACTTAACCGGCAAAGTTGCAAAAGGTTTAGGACTTATTTGGCATAAAAAAAAAAGTTTAGAACTGAATTGGCAAAGTAACAAAAGGTTTAAAACTCAATCAACAATTGTCCCCCCTAGATTGACCACAATTATAATGGTCCGATGCGGTGGTACTGGAAATCATAGTTTTACTTCGTTGATATCAGGCGTTGCCATTTACTTTTCATTTGTTCACCACTACAAAATAGTTAAAGCTGCTAGCTGGACTTCATCTCTGTGGCTTATTACATGGGTTTTCTTCATCCAGATCAAGAAACCGACGTACCTTTCTTGTTAAGATTGCTACCTCGCAAATTAAGAGAGTATTTGATGTAACGATTACGCTACCTTGCAATGATAATGCGAGTAACCAACTAATCATTGGGCGCCGTTGTTTTGTCCTCACTTTCCATGGATTGTTATCTAGCAACCAAAGTGGTGGTTGCAAGAGACCTTCTCTGGGGGCCGAAGCACCAGTGGCCAGAAATGTAGCCAAGACCAACAGTTATAGCTGTTTAAACAGCTAATTAAGCTATATTGGTATAGATAGGACATTCTCTTACTTAGGGGATGGAGATCCACGAACACGTCCAAGATGATACTCTCTGGCTCCTTGTAAATATCTTGCAATCGAATTTTCGAGTGAAGTTCATAGTGGTGGACAAAGATAACTTGTGAGCGAGCCGTATTGTAGTTTTTAGAGTGTACGTAGAATTGGGCCCCAACATTCTCCGGTATTTGCAATCAAGTTTTTGACTAGTGGATTGGGTGCAACTCCCGGAAGGATTTGGGGTTTGGAGCCCAACCACTACACATCTGCTCAGTATTTCTCAATCCCTTTTCCTTGTGCTCTGTTCATGCCATGCGTTCGGTAAATTGCTTATATTTATTTGCGTTTCATCACCTAGACTAACACGACTGAGGCAAGGTCACTAGGGGGACAGGTCCAAAAGCATTCCAGCTGTTCAATGTTGCCCGATTGACTGAGCAAGCCAGCAAAGCCCACCAAAATCCTAATGCTTTAGGGATTAGAGGACTCAAAAGGTCTTCAATTCCCATGCTGTGACTTCATAGAGGCTGGAAATATGCTAGGAGGTCTTGGGGGTGAAGCAGTATCGTTGAAGGCAGAGATTGCGTGAGGGAAGGGGCAATTTGGCAGCTGGTCAATGGTGAAAGTATTAAAATGTGGTCCGATTGGGTTCTTAGTGTAAAATGTGGTCCGATTGGGTTCTTAGTGTTGAAAATGATAGATGTCATCCAAAGGATCCAGACCTTATTGAGGATAGGCAGAAGGTTGCCAGCTTGATCGACAGGGACCAAGGACTTGGAACCTTACTGGAATTAATCATATGGTGGAAGAGGAGGAGGATCTTGTGCATAGCGTCCCAGATAGGCCGATATTGCAGGCTGAGAAGACAGCGATGGGGACAGTTGTATCAACTATACCACTTTCTCAAAGAAGGTGAGTGTAAAGGAGCCACATGGGGCCTTTCAACTTCACGAAAGGTAAATTGGAGTCTTTGGAAAATGCGTTGGAAACGGATTGTGTTCCGAAGACTAAACACTTCTTATGCATTGCCACGGTCATTGATACGTGGAAATGGTAGACTAAAATATAGCAAACTATACCCTTTTCATCGTGAAGAAGAAACCATCGAACGTGATCTTCTTTTGTGTGGGCGGTGAAGAGGCTTGTGGTTCGAAATTATGAGGATCGTAATCCATAAGGAAGCCATCTCCATCCCGGATGTCCAAATTACAAGAATGGTGAGTACTTTCGAGTAGAAAGACAAGAAGTAGGAATTGGTAGCTGAACTTACGTACACTTGCGGGTTCACCAGGAACGGGAGGTATGACGCCACTTTTGGGTATCACAAACCTGATCTTGGCGCTGTGGCAGGCAGGAGGTGTGTCTTTTGAAAGGTAACCCATTTAATTTTTCTTTTCATTGCATAAAAAAATTAGGAGTTGATCCCAACCTTAAAACAACAATACAATTAGCATAGTTCGTATTAACATTCTATTTAAGTCATGCATCACATGCAAATCACATGTTCTTAATACGATTTTATTCACGGAACATCATGCGGCACAATCAAGAGCTATGACCAGCCATGTCCAAAAGAGGAGTTCCAGCTCCACACTCTGTCCCTTGTTGATCAGCTCTGAGATCCGAAAGTTACTTGATTCAACGGTTATTCATTCAATTATATTCCTATCCCATTTGAATTGTTTCAAACCCATGTTATATCTAAATGGAGAGGGGCTAATTGTTTGAAGGATATTTTATCCTATCCGCAACGTTTCAAACGTGATTTAATTAGTTTAATCTGCAGAAAAGATAATGACCAAAACTGAGCTTTCAAGATGGTTTAGTCTGATCAAACTCTTATCAGATAACCTTTTGTCTTAATTCAAACTCGACCTAGTGGAAGTTAAAAATACCTCTATTGGAAGAGCCAGAAAGAGAGGGAGAAACGTTCACAAGGGGCATGTGCAGATAATTTTCGAAGAACAATAATGCTCTCTCCCTCGGCCTTGGAAAAATTCCAGCGCACAATTTTATGAAATCGACGTATAAGTACTTTTTAACCGTTGGGTCGTGGTCAAATTTTGTGGAAAGTATGGCTAGACATTTCTCTTGAGTTTGTCTGGTGGGATTGATGAGAATATATCTGGAAGAATATCTTTGAAGGAAAATACCAAATCAATCAGACTTGTGAATCAAGATTGTAGGGCACAATACGCAGTCTCGCGAAAACGGTGAGTACGTGTTCGTTCTAAGTCGGAATGCGATAAAATTTTGAGGAGACTTCTGTCATACCTATTTCTTCAACTTCACCAAAGAAATTGAGCATCAAAGATCCATCATTTAATGGGAAAATATCTGCGAGTATATCTTTCAAGAAGAAAACCGAACTACTTGGACTCGTCAATCAAGACCGTAGAGAACAATATGCGGTCTCGTGAAAATAGTGGGTATACGTCCATTTTAAGTTAGAATGCAGTAAAATTTTGAGAAGACTTCCACACCTAGTTCTTCAATTTCATCAATGGAATTGAGCATCAAAGATCCATAATCCCATCGTGATTCTTACAGTGGCTGACATTGCCATTCTCGTCTATTGTCATTTCTTGGTGGTTACCACTGGCCCCCTCGTTATCTGTCTTTCCTTAAGTCGGTAATCCAATTCAGGTAATTTCCTACGTAAAATTTGATTCAAATATTTAATTGACTAAATTGTGGTTATTCAATTCTAACACAATTTATTTTGAGATTTTAGTTGGTTCCCAATCAGGAAATTCCCTTTTGAGTTGTGTGTAATAGATGAGGTTTTGATCTTTAAGACTTAAGATCAGATCCTCGATAGTGGTTGTTTCCTATTCTTAATTCAAATAGATATCCGTGACTTGAGATATTGCATGTTGTTTATTTTAAGAAGTTTTCCTAAAATGAAAATAACAATAAATGTTGCATTGCATGTTAGGATAGTTTGATTAGTTTCCTAGTTAAAATTAAATGTTTAAAAATTATATAGTAATTTAGAAAAAAAAATTTAATTTAGAATAGGGTTTAATCTAAATTATTTCCTAGATTGAATTAGGTAATCTCACATTTACAAAAGATAGCATGAGAATGTCATATAGAATTAGTTGCATCAATTCCACCTCACCTTGCCACGTCATCTCGCTACATCATAAATTTCACGTCATGTCCCATGTTATTTAGTGATTGCATGTTTTCGGTCATATAGATTAGATTGCACACCATGTTAGAATAGTTTATGTTAATTTTATCCCATTATTAGAATTAGGTCATATAAATTGCATATCACCAGTCATTAATGTAATAAACCACGCATGTTAAATTTCTTCCTTATTCTATCACAGTACATCAAATCTTTTTCCCTTTCTCTATCGACAGTTTTGTTTCCCTTCTCATTCATATACCTTAACTTTTCGCTTGCTTAAACCTACTGCTTATACCCATGGAATCATATGATGATAATTATCTTCGAATGAGGGCACTGTGCAGAAGTATGGGTGATCTCTGGTGTTCGGATGAAGTCACTGTGTTGAATAATATTGCCCCTGAGGCAAGTGAACATTCTGATGAATTTCTTTTGTATGGAAAACTTTGTTCAAAGGTAATTGTTAATTTTCAAGCGTTTTGGACAACTATGAAGAGAGCATGGAAAATTGATGATGCTAGATGCGAGGTCATAGATCAGAATTTCTTTGTTTTCATATTCCAATCTGGAGAAGACCAGGAAAAAATACTAAAGACAGGCCCTTGGTCCTTTGCAAGTAATTTACTTGTTCTACAGAAGGGGGATTCTTCTGTTCCCGAACACTGCTATGATTTCTCCCATTGTTTTTTCTGGATACATCTCGTTGGTCTTCCCCGTGCTGCCATGAAGGAGGATTGTATTCGCCTGGTTGTTCGGAGGCTGGGGGAAATAGAGGATGTCAGAACAGAAGCAAGAAATAGCAGTTCACGCAAAATAGGGAAAGCCAGAGTGAAATTAAATTTGCTCAATCCACTAAAGACTGGAACTGTAATAAAGGTTGGTAATCGAAGTTGGTGGATTGACTTCAAATATGAAAGGTTACCCCATTTTTGCTATTCCTGTGGTATTATTGGACATTATGCCAACTCTTGCCCTACTACCCCACATGAACAGTCAGGAATTTATCAGGACAGCCCTGGTAAATTTGGTCCTTGGCTAAAAGCTGAGGCCAAAACTTTTAGCCCATGTTGGACAACATTCTATGGCAACCTCGACTCCCACTTAGAACATGATGACAGTGCACCAGACATTGTACCAGAAGAAACTATGGATATTACTAGTGGTGATCGAGATTTTAATAAGGAATCAGATTGCAGTCAAGCTATAGTTCTCTACAAACCTTTATTACAGCCTATTATGGATGCCTCTTTTGCTTTCGATCCTGACCAACGAACAAAAGGACAAAATGCACAGCAACAAGAGCATTCACTTAATGTTCCCTTTCAGTGTAAATCGTCTGCTGAAAATAAAGGCCCTGCAAAGCTTAGTTTGAAGAAACTTACTTCTAAAAAGTCAAGGAGATTTGCTCCTTATGACAAGAGGAATTTGGTGTCAACTTCTGCTGTTTTGGACAACCTGTTGGATACACCTATCAAGTTGGTGGATGGTAATTTGCTAGGGGCTTTGGTGGCTAGCCCAAATAAGCCACCCATGAAGTCATGAAGATCCTGAGTTGGAACTGTCAAGGTCTCGGATCTCCCTTGACAGTCCAACACTTGAGGGCTTTAGTAGCCCGAGAGAGACCGAATATGGTTTTTCTTATGGAGACCAAAAATCAACTAAAAGTTGTGGAGAAAGTTAAAAGAAGAATCCATTACTTCAATATGTTTGTTATAGACCCTATTGGTTTGTCGGGTGGGTTGGTCTTGTTATGGGATGAGTCGCTGCAGGTTTCTAGAGAATATAGTGATCAGAATATTATTGATATCTTTTGCCGGGATAACGGAACTAGACATCAGATGAAAATTTCTCTTTTGTATGCACCCACAAATTTCCAAGAAAGGCTATCCCTATGGAACAGGATCAGAGCTAGAAATGGAGATATTGCTACTCCTTGGCTATGCGTGGGCGATTTTAATGAAGTGCTTTATCATTGGGAGAAGGTCGGTCGGCGTGATGTGGAAAGGTTCAGGAAAGCAGCATTTAGAGAATTTGTTGATAATTGTTCTCTAATCGACATTGAAAGCAAAGGCTATGCATACACGTGGACAAACAACCGTGAAGGCAATGAACTGGTCAAAAAACGCCTAGATCGCGCACTATGCAATCTGGAATGGAGGGTGATGTTTCCTAATGCTGAAGCCTATGTGTTCCCAGCCATTGGATCAGATCATGGGCCTTTATTACTTAGCTTAGACAACTTTGTGTCGAAGAAACATAAACCATTTCGGTTTGAAGCTTACTGGCTTGATCATCCAGAATGTGAGGTGACGGTAGCAAAGGCTTGGAAGAAAGGAAATGAACAGCAGAGGGTTATTTCTGACAAGACGCTTCAGGTGGCAAAAGATTTAAGGCATTGGAGCAGAAAGAACTTTCAAAATGCATCCAAACAAATTAATAACCTGACTAGACAGTTAACTCTCCTGACAAATAGGTCTGACTTAGAGGTTATGGGAGCAGAGTATAAAGCTAATGTTGAGCAAATTGAAAGACTTTGGCGGCAAGAGGAATTATATTGGAGTTTTCGCTCTAGGATTAATTGGCTGAAGGGAGGTGATCGCAATACCAAGTTCTTCCATGCCACTACTATTCAACGACGACAGCGCAACAGAATATCTATGTTGAAACTTGATGATAATGGCTGGTGCCGTGAATCTCATACAATCAGACAACATATTAAAGACTTCTATACTGGTTTGTATAGCTCTGTGGGTTCAAGACACTACCAACCCGTCCTTGAGGATTGCCCCATGGTTGTTTCTGCAGAAATGAATGAAATTTTGACAAGGGGAATTACTAGAGAGGAAGTTAAGCAAGCTGCTTTCCAAATGGGGGCAAACAAAGCTCCTGGACCAGACGGTTTAAATGGTCTTTTCTATCAATGTCACTGGCACATAATTGAAGAAGACGTTTTCAAGCTGGTTGATTCGTTTTTCAAAGAAGGCAGTTTTCATCCTGATTTAAATGAGACTCATGTAGTACTTATTCCTAAGGTTGCAAGTCCGGAAACTATATCTGAATTTCGACCGATTAGTCTTTGCAATTTCAACTATAAGATTATTACCAAAGTGATGGCCAACAGGCTGAAGGGTTGGCTTCCACATATTATTTCCTCAGAACAGTGCGCTTTTATTCAAGGAAGACAAATACAAGACAACATTCTTATTGTTCAAGAAGTTCTACATCAGCTACGTGTCAAAAAAAGGAAGAAGAATTTTCAAGCTGTGCTGAAACTGGACATGCAGAAAGCCTACGACAGAGTTGAGTGGGATTTCCTCTGTGATTGTATGAAGAGAATGGGCTTCTGTGAAAAATGGGTGAATCTGGTCAAATTTTGTATTTCCTCGGTTCAATTCAGAATTTTAGTCAATGGTGATGCTGGAGAAACTTTCAAACCAACCAGAGGTATTCGACAAGGTGATCCTCTGTCGCCTTACTTATTTATTATAATGGCCAATGTGCTTTCTCAAATGGTTAATAAAGCTGTACATGATGGTACTATAAAAGGCATTCGGCTAAGTTCCAATTGCCCAACTCTATCTCACCTATTTTTCGCGGACGATGCCATTTTTTTCCTAGATGGCTCTATTAGGGAAGCACAGAATATGGCCAATCTACTGAATAGTTATTGTTTTGCTTCGGGACAGGGACTTAATCTTAATAAGTCTGGTGTATTTTTTGGAAAATGCTGTCCACATGACTTAAAGAATAATATAGCAGCACAACTGAGAGTGCCTATATTGGAGAAAACTGGGAAATACCTTGGCATTCCTTCTGATTGGGGACAGACCAAAAAACAGATGTTTTCTTGGATTTTAGCTAGAGTTGATAAGAAATTGGAGGGCTGGAAAGAAAACATTATATCTAAGGCAGGCAAGGAAATACTGATTAAAACTGTTGTTCAAGCACTTCCTCAATACGCTATGAACATTTTTAGAATTCCAAAATCTATATGCCAAGCTATTGAAAGGAAAGTTTCAGCCTTTTGGTGGAAGCAGAATGTTCGAAAGAAAGGAATTCATTGGAAAAATTGGGATTTTCTCAAACAGAGGAAGGAATATGGGGGAATGGGCTTCAAAGATCTAGTGGATTTCAACAAGGCAATGTTGGGAAAACAGGCCTGGAGGCTGAGTTCAAATCCACAGGCACTTTGGTACAGAATTTTTAAAGGTCTATATTTTCCTCGAGGTACACTCTGGACTGCAACTAAAGGAGGGCGACCATCATGGGGATGGCAAAGTATTTTAACAGGCCGTGAATCTATTGAAGCTGATATGAAATGGGAGGTTGGTGATGGCAAGTCTATCAATATTAGGGAGGATCGATGGTTGAAATCAGGCAAGATTGGGGGTCCTGCAAATAGGAACGATCCTACAGTGGTGGCAGACCTTATTGGTCCTAACTTGCGTACATGGGACAATCAGATCATTCATAGTATGTTTGGCAGAAGCATAGAAGAGGAAATTCTAGCCACCCCCTTGAGTATCTTTACAAGACCAGACAAGCTAATATGGTCAGGACATAGTACTGGAAACTACAATGTTAAGAGTGGCTACTATAGACTAAGGGAAGCCCACAAGACTATCAACCAGAACACAGATTTTAACTCTCGGACGGCACCTAAATGTCTATGGAATGAAATTTGGCAGCTTCGTACTTACCCAAAGATCAAACAGTTTATGTGGAATCTATGCAACAACAGCCTCCCTTCAAGAACAAATCTACAGAGGAGAGATATCATACCTGAAATGCTTTGCCCATTCTGCAATCAGTATCCTGAGACTTCAGAACATTTATTTGTGCTGTGTAATTGGTCAAATAGAATGTGGTCAAGCTCTAATGTACACAGAGATATTATATCAAGACCTATAACACGAATTGATATGTGGATATGTGCCTACCTCAATTCAGGGGCTTCGACGACTCAGAAAGGGATTTTCGCCTACCTCCTCTGGTCCCTGTGGAAGACTCGAAACTCGAAGATTTTCCACGGTCGGTTTCCTCGACAAGAACAACTAATTAGTGAAGCCGTTCTACAACAGGGACTTTATGAAACATGGTTCCTCAAAGAGATACAGAAGGATAGGGGCCTTACCTCGGCGACGTTGGGCTGGAAACCTCCGATTTCGAGAACTTTGAAACTTAATGTTGACAGGGCGTGGAAGGAGAATAGCGGAAGGAACTCGGTTGCTGGGATTTGCCGAGGAACAGATGGTGTTGTTGTAGATGGCTTTGCGATGCAGATTGAAGCTTCATCGGCTCCAATGGCAGAAACCCTAGCTATTCTCCATGGATTGCTTTGGCTGAGAGATACTGTCTCTGACCTGAGAAGTCGACAATCATCTCATCATCACCTGATCCACGTATCGAGTGATTGTCTAATGGCTGTTGATGCGATTTTGGGCCGCCGAGAGACACCATGGGCTCTGTCTATTTAGGTCTTTGATTGCCAGCAGCTTCTGGGCCAACTGGACTATGTAACTTTGCTCTTCGAACCAAGGGAGACGAACCGGGCCGCTGATTGGATAGCTAGGGCTCATAGTGAACAGGCCCTTCCGACGAATTGGGTTGCAAGCCTTCCGACAGAATTGTTCTCTATTTTATGTGTGGATTTTAACAATTATTGTAATCCAGAATCTTAGTTTAAATAAAGTTTGGTTTGATCAAAAAAAAAACTTGGATTAAAATTTCATGTAGTTAGTTTTCATGAATAATAAAGACCCATAAAGAATTAGTTATAATTGCCGATATATATGAAATTCATGTTTAGGTTACGCATGCATATTTTCAATAAAAATCTAGTAGATAGTGGGGCATAATCATAGTGAACTTTTGCTTTGCTTTCTTTGAGATTAGTCTTATTTCTAGTAATTTAGTTATTGGTTATTAAATTCTTTACTTTTCCACCTACATGATCACCTTTCGTATGTCAATGGCTTAAGTAAAAATTGACCATGATTGTTTGCCTATAAATTATTTTTGAAATATAAAAAAAATTACCGAAAAGGTGTTAAATTTATCTATCATAATAATGTCCCAGTATCAATAAATCTCGAGTTCGTAGAAGTGAAGTATACTTCAAAATTGTACTTATATGTTTCTTCGTCTTACCAAAAACTGATTAGTGACTACTTCAAGATATAAGAAAATTGCATATTAAAATGAGCGTCAGGTTGCAATTGGCAGGGCTTAGGAGAGTTTGTGCTAAACACGAGCTTTGCCTAGTGAGAGAAACCTCTATTCTCATTTTGTAGTCCATTAGCTTTCTCTTGAGTGGTTTACCTCTACAAAAGTTGTGATGGCCATTAGTAAACAATGGAAGGTGTTGCTTGAACCCCAAGTTGAAATGTAAAGGTTTTACAAAGGACATGGCCCAACTGCAGCTAGAGGACTCCAACCGTCTTTGCCAATACAAAAGCATCTTTCTTCCGATTTTGAGAGCTTAAAGTTTCATGTAGTGCGGCACGAATGTAATGAGCTTTGCTAATGGCTTAGCATTGCAAGGAAAGAAGACGTAATGGGGTGGCAATGCCCCCCATCTTCTTTAGCTGTAGTGGCGACCACCAAAAGGGCAACGCCCAACTTGATGACCAAAGGGCGTAAAAATATTGGTGTTCTATTGCGCTTCCAACATATTTTAACCGAAAAATGGCAATGGTTAGAGCGTTGACCAAAGAACATGATTTTTAAGGAATGCCTTTAATCCAAAACGGTCACGTATATGGCATAACACGTTTTTCACAAGATTTCCACCTATACTTATTTGTCTCATATTTAATGGCTAGATTGGGAGATCCTCAAGTTATGCGAGTTTGCTCAAAGCAACATGCATTGAGAAACTACACATCTCAAGGAATTAAAAACCAGAGGGAAGGAGGCCCATGATGAGTTGATCACTCAAAAATTGTGCAAGCCCACGAGCAAGCACTAGTGGGCTTTTGAAGTATTGGGTTCTACGCTTCATGATTTATTTAAGGAAAATAATAGTAGGGGTGAGTAGAGAGGGAGTAGAGAGCACATTGGCCTTATTATTTTTCTAAGGGCAAGTTTACTGAAAATCTTAAAACTTATCAAAAAGGTATAATTAAGTTTTAAGATTCTTGAAAAGTGTAATTCGGTTCTAAATTGATCACAAAAATATAATTGAATTTTAAAACTTTCAAAAAGTGTAATAATGTTTTAGATTTTATCAAGTTGGTATAACAAGTGCTACAACTTATTGGCATTTTTCATTTGTCAAGTTGGATGAAATTAATGGAAGAACCGTATTATACCAACCTAATAAGTTTAATGATTTGAGTGTATATTTTATAGCTCAGTTGCACCTTCATGACTAGCTTTTGGACTTTTTGGGACTTAATTGAACTTTTTCAAAGATTAAATACTCATGACAAGTTTTAGGAATTTTGTTACTTTTTTTTTTCCTTTATAACACGGGCTATTCAATCTTGTAACTTGAATAATCCCATCAATACATGCGAACCACTCTATTCGTGTGCATTGGATAAGGCTTCACCTATAAGATCTTTGGGCATACTCCCAACGTTAGTATGAGTAGGTTATGCTGGGATTGAATAAAGGATCTGTCAGGTCGGAACTAAATGCTTAATCACTCAGCTTTTTATAATAAAAAATTTATAGAAAAAATGTACTTGAAAGATCATTAACATAGCATGAGCACTATTGAATATTAATATTCTCCAAAGTCGCGCAATATGCATCTCCAATGACTAGAACGAGAGACTTAACCAAAATCCCATTTTGTGATATCAAAACCATTAATTGATCTTCTTTGGAGGGTGCTCTCCTGGATAAATCTCAAAATCCATCTTTTTGTCCACTCAAAAATGTGTCATTTATGCTGAGACAGGAGAATCCAGAAAAAAGTTACTCGTTGTGACCTTAATTTTAGAAATGAGTATATTTTCCTTCATTCTTGATTGGGAAATAACATTGGTCACTTTAGGAAAAAAATGAAATAATTACCTATAATTTCTGAACTTAATGCAATTATACCAATTTAGTCATAATTTTTTTCTTCATTTTAGTTTAAAACCTTTTGCATATATGACAATTCAGTCTATCTAGCTAAAATATAGCTAACATGAACATCATTCATATTACATGGGTAACGGGCACTCACATGGATAGTTTTTTATAATAATTTAATATTTTCGAAGTTTTTGTTTTCTCTTTTTTTTTCTTCTAGGCAGCTAGAGGAACAAAATAAAGGGAAAATCAGAAATTGATTGAAAATTATTAACATCAACATCGATCGTCCACATATAATGGCTGGGCCATTAGTTTTTGGGCAAAGTTAGTTAGATGAGCTAAATTGGCATAAGTTTGAAAAGGTTTATGACTGAATTGGTACAATTGTAATAGATTTATAGCTTATTTGGTAATTTTCTTGAGAAAAAATTGTATAGCCTCAAGTGTGCTTGAGTCTTTTGAAGGAAAAAAATCTAGTTTGATCTGAATTTGAAGTGAAAATAGATTCTCCATAAATAGTAAGAAAAAAAATACGAAAGCTTCATCTTTTTCAAGATACCCATCTCATTAATCATAAACTATGCCCTTAAATGTTTATAGAGTTTTTAGAATCTATTTATTTTATAGAAAATGAATATTTAAAAAAAATCAAAATATAATCACTTTTCTCTCTTGAAATGATTTGTTAATGAAAAAGAATTCATTATTGATAATCATTTACATCTAAGTATTTTCTTAGACAATAAAACAATTTATTCATTCATTTTATGAGCAATACAAGTGGTCATTTTAAAGAAAATATTTTTTTGAATAATTCATTTTTTATGAAATAAAATGGAACATCAAAGCATAGAGCTTTTGATAGTTTCTTTCTACCATAGATATCAAAGTAATGCCATTTGATTTCCCCTATTTTAGCCAAAATAAGTTGATCTTGATGAGAACAACTTTATTTGATTGCTTAAGAGGTTGTGCATTTGTTTTTGGGTCAAATCTCGTATTGTGCTCTTACTCATTAGTTTGCATTGTTCATATTATCTAATCAATTGTTATTTTTCTTAACTAAGTAGAAAGCAATGTAATTGACTTGGGAAGTACCATATATGATACTGCTTCTTATATCCTCTCGTGGAAAAAGTGTTTAGAAAAATCCTAAACTTTTTAAGTATGCCGATAATTCAGTCATTCCAACTAATTTTCTCAAGATATTATTGACGTAGATATTTTTTTAAATAATATTATAATAATTTTTGAATTATTTTCTTTTTCTGTCTCTCCTCATTCTACTGATGGAGAGCGAGGGCGAGTACTGGCAAGGCTGACCCTTGCTTAGGCAAGGCTACCTTTACTGGCCACAGGCATTCAGGTCAATGATGGAAAGAGGAGGAAGAAAAAGAATTTTTTTTTAAATTTATTAAAATAATATTTAAAAACATTCACTTTAAGGCCAACCATGCCATATAAGACGGTTGAAGTCCACCTCAATAATATCCGGCCAAAATTAGCCAGAAATATTGAATTAACTCGAAGTTAAAAAGTTTAGCACTAAATTTAACATAATTAAAATATTTATGACTAAAATTAATATCAACGCAATAGGTTTTGTGACTTTTGTGATACTTTTTTACTATTGAACATATGTTACTTAGGTTTTTTTAATAATGTTACAGTGAATGTTAATAATGTGGTGTTTGTCTTAAGATAAATGACAGGTGCGATCGTACTTACAATCCACGTTATCAAAATTGAAATAAACATAACATTTAAGAGGTTCAATTATTGCTGTTCATTTTTTTTATTATTTTAATTTTAACGCAGCTTCATCACGACTTTGCGAGGATGTCCCTTCACCTGTTCCACGACTAGACGTAACTGATGACAAAAAAAGAAAAGAAAATCATGAGGGGACGACAGATCAATGGTAGGAGTGATGATCTTGATCGACGCCATCTCCATGAAATTGACATTGGAAATTGATTTTATTGGTAATAATGCAATGTACAATGAATCCAAGCATCTCCAGTCGCTTTCCATTGAAAAAATTAATGAATATGGGGTGATATGTCTGCGTTGACATACATTTTTTACGTATATATCGTGACCAATAAGAGGATGAGATTTTTGGCATCCTATGTCATTAGCTTCAGATGGAAACTGCCAAGTTAATTACTAATGAATAAAAAACTCAAACCCGGGCCAACGTGACCCATAACTTAGTCAAGCCATCATAGCCACACAATAAAGAATTGCAAAAGGCAAAAAGAAGAAAGATCACCTTTATCTGGCAAATCCTTCAATCCTTTGGTTAATGTGACCCCAAACGTAATATCACATCATTGAAGACCAGACTTAAATGGGTGTTGCAAGAGTTCAGATTGTAAATTTTTCTCGTCGTTAAGAAAGAAAGAAGACAGAAGAGTATAGAAAACACCCACTTCCTCGATTCAATACTCGCGTGGGGTTACAAGATATATTCAACATTAGCAGCCGGGACGGAACCTGGAGTATGTATCTGGAAGGGTCGATCAAATAAACGAGACTCTCTATATTTATGTTGTGTTTTGACTGTACTCCCAATCTATATGAATTACAGCACCTATAAGTAATTGGATGACCGGATTTGCAAGAAAAGAAGAAAAGGTTTGAGGACGAAATTACAAATGCTACTCGAGTTAGGGGACTAAGTTTTAGACTCATCTTATACTATAGGGAAAAAAAATCATGTCCTGTGTTGTCAACAGATCTTATACATATGATGAGAAACGACTGCACAAAAGCTCCTTCCAAAGGTGAAGGACAAAAACATTAGACTGGTAGTCCTGTTTGGAATGCGATATCAATTATAATCTTTTAATAAAGTTTATTCGTGAAGTGATGTGGCAAAAGAAAGAACAAATTATATATCAAAAGTCAAGAGGTGGTTGCAAGCGAAAGGTACCAAATTAATTTAAGTATTTTACGTAGTCATGAGTCGATTCCTTGACAGCCCAGTACAACGACCATTCTTCCGAGTGGTCTAAATAAGATTAACAGTCTTATCAAGCTTGACAACTAAACTGCATCATAAGCTAAGAACTGCTGATAGCAATCGGCCAACAATTACTGCTCTTCTCAGAAAATCTGACCTGCTTATCATTTTTGTCTTTCTAAATGTGCGAGCTCTGTTAATTTCCGTTGCACGCAAGAGATATTCGTATATCTTACGTCAGTGGCTTTGAAATTTTGGTTTGCATGATGAAAGAAGTTGGGTCGAATTTCGCTTCCATCACTCTATGGATCATCGTCAGCAATGACTTCGAACTGCCTGGATTAGTCACGAAGATTTATAAGCCAATGCTCATGTAATGGCGAGTCGGTTCTTGATTTATGTTTCACAAAAGAGAAGGCCTAACTAAGGTTAGTGTTCGTATCATGAACGTAGTTAGTGAAAACAATTGTGTTACACAAACATGGCTGACGCTGAAAATCCTCTTGATTAGAGTGCATGAACGTGGTTGTTCCATATAAAAAGAAAAAGAAATTGGATATGTTCACCATCAATCTACACTACAAGTAAAAAGGCTACAGCTCAGTTTACGATTAGTTAATTGATTCTTGTTCGATCAGAATTGCTTTTGTAATAACCTAGTTGATCATAGGAAGTTTCCGCGAAGGGAGAGTCACAATCAAGGAACTCCTTTCCCCGAAGTGAGAGTCGGAATCAAGAAACTTCGAGTTAATTTTCTTCAAATTCCATCACTAAAACCTCGAAGATCGAAAATAACGTGCGACCTTGAAGTTACAGTCTCAGAAGAGGTCAATTCGAACTAACGCAATTATCATTGGACCGACCATATGCTTTAAATTGATAAAATATATGTGCATGATGAAAGGTGACTGGTAACTGGTGGCGGGAAGAGACTATATAATAGCAATGTCAACAGATAAATCAACCAAAAAAAAAGGCTGCTCTGCCTTCCTTCGTCTTCATCGACAGTATCGTAGTTACAGCAGCAACCAGTTTCTTCAAGAAGGTAAATATCATGGAGGTCAATGAACTTGAAGGAAACGAGTGCGTTAAGGTAATATGCAAGCAGTTCTACTGGTATTTCTCTACTAGATATTCTTTCAGCTCTTTGGTTTCTTAGAAACTGGAAATGGAAAATAGCTTCAAGCTCAGGATAGTATTGCATTTGGCTTAACTGATGACTTTGTTGCTACTTTCTTTTTTCACGTTGTTAACGTTCTTCTCGTACTGTTTCTGCAATATTATCAACCGTTTTCAATGCCTTCCATATTTAAAGGTGATCATGTTATGTTTTCCTGTTTCAGGCTGAGTGGTGACAGACAGCGAAGTCCACGTTTATCAGCCGCTTATCGTGTTGTTTCACTCCTGATAGAAATATAAAGTAACATCCATCGTGTTTTTCTCGGCCTTCATTTGTGTACAACGCTGCTTCTCTTCGATAGATTGCTAAGTCACTGCTAATCGAGGAGGATCATCAGTCTGGAGAACATAACGTTGCTTCCCAATCTCAGCTTTAACAAAATAAGCACTTGGATTTCTAGTTAGGTTGATTTAATCTCTTAAAATCATGGATGAGCTCAACTCTTTCCACCAAACTCAATACAAGAAGCTCGCCACTGCTTCGCCCGGCTTTTAGTACAATATCAAGTAGGGGGCAAGCACTTGATTCCTGAATTGGCTGTTCAAGAGATGAATTGTTGGCTATTCGGATCAAAGGGGCCACCAGTGATGCGAAGAGATGGTTTGAGGATACAACAGGCAGGTCGAATTTCGTATAGAGGTAGTTAGGGCCGTAATTTTGGCGATTCTTGTGACACAGTAATTATTTCTTCTGACCATCAAGAGCACTGTGATTCCTGCATAAATAGCTACTGCATGGGGAAGATCGCTTTAAGTGAATTTCTCAAGAATCTATGCAATAACTCTAGCTGGATATATGCAATCTTCTGGAAGCTTCAACATGAAAATCAGATGTAAGTTTGCTTCAATCTCTCTTTCATTTGCTGATGCATTTATTAACGCTTGCAACTAAGGCATCTGGTGCAACCGAACTAGTTCTTGCTTTAAGTGATGAATATAGCATAGGGAATTCAGTTTTCGGCCAAGTCAATCAAATAATGTTGACTAACTCTTTAGTCTCTAATATAGGTCATGTATTATTAAATGCACTATCCATTTAACTTCCGTATCAGTTAAGCAAATCTCTCTAAAATTCTGTTTGCCATGAATGGGAATGAGATCCCATCACATTAATTCCTCTCGTCGAATGTAGAACTTTGGAGTATATGAATAGCACATTTTAACTTCTCTTTTGTTCCTTTATGTAGCTACGGCTTGAAAATATCAAACGAATGCATTCTTTTCCCATCCCAGTAGAAATATAGCAGTTCCTCAAGAGGATTTTGGGGAATTGAAAACTTATTCTGTGAGTTGTGGCTAAGCCGATGTTCTTGGTATTCTATCATCAGAAAGAACATGCATGATAGGGCTATTAATTTTATGAGAAATGAAAAATTGCTCTGAATCCTTTCAGGTTCCTATCGTGGGAAGATTGGTACTGTGACTATCCAAAAGTGAGGGCATTAACGGGAAATTCTGCCGATGAACTGTCCGCACATGATGTGAATCAATTCCAATCCTTTGATAATGCTGGTGGCATTATTGATCGAACTGCAAGGGAGATCGCCTATGCTGTGGCTAGAACATCATGTCTCAAGTACAAACTGGGTGAAGGGTATTAAACCGTCATTGATCTTACGGCTCACTTCATCAAATACCAAGTTTCCATTGTTGCGCTTCTATGACAGATCTAGTTCAATGCATCTGTCTCTAAAACAAGAAATGACTTGTCCTTACTCTTAAAATGGCAGTTTGACTCAGATTTCTTGTTTTCTAGGATAATTGGTGAAGTGGTCTGCACGGAGAGGCATTGCTGGTTATCATTGGATGGTGTGCTGGCCACTCCCTGCAAATCAGAGACACCTTTCAATGTGAGTATCTTCCGAGACAACTAGTATTAAACCTAGTAGAATGGCTGACTAAGGTCACAAGTTCAGTAATGAGAATTGACAATGTTTTCCTCCTATCGTTCAGATTCCAGATGAATGGTTGCCCCAGATTTCAGCTGGTGTCAAGGTACAGGTTCTTGACATGATCTCATTCATAGTAATCAGTGGGTTAAATCATGTGATGACAAATAGAATTCAATCTTGTAATTGATCTATCACAGCATCTCTCTGTCAATATTAAGCTGGTTATATCTCCAACCATGTGTCAATATAAATTTATTCAATGCTTATGCAGACTATTCTAGTATTGCCTCTTCTTCCACATGGAGTTTTGCAGCTTGGTTCACATGAAAAGGTGCGCTTGTAAATGGTTTTACAAATCCGACAGAGTATGTTTCTTTGTTTTTTTATGCATCCAGCAATTCAATCTGCAGGTTCCAGAAATTAAGGAGGCAGTGAATCACATCAAAGCGATGTTCAGTTCAATTGCATACGAACAGGCACGATATGCAACTTTGACTCCTAACAAGAATCCGACTCACTCATTGTCTTCGCTAATGCCATTTCTCTTGGATAACAATGATGGTTCCTCACTTATAGATAGTATCTATTCAAGTGGTATGCAGTTTGAAGGCCCAGAGGATGGTGCCGAAGCAAATCAAGACAGGGTGAATACTTGTCAAGTCATAGGTCAGCTAGAAAATCTCGAACAAGCTGATAATAGTGAGACTCTTCCTCTACCAAAGGGCCTTCCTGAAATGACCGACTTACCGGGTGAATCTGTTTATGCTGACCACTGGAACATAGTGGATGATAACGATTTGTGGTTTTCTAGTATGGTTGAGGACTTACTAGTCTTCTCTAAATCTCATAACCAAGGGATGTCCGCAGGGTTCTCTCATGAATTATCAGATTCTTGCACCGGTAATGATACTTCCAAGTGGCCGCTCAAAAGCAATGGTGCTGATTATGCAGATCATAAACCCACAAGCAACATGTTTAACTTTCCCACAGATTGTGAGCTGCACAAAGCACTCGGACCATCTTTCCAGGGACGGGCACGTGAGACATCTGTCTTATTTGAAAATGCATTCAGCGACTTCAGGTTGAGTCACGAAGTGGATTACTTTTATGATGTCAAGAGGTCAGCTGAGTACCTCTTCAAAGATGATGCCGAGTTTCTCTCGGAAGCTGTCATGCCAAACAGATATAATAGCTCACATTCTCCTTCACCTAGTGAGTCGAACGATACCAAGTTAACAGTCTTATCAAGGCAATCCGATACTTCCTCTAATCCACTCAATATTCTCGAAGGAGGAACATCAGGTGAAAATGTCAGTGCTGTAATTAGTAATTGTAAAGATAGAGTCATCATTCCGTCCTCTCCAGTTTCTATGAAGAGCAGGACTAGATCACTAATTAAGAGGGAAAGCTGGGATGAAGAGCATGCTTCAGCACTGGCCAGGAAAGGAGAGAAGCCATTATCATCTGGCTACAAAAGGAGGAGCAGAACCGGTGACAAGAAAAAGCCTAGACCAAGAGATAGACAGTTGATCCAGGAGCGACTCCGAGAACTTCGCATACTTATCCCCAGCAACATGAAGGTTAGTGCTCTCTCATGTACAGTCTATACTTCTCACATTCCGACAGTTTCCCATGACCAAGTGCCTTATGTAATTTCTTTCTCTGCATTTAATGACGATATCCAGTGTAGCATAGATAGCCTCCTCGAACAGACGATAAAGCACATGCTCTTCCTGAGAAGGGTGACTCATCAGGCTGAGAAGCTGACAAAATTGGAAACCTTTGAGGTATGACCAGATACTACTGTTTTTATCAAATAGCAGCAAATTACCAGATGGAAAGTGTGCGGACACTAACTTCTTGATGCATACACCGGTTTCTGGTCCAAACTCAAAGCTTAAATATTCATCTTTTAATTTTGAAACTTGTACTGCTTGTGAAACTGGAACACCATGCAATCGGGATCAAATTCCTGTTCGATGATAATCGCTCTGTGGGGTTGTGATTAAGACCTTATGGCATATGCTGCCATCATCATATCACTAACACAGAGACATATGCTGCTTTTCGTTTTGCAACTTTGCCTGATCTAACATCAGGTTGACATGTGATGCAAGTCAAACATGTGAGGGAAGACAAGTAGCTTGCAAGAATTTTATAGTGGCCTACTGTTGCAGTATTATTTGTCAAGACATCATTACTCTAGTCAAGCCAGACAATAAAAACGAAGATGTGGACTAACCTAGTTGTATGGATCCATTTCTACATCCTTGATTTCACGGGTCGGATCCTTCCTATCCGGGTTGTAGTACTTTCCTGTAAACCAGATGAGAAGATCAAGCACAAAATCATACAATATAGTCATTATCAGGAATATCTCATTTGATATTTGCTTAGCCTTAGGCGAAACTGCTTACTCACTGATTGAGATTCACTGTATCATGACATCTGCTTAACCCGCTGTCTGACAGTCAAATCTTTGTTCACCCAAAGCAGCAAAAGGTCAGTCTACAAGATAACAAGAATAAGTGGGAGTATGTATCTTCTAGTGGTGGTGTCCATGGAAAAACTGAGTTGGCTTCCGAAAGTGGAGGCGAGTTCCAAGCCTGCCCTGGACCTATAGCTATTGAAGATCTTAATCAACCAGGGCACATGCTCATAAAGGTTCGACCTACCTCTCCAACTTTATGCTCCAACTTGTCTTCACATGGGACCTTCTGATTACTAACATTTCATGTCATTTCTCATGCTAACTGCTTGTTTCGTCCTATTTGTGTGCCTTCAATGGGGATCAAATTCTAGTTAGTGTTTAAGCTCGTTGTCCACAATGGGGATCGACAATCAAAATTCTTTTCTCGCTCTATTCCTAAGCATTAGAAGGTTCTCCCCTTCTTATATTATTTCTGACGTATTCCTTAAGATTTCATCTGAACACCACGGTATCAAGCCTCTAGCTCTCACGTACAGGGTGTGTAACCAGGACCATAAATCTCTTCATGCTCACAATCTAATGTTAGGTGTCGAACACATTTACATGGTATCAATTGCTCAAGAACATACATCGTTATCTCCTTTTCGTTTCTAAATTCTTAGACTTGACTACTTCTGGTTTCTGAATCTGCAGGTGATATGCAATGAACAAGGGCTGTTCTTGGAGATTGCCCAGGTGATCACAAGTCTAAAGTTGACGATTCTTAAAGGACGACTCGAGAATTACTCCAGTGATACCTGGGCCTGTTTTGTTGTTGAGGTATCGGTTTGTTTGCTTTCGCAAGAGTGAATGTTAGATCAAGATCATGAAAAGCTATCCACACAACAAGCCCGCTAAACCCTAATGTTTTTATCTTGCCAATAGGCTTCCAAGGACTTCAAAAAGATGGATATCTTCTGGCCACTCATGCAACTTCTGCACTGCACCAGAGCTAAAGTTTCAAGCAAGATATGATGCACTGCCGAAATGGTCGATAACATGCAGGACTTTTTCCGCTCGCTGTCTGCAATGCGTCATAACAACCTCAACGTGAATGCATGTAACCAAAGTAGATGGAATAACACGATGTACACGAATCAAACTAGAAATCAATAAAAGTTTGGATTTTATATACAAAGAACTGCAATTTCTTCTGAATCTGATCAAAGTAGCTCCTGAATAAATGCTCTTCGTCACGGAGATCAACCCTAAGGAAACACAATACACATCCAGATACTACATGGACAAATTCAAGAGAAACCCCTATCCTGACAAAACTGTTCTGCCTGGCCTTCACAAGT
Organism: Melaleuca alternifolia; assembly: GCA_019926035.1. NCBI lineage: Eukaryota > Viridiplantae > Streptophyta > Magnoliopsida > Myrtales > Myrtaceae > Melaleuca > Melaleuca alternifolia. The sequence goes on from JAGKPW010002396.1 coordinate 121,611, forward strand.
GACATGTCAAAGATCTACACGGAAACTTCAGCCAGTAACAATGTGTGCCACCACCCACATGCAACATTCCTTGGCAGACAGCCATCAATTGGTACTCGGGAAGGGATATTGCGATCAATTGAATCTCCAAGACCTAGCTGCATGATATATTAACAAAAGCATGAATAGACAGATCTATATACTCGTCAGTGGTCAATCATTGGATCTAAGTGTTCATTTCATCCCACCTGTCCATACTTGTTCCATCCCCAGCTAAATACTTGTCCATCCTCTTGAAGAGAACCATAAGAGACAGCAGCAATAATACATGAATGAAAAACTCATCCTCGAGTAAAAATTAAAAAAGAAAATCATTTGCAATAGAGGTGCAGATGACAATCTACAAGTACAAACTTTGTTAGCAAAGGAAGGGTGCAAAGCTTTGCATACCAAATGAGTTGCATTGAAACACAAAATATTCACCTCAAGTTGAAGAATTAAGCCTATTACTAACTTATGCTAGAAGGTTAAAAGCGATGGTGAAAACCCCACATAATAACCTATGCTAGAAGCAACAAAATCTCTCGACCCCCAAGCCTGCTCGTTTATGTCATTTTCACTGCAGCACAAAATGGGTCCTTCTTCTTTTGAATATAAGTAGCTTCAATGGTCGATTCAGTTTACTGAACCAACTTGATCAACTGTTAAAGGTGGCTTTTGGGAATATAGCCTTTCTAATTTTCTGAATGAACAGAAAGGTTCATGACATGAAGGAAAGCAATATGGAGGAAAAGGATGGTGTCAAAGAACAGAAATGGTATACATACACCATCCATGGGCTGCTTCTTAGGATGGCAAGGCAAGAGATAAATCGGTTGGCTAAACAACAGCAATATCAGCCCCCATACTTAACATGCTGTCATATAATTGTCTCAGGGGAACATAATACTGGGTTTCACCTCCTGTTTGTTTGAAGAGTTAAAAGGTTAAGCATCTTTACATGAATCCGCATGCCCCTCATGCAAGGAACTTCCTTTGGCGACATGATTTGATAGGTCTCTGTGCTCCTGATTGGGCCTACTAATACTGACACTTATTTAGGGCATGGGCATGACTACGGCATGACTTGGAGAAAAGATAAATCCCTCATTCACATATAATAATCCACATAAGCAAAGAAAGGCTGTGAATGGCAGAAGAGGGAAAAAGTGCCCACAAGAGAATATTGAGTGATAATAACATCCCTAAAATAACACCATTTGCATTAAAGTATTGTTACCTTAAAGAAAAACTTTCTTTTGAGAGATCAATCTCTCAATTACTTCCCAAACAATGAAGGGAAGGGACAAGTGAGATCAAGTAAGGACAAATCAGGCATGGCCAGCAAAAACAAATCAAATTAGGAAACCCAGGATACAGAAAGGATCAATTGTATGAGACATCAAGAAAAAAAGGCGAAGATGCAGACGCTATTTCAGCTACCTGTCAGTACTGCATTATGACGGGCTCCGGACGATACTATTTTCACTTGCTTGCCCTTCCAATCCGGACATTCCAATAAACAGGGCAGAGTCTGAATTAGGTATCATAGAAAGTAATCAAGTCAATAGCATGACAAGACAACAAGGAACCTATGGAAGACAGATTATAAGTGGACACAGCACTAATCCACAGGACTACTCTACTGGTATCTCATAAGTGGACACAGCATCTTCATTAAAGAGATTATGCAGAAGAAGTAAAGGTCATCTAGTGAAGCAAAGGGATGCACAAATTGTGTAGATGGCACCAAACAATTCATAACTTCATCAGAGATGTAATCTTGAACAAGACTAAGTTAAGCCAGGTATATGCATCATAATTCAAACTTCTCGAATATATAAGGCCAAATAACCTAAGTAACTCAAACTTTCTAATTTGTATAAAAAATATCACAAAAAGACCCAAGCAAATTTTTTTTCTTGTATTAAATGCAGCCTTTGCTTGTTTAGTCAAGAACATCATTGAAGCACTGATGCGATAGCTGAAGTGACAATTTTCGTTATAAAGAAAATAATAAGGTCATAATAATTGCTGTAACAGTTAATTGCTTAACAGTTACCATGTCAGCTACTATGTCAACCATTTAGTGGTGCTCTTGCCAGCCAACATTGCGAAAGCTATAATTGACTCAAAGATTAAATTTGGCTTACTGAAATATTTACAATGTAGGCAGTACTTTTACACAAAAAGCACTAAGCTCAGGATTTTTTAAAATATTTTGGCCAATATAGAACGTGTTTCCTAACAGATGGCTTTGAAAAAGTTGAAAAAACAGTGGACGACAGGAAGGATATACCTCCACACTTTCTCCACCAGTCCCTAGTTGTCCAAACTGGTTCCCACCAAAGGAATATACTCGACCTTCAGAAGAAACACAGATTGTATGCCAGAGACCAGCAGAAATTCCCCCAATAGTAGTTCCCAGTAAAGAAGATACACATGTTGGTCTTAGTTGGTCATTTGTACTTCCTAGTCCACACTGAATCACAAAAGCAGAAAGTAAGTTACAATCTGAGAAGATACAAGGGGTGCTGCAGTCTAAGATACAATCTGAGAAGATACAAGAGGTGCGCTGCAGTCCTATAGATAGATAGATAGATAGATAGATAGATAGATGTATATACATATATATATATATATATATATTTATAAAGCGAGAGAGAGAGAGAGTTCAAAACAGTGTGCTTATCTCCTCCCAAAAGCTATTTAACTCACTTTGTTTTGTTAAACCTTGGTAAATCTTCATCTTATGAATATCTTCTGCCTATGGCATTAGGAACCACATAAGGAAGGGCCACATGATTTCATGTTACATTACAAGTAGCCAAAATAGCTCACCTGCCCATAGAGCCCCCATCCAAAAGTTAGCAATGCTCCAGTATCTACAAACAAATAAACAGGAAGACACAAGAATCTCTTAAAATAATTTGCTAAACCAAATAAAGTGGTAATAACACACCCATGCTGAAGTTGCTAATTATATTAGGTAGCCAACGAAAATGTCGATCAGGTATATCAATCCAAAAAAATGTGGATGCATGCAATCATTTAAGTCAACTAACATGCTATTCTTGATCACTAGATTTTCCTCAATTCCTACCATCTTGTTATCAGTCCGTAAGATAGATCATTAAAACAATCATTCAGGGAGGCTGAGACGACTAAAATTTGTTGGTCCCTCTAAAGGTGTATCTATTATATTATACTCTTCTACTCTATACAACGGAATGAAACAAAGAACACTGTCAACAAACTACAAGTGCCCAGACCTGTAATTACCGCACTATGTCGACCTCCACATGCAATTCCTCTCACGTAATTTCCAGGCGCTTTTGAAATTTGTAATCCTGAACTGATGCTTCCTTGGCTAGTGGTCAGAGCCCCATCTTTACCCGGATTGGGTGTCTGAACGCAAGGTATTAGATGAGGAGAAGATACCATTTTTATCTTGGAACCCAAACCTAGCTGTCCTTCTCCTCCATAGCCCCAACCCCAGACCTGTCCCACATCTGAAACTTCGGTAAAAACATGATGAATCAGGTGTCTTGCCTTACATCAAAAATCTTCCATAGCTTCATACTTCATATAACCTACAAAACTATATGGGTTAACAACAAAGAAAGAACTACAGAGGAAAAAAAGCCAGCACATTTGAAGAAGGTTTACCTGACAAGGCTAAAGAGTGGCGCCCACCAGCAGCAACTGTGGTAATCCTCACTCCAGGTCCTAGGGTGACAAGACAAGGTGATTGCGTAAATGTGTCCTCTCCTGGTGTGACACTCTCACTTTCTTGTTTAGCTGATGATATCTTTCTACGCTTCACAGTTTCTTCAACAACCTTTCTGTCATTTCTGACCGTCCCACTATTTGGGCTTGAGGCTTGAGATCCAGGGCTCACTATGGAAAAAAAGTAAAATTCCAGTTAAAATAAAAACCCATTATTCCAACAGATCTATAATCATCAATAATTCCATAAACCCACCTTGCTCACTCGATAAAGAGCTTTGTCTTGTGAAAGCTTCCTTTTGGAAGCTTCCTACAAAAGCCATATCAGAGATGAGTTTATTAGAAGGAACACACTCTTTCCAACCCCATGTGTATGTTTCACCTGATTCTGCAATATGAAACATCAATATGTGAAGAGGGAGTAATAGTCAGTCAATAGATAACTATAAGAGCTCGCATAATCCTCATGTGATTTCATGCAGATGAAATATCTGTCTATTACGTGCACTGCAAACTGTTGCAAATAACTGAAGGAGCTAAATGACATTCAATATTTAGATCATTGTGCTTTGATGTCTAATGACTACTGAAATGTGAACACATCATTGCAAAACCAGAATCACTAGCATAGACAGCGTTTCCACATAAAGAGAATTCAATAACAGGCAATTAGCATCATATACTTCCCTGTGGATAATGGAGAGAAGATTCGTATAAGCTCATACAACATAATATAACCACAGAATTGCTCAATGCGCATGTGAGAGAGGAGCAGCATGAAGGGTAGTAAGATGGTACCTGTCACTGTGACACAATGAGCCCAACCAGCAGCAGCCTTCAAAACCGACGCTTGAGTTGGGAGAGGAAAAGGCTCTGGAGTATCCTTAATAATTGCAATCAAGGAGTTGCAAATCAATACCAAATCAAGGCAGACATAGAAATCTTGTGAGCTAGAATTGATATTCTTTACCCCATGCTTTCCTGATGTTATGTAGCTTTGACCTTCATCATCTGCTGAACCCCAAGTACATAGCTTTCCAGAATCTGATCCCTCATTTTTTCAAATAAAATAGATTAGCGATAGCAACACATATAAGAGAGAGAGACAGAGAGAGAGAGACAGAGACAGAGGACAGAGGACATAAGAAGGGTTTTACAGTAGCCAATTCCAATCCAATATTCCTTGAAGCAAATGTACCATAGTTTCAAAAGTCCAACTTGACCATGACCATGTTGGTTTAGAAAATTCTGATCTCATGATATCCAATGTTTCTTGTTAATTTTTATTCCAGTCAGATAATGCTGCTTATCCAAACCGTTCCACTTCTGTTTTGTTCACAAAATGAATTCGTCAACGCGATGACAGTTTTTGATGTTTGCTGCTACAGCCAGTGGCAGCTTTCACGATTTCTTTTCCGGTTTTACACAACAGAGGGAATTGCTAATTTGAACTCCGCCCTGGACTTCGATGCTGGAAATATGAATTCTACTAACACAAGCGATGAGCCGTAGCTTTAAACGGGAGCTGTTTTATTCCATCAAATAGTGTTGTGCTAATAAATCACAGATCGAGTAGAAAAGCAGAACGAATAGATTTCAACAATCCACACTCACTACAAAATGGACGAGAATCGATATTCCAAAAGCACAAACTGATCAGCAACAGCTATACAAGTTGAACAGACGACTTCATGTGCCAGCAACTACACAAACCAAAAGCATCAACGCAGCCTCCTGCGGGAGCGATAACAAGCTTTCACCTGAAACGGCCATGGCGAATCCGCAGCCGCCTTCGAAGACGTCCTTCCACGAATCTCCGCCGGGATCCGGCACCGGCGTCGGGGAGAGCATCGGCGACCTCTCCGGCGGGGCTCCGGGGAGGTAACCACACATGTACACCACGTTCCGCCTGCTCTCCTCCATCTTAACCCGATCTTCTCTCTCCCCTTCCCCGCCATTCATCGCCATCGAAACGCCGCAACCAAAGGCGACGAAGGGCGACTGAAGATCGGCCGGCCAACTTCCCCCGTCTCTCCGATCGCGAAGCTGGGTGAGGACACCGAGAGAGAGAGAGAGAGAGAGATGGCAGAAACGGAAAGTTCTCGCGGAGGGAAAAGAGAAGGGAGGAGGGACGTATCATTTCCAGGGACGTAGAGGGTGCCACGCCGGATGCCACGTCGTCGGAGGCACACGTGGCGCGATCAGGGCCGCGAGTGGGGATCGCCCTTCGTTGTTGGTGGGTCCCACCGCTTTCGCCCTGCCCTGGGTGGATGTTTCTGGAAGGGGAAGGAGGGGGGGGGAGGCGGAACCGAAGGGAAGAGCCAATTTTTTTTTAACTCGGGTTTCCGAGCTGCCACGTGGCGGGCCCTCAGTGGGCCGTCGTCTTACGCTTAAACCCAAGTGCGTTTAGTTTAATCCGCCGGAGGTGGTAAAGATCCCGTTCAAACTTCAAAGATTCGCCGTACCCTGTCGTGGCACGACCGTGGGCCGTCGATTCCTCATCGAGTCTGCGATCGGACGGGATGCACGGATAGGAAGCTGACGCGACAGCCCATAAGCTGTTCAACACAGCCGTTGAATTCAGGATTTGCGCCTTGACTTATTATTACCATTGCCGTAGGCCGAATTCTTTAATACGTCAATTGTGCATATTTAGCTCAATTTTTTTCTTTATGTTAACACCAAAAAAAATCAACATACCTATCCTCGCGATTAGAAATCTTACGTAACGACATAGCAAACGGAGCTAGTCCAACTTAAGATGTATGTTATTTTTCGTTCCTATTGTTCTGTTTTTCTCCTTCCTCCTTCCTCTTCTTCCTTGGCTTGCAATTGGCTAGTGCCATAACAAATCAAAAATAAGAAACGTTGCGATTCAGAATCTTCAAGAAATCACTATAAAGATAACGCAACAAGTATTCACAAATTGATTATGTAGAAATCTTCTTACATTAATCATTCAATTTCCATGTAGATCAAATTGTCATTTTTATAACTCTCGTCGTAATTTTAGCCTTTACTTTGTAACATATCAATGAAAAGTAATGCTTTATCGACTCAAAACTTCATTTTCTTTGTAGTATCAAAGTCACGCAAAGACACATTGGTTTTTTCTTGTTAAAGAAAATCGATACAACCATGTCACCTCCTCCATCAAACGGCAATTTTTCTTTCATATTGAAGCATAGTGAAAATGATTTTTACTTTGTGCGACATAGGTTTTGTCTTCAATTAAAAGTTAGGAACTACTTGATTTCTTTAAAAAATAGTTGCACCACCTTAGACTCAAACATCAGAAACTACAAGAAAAGTTAATAATCTAAAATAGACACCACGGGTGCATAGTGACCACTATGTAAAATCTTGAATTGTGGGCATACTTTTAGAAGAGGTTCTCATACATGTTGTTAGACTTCAAACAACAACAAAAGTGCATGGGAAGCTCTCACCAATCATTTGAAGCAAAGCACAATGACTCATGAACTTGACCACCTTGGACAATTCCATCAAGTAGTGAAAAGAGAATAAGCATTTATTTGTTTACCTTCGTGACTTTAATTTAAAATCAATTGTATTTCATTAATAGACCTGTGCCAGATGCTAATAAAGTCTTCATATTACTTGAAGGACTTGATGATAGATATGAGGAATTCAAGCCAACTATATTCAGGCCTTTTCTTCTATCTTATACTAAAGTGGTTGCACAACTTTAAAGTTATGAATTACAAAACAATCACATTGCAACCATGCTCCCAAATAATTCAATGGTATTTATCTGGCAACAATGCAATGGTGGCTACAAATACAACCCTGAATGAAGGGGGTAGAGGACCCAAATTTAATTTCAGTGATTGTGGTTTTTCTCGACCAAATTATAATAGTTGGTGCTTTTCGGGAACTATTATACTACTTAGCAAATCCAAAACCATTAGTGCATCGACAATTTATACTTAAAGAGTGCCATCTCTCACTTATCAGATTTGTAAGAAAAAGAGGCATGATGAATTGAATTGCCGGTATCGTTTTAGACAACAATTATCATGGGTACCCCAAAGTTTGGCTGCTCTTCATATCTCAAACATACAAAATGAACAATGTCATCTATACACCGTGCTAATACTCATATGACCAATAATACAGGCAATGTTGTGAACGTTGTTCCTTACCATGGCCATGATAGTGTGATAGTTGGGAATGGTACGTCACTACCAATTAATTATCTTGTGAGCGGTCAATCTGACAATGAAACTAGTCAGTTTTCACTTTACTAATGTTATGATCATTTCACATATTAAGAAAAAACTATTAATTGTCTCTCAATTGGCAAGAGATCATTTTTGTTATTTTGAGTTTGATGTCTCTGGTTTTTCTATCAAAGGCACTAAGACACACCTATATTACTTCTGGGAATTTATCATCAAGGACTACATATCTTAACCCACATTCCATGGCATTCTTACCCTAGAAAAACAAGGCTAAGGGTGAACTTATATGGCATCGCCAATTATGGCATACAAATAGTCATATTTTTCCTTTTTTGCAGTCTGGTGATTTGATTTAAGTAAATAAATCCATTGTCACTTTATGTAGTAATTGTTAGATTAGTAAAGGTTCTTTCACGATCACCATGTTCTTTATTTGATTTTCGAAATTCTCATCCATTGAAGAAAATACCATTGTTATTTTTTGGGGATCAAGCCCAATACGTTCTATGCAAAAACTATCGAAATTGTTCGGTATTTAATGATGATTTCTTCCAATATTGTTGGTTGTATCCACTGAAACATAGGTCGAATTTCTTTGAGATTTTCTTATCTTTTGAGAAATTAGGTGAATATCATTTTAAAATGAAAAAATTTCAATCTAATGGAGGGGGTGAATTTACGAGAGCAATAATTTTTCTACTTATCTTCATGAATACGCAATACAACAACGATTCTCTTATCTAGGTATACTGGAGCATAATGACATACTGTTGAATTCGGGCTTGCTACAATATGTGAAGCATCTATGCCACTAAATTATGGGGTAGAAGCGTTTATAAGAAGTTTAAGAACTTGCCATCGGCAATGTCGCATATCTCTTAGGCGATGCTTGACTCCATCACTCTGTCCATTTATCTCTCACTTGTCATCTCGCGCTCCGAAACAGCAGCAGAGTAATGCACATCGTTGGCACCTTCGTCCCTCCTCGAAGAGAGGCCCGAGCTTTGGTTGCCCACGCTTGCGTCCCGTCAGTCCCCACTAGCTCTTACGTCTGCGTCCGTTCGAAACCCTTTGTCCTCTTTCTCTGTTTAGGATTTGTCTCCTTGCCATGGAGTAGCAGGGCCACTCACTAGGTGTTTGACGAAATCTCTATGGTGATGGAGCTGGGTTTTTGTCGTTTCCTTGGTGTTGCTTTGTGATCTGAAGGAGTGAAGCATATCAATGTAATTATTGTTTCTTTGGGTCTTGGCTGGCAATGATATCTAATGGAGACTGAATCGTCAAATTCAAGGTCTCTCAACTCTTTTCGACCAATTTTTTTTTCTTTTGATGCCCCACAACACGGGGCCGATGGTCCTCGTCGGCGAAGCCAGAGCAGCAGCGGTGCCACAAACTGCAATCTCTCTCTACTGTGGTTCATAATTTTTATTCTCACGTGGAGCTTGCGCGGCTCCACCCTAGCAGCGCTTATCCTTAAAAACATTAACAATGCCATATTGGATATTTAGCGATAGCTTTTAACGAAACTGTTATAGAAAATTTATGTGTCTTATACCAATATAAGTTTGGAGTTTTTGATGTAGTAAAAAACTTTGTTTTAAACATATTACATCGAATAAAGTTTTGGATTTTTTGTGGCTTCAACCAAAAAATAAATAAACAAAACAGGAGCATCGATGAACAAAGATCTTTTGTTTGAAAAGTGTTTCATTTGGTATCTCAATGAATTTCGCCCATAATATATTAAATGATAATTACTAAAAATAACAGATTTTGCAGAAAATTAATGAACTAAGATTATTGAGGCACCTAACGTGAGCATAATTGAGGAGGACGATCTCTTTCCAATATGTAAATTGGTAGAGCCAGCTTGAGATCTTATGAGAATTCTTCGTTCCTGCCTCCCGAAACTTCGGCTACATCCACAAAGCAATTTCAAAATAACATCTTTGGCTTGCAAGATCCTATGCCAAGATAAAGGGTCATTGTGCTGTAATCACTACAAGCAAATGTCAAAAGTCATTGTTGCGTATGCATTCGATGGAAAGATCCCAATTTCAATTTTCGTCCGGCCATCGACTCCTGCCTAAGGTAGCAAGCCAATCAAGATATCATGATTACTCAAGAAACCAGACCGATTTGCAAAATCACCAAACTTTATTGGAAGAATTCGCGAGAAGAACTCGCATTCACCAGAGATCAACATGTTATCTGAACTTTCACAAAAGTTCAGATAATTTCAGCAATCAATAAGACGGAAGTCTCTGACTTAGAACTAAGAGAAAGTTGAACAATTTATTGACCACAAATCTTGAGGGTTTATTCAACTGCATCTTAACCATCCATAGTTTGTAGCTAGAAAATGGAGTTCATTGACTTGAGAGGTAGTTAACTAAGGAACGGAGAAGATTGTGTGACTTGGCTCAGAAGCCCCCTGTATAACCACCATCCACACTAATGACCTGCCCTGTGACATATGAAGCGGCTGGAAGGCAAAGAAATGTGACCACGGATGAGATCTCGTTAGGCTCTCCCAACCGACGGAGAGGCGTTCTCGCAATCAGCTTCGTGAACTCTTCTTTGATTCCCGGTTCCTGAATGGTAAATGTTCGATGACAATTAAAGTTGAAGCCCTGCATAAAGTTTTCTTGTAGAGAAATTTGTGTTGAAACTCTTACTTAATACCATCAATCCGTGATCCTATGATCTCTATTTTGGGTAATTGGGTGTCTAAAAAGGCACTATATCATACATCATGCTTCTCAATTCAGTGCCTGCTTCAGTTTCAATCAGTTTCTTATGTGCCAATGTGTCGAGAGGATGAGTTATATCTCAGCAACTTTAGATAAACAGAAATATTTGCAGGGTCATTGTAAAGCACACATGAAATCAAGATACAGGGTACAAGAAGACTTTTTACAGGTTTCTCGATGTTGGTAGCTATGCTGGTTTTTACGCCCCATGGAGCCACAGTGTTGATACGGATATTGTCTTTGGCCCACTCACATGCCAAGTTCTTTGTAAGCTGATTGATAGCTCCTGGAATACCGGCATGAGTTCATAAGCTTAACAGAGTGCGGGAAATGACCCCTTAAGGTAGAGCCTGGACAAAACATCATCGTACCTTTGGAAGCAGAGTAAATTGAGAGTGCAGGTAGAGCTACCAGACCAGCAATTGAGGAAATAAACACAATATTGCCCTCCCCTGAAGCTTTTAAGAGTGGATGCGCGAGTTGGCATAGATGGTAAGGGGACTCGAGGTTGGCTTTCAATATGGAAGAGCAGTCCTCTGGTGTGTGATCTAGTGCACCCTTAAGAACGACTGTCGCCGCATTGTTTACCTGCATTAGCCGCACTAGCATCAAACCGAGCTTGGTAACAAGACTAAGAGAAAATCGAATGAGGGTAGCAGTAGAGGAATATCGAATTATTGTGTCTGTACATAACAAATGCAGTCCAATATCTATTGTCCATTGATTCGGCATGGCTAAAACAATTTCAATCTGGAGATTGGACTTGCGACAGCTTCAAGAGTAGGAATTTTCACTATAGTGTCCGATTAATCTACTACATCTGGAACCCTTTCCTTTCAGTGGATCATTGCTCAAAATTAGTACAAATGACACTGAACTTTCAAACTGAAATCAGATTTTTAAATCAAATGTAAAATAAAATACATGTAATTTGTTATTTAATAAGTACCGCCTAACTAGTTGTATAGTTTCCTATCTTTACGAATGTTTTTTAGAGATCGCTGATGTTACTTGAACAGGAACTCAATTGCCAAGCACATGACGTTATCATAGCAGCGGATATTAAACGAGAATTTGCAGAATTGTCCTTCTATGTATGGCCAAAACAACAAACCCATTGAACTGAAGACCTCTAGTTGTTGCCGGACTTAAACAAGAGATCGATAGAAACAAAAGTTGCTTCCATAGCAACTGCTAGATGATAATTACCGAGTGTTACTAACCAGAATGTTCAGTTTGCCATCAAAAACAGAGGAGACAGTCTTGATCAGCTCTTCCTTTTGGGTGCTGCAGGTGAGGTCACAAACCGAACCGCTCACTCGAAACCCTTTACCCCGCCACTCTTCCACTCGCTCGTTGAGCTCTTTCTCGTTGCGAGAACACGTGTGAACACTCGCGCCGAGCCCGGCTAGCTCTTCTACGATCGCATACCTGATTCACGGACAGATCAATCAAGAATTGAATTGAAATTGCCACACAAGAGCGAGAGAGTTCAAGATAAAAATACAAAATAAAAAAACGCTGGAGTTGTATGTCAATGTTCACACAGACTATAAACTGAGACTGACCCAATCCCTCTGGTTCCACCAGTGACCAAAGCGGTCTTGCCTTTCAGCGACCACCTCCGGTCGTTGAAGCTCGCATCAGCACTTTCCATGATCTCTTCCTCTAAGTTTTCTCCTCCCTTCGTTATCATATGTAAAGGGCCAAGGTGATTCTCGGGTTGAGAAATGGGAGGAGAAAGCAACTGATATCCATTGACAAAGCTCCGGTAAAAAACATTTTAATGAGTCCAGAGACGAAATGACAAATATGGAACAAGGCATCAGTTCAGGTACGTGTAAAATAAAGTTTCGTGGACAGCAGGCCATAAAATTGCTGAAGGACAGCCGGCAGCCGGCAGGGCAAAGATGCGAATGCCAGGAGCAAAGGAAGCAAATTCAACCGTTTATGATGAGACCATGACAGATTCCCAAGGACAATAAAGACAAAGCTATTTTTCCTCTGTTCCTGGTGAAGTTACCCCGGTGTGATCAGGGATTTAGGTTGGGATTAATCAGATCGCAATCCGTTCCATATGAACTCCAATGGACATACCATTAAGACTATCGCGACCTCCTCGAACAGTGCAATAGTTAGAAATTGGCTGATAGATTATTATATTTAAACCTAACTCAGACTTTCCCATGTCCCTATCAATTCGCAACTTAGACTTTAAATTCTTAACATACAAAGTATTTTTTTTATTATGAATCGCCACTAATCTATTTATAATGAGTCAATTAGAATTCCATATAAAGTGTTGAATTGAATACTTTATCACTATAAATAAGAGAGTTTGGGATCGCGGACTTGAGTACATTAAGTTAATCTAACATCCTTTCAATACCTTTTGTTTCATGAAAATATTTTGACTGTTTGGATCAATTTTAGTTCTAGTCATCTAATGGGTGATGTGATCATGTGAGTGCACAACTATTTATTTAACACTCAATAATAAAACATTAAATAAATTACGAATATAGGGAAATGCGGACTTACTTCAATAGCAATCATATCACCTCCTCCATCAAACGGCGATTTTTTTTTCTATATTGAAGCACAATGAAAATGATTTTTACTTTGTGAGACACATGTTTTGTCTTTGATTGAAAGTTAAGACCTACTTGGTTTGCTTAAGAAATAGTAGCACCACAGTAGACTCAAGCAACTAAAAATGCAATCGCAGTTAATAATCTAGAATAGAAACCATAAGTTAGTAACCACTTTGTAAAATCTTGAATCGTGGGCATACTTTTAGAAGAGGCTCTCGTACATGCCGTTAGACTTCAAACAACAGCAAAAGTGCATGGGAAGCTCTCGCCAATCATTTCAAGCAAAGCACGGTGACTCATGAACTTGACCTCCTTGGACATTTACAAGTCATGAAAAGAGAATAAGTATTTTATTTGTTTATCTTCGTGACTTTTTAATTTATTTGCAATTAATTGCATTCCATTAATAGACCTGTGTCGGATGATAATAAAGTTTTCAGATTACTTGAACTTAATGATAATTATGAGTAATTCAAACCAATTATATTCACTATGTTATACTAAAGCGGTTGCACAAGTTTAAAGCTATGAGTTACAAAACAAACACATTTCAATCATGCTCCCAAAAAATTCAATGGTGTTTATCTTGCAACAACGCAATGATGGCTACAAAAACAACCTCAGATGAACGGGTAGAGGATCCACATTTAATTCCAAGGATCGTGGCTCTTCTCAACCAAATTAGAATAGCTTACCCTTTCGAGGAAACTATTATACTACTTAGCAAATCCAAAACCATTAGTGCATCGGCAAATTCATACTTAAAGAGTGTCATCTCTTAGCTATCGGATTTGTAACAATAAGAGGCATGATGTATTGAATTGTCGATATCGTTTTAGACAACAATTATCATAGTGTTTAGGTCCCCATAGCCTGGTTGCTCTTCATAATTCAAACTCACAAGATAAAGAATGACATCTATGCACTAGTGCTAATACTCGTATGATTGAGAATCAGTTCCTTTCCATGTCCATGATAGTGTGATAATTGGGAATGGTATGTCACTACCAATTAATCATCTTGGGACTGATCAATCTGGCAATAGGATTAGTCAGTTTTCACTTAATAATGTTATGATCGTTTCACAAATTAAGAAAAATCCATCATTTGTCTCCTAATTGATGAGAGATTGTTTTTGTTATTTTGAGTTTGATGTCTCTGATTTTTCTATCAAAAACACCACGACACATCTATAATACTACTTGGAACTAATCATGAAGGACTACATATCAACGTTAACCCACATTCCATGGCATCCCCCCCCCCCCCCAAAAAAAAAAAAAAAACAAGGGTATGGGAGAATGTATATGGCATTGCCAATTATGGCATCCAGATAGTCATATTTTACCTTTTTCTTGCAGACTGGTGATTTGATTTAAGTAAATAAATCCATTGTCACTTTATGTGTTAGTTGTTAGATTAGTAAATGTTCTTTCAAGATCGTCATTTTCTTTATTTGATTCTCGATATTCTCATCCATTAAAGAAAATACATTGTTATCTTTGGAGACCAATCCCAATTCATTCTATGCAAAAATTTCGAAATTGTTCAGTATTTATTGATGATTTCTTCCAATATTACTGGTTGTATCCATTGAAACACCAGTCGAGTTTCTTTGAGATTTTTTTGTCTTTTGAGTAAATAGTTGACAATTGTTTTAAAAGGAAAAAGTTTCAATCTATGGAGGGGGTGAATTTATGAGACCAATAGTTTTCCTACTTATCTTCATGAATACGCAACATAACAACAATTATCCTGTTAAAGTATACCAGAGCATAACGACGTATCGTTGAACTTGAGCTTGCTGCAATATGTGAGGCATCTATGCCACTAAATGATGGAGTGGAAGCGTTTTTATAAGAACTTACCATCAGCAATCTCAATGAATTTCGCCTGTTAATATATTTTGATCATTAAAACTAACGAATTTTGCAGAAATTAATGGATTAAGATTATTGAGGCATCTAACGTGAGCATAAATTGAGAAGGAGGATCTCTTTCCAGTATGTAAATTGGTAGAGCCAGCTCGAGATCTTATGAGAATGCTTCCTTCCTGCCTCCCGAAACTTCGGCTACATCCACAAAGCAATTTTAAACTAACATCTTTGGCTTGCAAGATCATATGCCAAGATAAAGGGTCATTGCGCTGTAATCACTTCAAGCAAATCTCAAAGTCATTGTTGCATACGCATTAGATGGAAAGATCCCAACTTCTATTTTTGTCCAGCCATCGATTCCTGCCTAAGTTAGCAAGCCAATCAAGATATCATGATCACTCAAGAAACCAGACCGATTTGCAAAATCACCGGACTTTATTGGAAGGATTCGCGAGACAAAATCACGTTCGCCAGAGATCAACATGGTATTTGGACTTCTTCCGTCATAAACAAAGCGTGAAACTTCAGATAACTTCAGCAATCAATAAGACAAAGTCTCTGACTTAGACCTAAGAGAAAGTTGAACAATTCATTGACTACATCTTGGCCATCCATAGTTTGTAGCTACAAAATGGAGTTCATTGACTTGAGAGGCAATTAACTAAGGAACGGAGAAGATTGTGTGACTTGGCTTAGAACCCCCCTGTATAACCACCATCCACACTAATGACCTGCCCTGTGACATATGAAGCTGCTGGAAGGCAAAGAAACGCGACGACGGATGAGATCTCGTTAGGCTCTCCCAACCGATGGATAGGTGTTCGCGCAATCAGCTTGGATAACGCCTCTCTGATTTCCGGATCCTGAATGGTAAATGTTCAATGACAATTAAAGTCGAAGCCCTTCATAAAGTTTTCTTGTAGAGAATTTTGTATTGAGACTCTTACTTAATACCATCAGTCCATGATCCTATGATCTCTATTTTGGGTTATTGTGTGTCCAAAAAGGCATTACATCATATTTCATGCTTCTCAACTCAGTGCCTGCTTCAGTATTAATCAGTTTCCTATGTGCCGATGTGTCGAGAGTATGAGTTATTTCTCAGCAGCTTAAGATAAACAGAAATATTTGCAGGGTCATTGTAAAGCACACGTGAAATCCAGATAGAGGGAACAGGAAGTCTCTTTACAGGTTTCTCGATGGTGGTACCGATGGTGGTTTTTACACCCCATGGAGCAACAGTGTTGATCCGGATATTGTCTTTGGCCCATTCACATGCCAAGTTCTTTGTAAGTTGATTGATAGCTCCTGGAATACCGGCATGAGTTCATAAGCTTACAGAGTGCAGGAAATGACCCCTTAAGGTAAAGCCTGGACAAAACATCCTCATACCTTTGGAAGCAGAGTAAATTGAGAGCCCAGGTAGAGCTACTAGACCAGCAATCGAGGAAATAAACACAATATTGCCCTCTCCTGAAGCTTTTAAGAGTGGATGCACGAGTTGGCATAGATGGTAAGGGGACTCGAGGTTGGCTTTCAATATGGAAGAGCAGTCCTCCGGTGTGTGATCTAGCGCACCCTTAATAACAGATGTCGCCGCATTGTTTACCTGCATTAGCCGTATTAGCATCAAAACCGAGCTTCGTAACAAGACTAACAGAGAATCGAATGAGGGCAGCACTAGAGGAATATTGAATTAAGGGTTATTGTGTCTGATCATTACAAATGCAGTCCAATATCTATTGTCCATTGATTCAGCACAGCTAAAATAATGTCAATATGAAGATCGAATTTGCGACAGCTTCAAGAGTGGGAACTTTCACTATTCTTTCCGATTAATCTGCCACATCCAGAACCCTTAATTTTCAGTGGATTCATTGCTCAAAATCAGTACTAAGGAGACTGAACTTTCAAACAGAAATCAGGTTCTCAAATCAAATGTCAAATTAAATACACTAATTTGTTATTTAATAACTAGCGCCTAACTAGTTACATAATTTCCTATCTTTATGAATGCTTTTCATGAGATCACTGATGTTACGTGAACAGGAACTCAGTTGCCAAGCACATGACGCTATCACAGCAGCGGATATTAAACGAGAATTTGCAGAGTTGTCCTTCAATGTATGGCCAAAACCACAAACCCACAGAACTAAAGACCTCTAGTTGTTGCTGGACTTAAACAAGAGATCGATAGAAACAGAAGTTGCTGCCATAGCAAATGCTAGATAATGATTACTGAGTGTTACTAACCAGAATGTTCAGTTTGCCATCAAAAACAGAGGAGACAGTCTTAATTAGCTCTTCATTTTGAGTGCTGCATGTGAGGTCACAAACCGAACCGCTCACTCGAAACCCTTTGCCCCGCCACTCCTCCACTCGCTCGTTGAGCTCTTTCTCGTTGCGAGAACACGTGTGAACACTCGCGCCGAGCCCCGCTAGCTCTTCTACGATCGCGTACCTGATTCACGGACAGATCGATCAAGAATTGAATTGATATTGCCACACAAGAGCGAGAGACTAAAAAAAAAAACCGCTGGAGTTGTATGTAAATGTTCACACAGATTATGAACTGAGACTGACCCAATCCCTCTGGTTCCACCAGTGACCAAAGCGGTCTTGCCTTTCAGCGACCACCTCCGTTCGTTGAAGCTCGTATCAGCACTTTCCATTATCTCTTCCTCCAAGTTTTATTCTCCCTTCGTTATCTTATAGAAGGCCCAGATGATTCTTGTTATTCCAACTTTCTTTGATAAGGTCAAGAAAAGGTGGTGGATCCACAAAAAAAATTTAAAGTCAAAGAATAAAAAGGAAAAAGAGGGGAGGGAGGGACCACATGATAAAGAAAAGGGGAAGGGGAAAATGTAATAATAGTTCTTTGACTAGGTCAAGAAAACTTGGTGGGACCCACAATCAAAAAAGAAAAAAAAAGAAAGTCAAAAGTCAAAGAGTAAAAAAGAGAAAAGAGGGGACGGTCAAGCACGAGGAATCCCACGAGACAGAAAAAAGAGGAAGAAGAGGGAGAGAGAGAGAGGAAGAAAGAAAAAAAAGGGAGAGAGGAATTTCACACACATGCCGTGGAAAGCTCGCCAAGTCAAACGCATTACGTATCGTTCATCTAATTGGAATAGTATTCAAAGTAAAAGCACATATTTTGAGTTTTATAAAATATGAGCGGCAAAGTCTAATTTTTGAGTTATCAAACAGATAAATTTTGGGACTTTGATATTTTAGGGTGTTGTGAAGCTATAGGATTTTACGGAACTCGATTTGAGATTATGGTTGCTCGAAACAAATTTTTGAAGAGCACGTGATGAACAATGCGTGAGTGGAGCTTCAGGCTGACTTTCGTCGATTTTCAGCTTGCTTTTAAGAATTTCAGTCAAAAAGGTCTTTTTAAGAAATATTTCTTTTTCTTTTCCTTGCTGGGAAAATGAGTGTCAAAAGCCTTTTTTTTTTTATTTCGTAAGAATCAAAACAAACGGGAGAGCTTGAGGAGATTGACTTTGCCTCTAGACATAGGATTTTGAGTGAAGGTAGAGGGGGAGAGAGCAATTGAGTGTTTGAGGTACCGTTATTAAAAAGTGCGTTAGAGAATCACTTTGATCTAATTTGCCTTTTGGAAAGTATTATATTTGAAAAGTAAAAAATGTTTTATGTGACCACTTTAAGTTTTTCTCTTTTTAATTATTTAAAATTGGAAAAATCAATGACTTGGAATATTTAGAATTTAAAAGTTAAAATAAGGTGAATAAAATGTATTGATAAATTTGAATAAATGTTAAAGAATCACATTTCTTTTTTGGTTAGAAACAATCAAATTCGACAATAATAACAATGTACCCAAAAAGATGTATAGGTGAAAATAAATTACACTAAGTGTACTCTTTCTCAATTAAAAAGAGAGTAATTTAATTATTGTCAACGTAGTCAAATATGCCCCACAAAAGGAAAGAAATTCTACGTCAATGTTACAAGCATTATTAAGTATTTGCTAAATTCATAGCTATTGGATCACAACAATTTGTCAATGTCAAAAAATGCATTATCATTTGAAGCATTAGATCCCTCATTTACATCATTAGGGCTAAATATATATATATATATATATATATATATATATATATGTGTGTGTGTGTGTGTGCATATCCACAAATAAGATCTAGATGTGTTCTTGTCTAATGGGTATCATCCCCAGCATTTCTTCGGATACAATTGCACAAAGTTAATGCCACTAACATAAATTTTTATTTTCTTTTGTACAAATAACTTAGCATATTTTTTAGAATCCTCAACTTCTTTTTTAAATAAGCCAAAGGCTCGCTCAATTTTTATTCACGGTGAAGAATGGGCATCGTTGAATACTTCTTTTTAACCTGTAAGCCAAGGCCTTATTGAAACTCTAGCATATGATATCTAATTACCGTCCGTGGTCCCAAATAATATGTGGGAGTCTTGTGAGTTGTATCCTAGACATAATATAAGATGAACTTAAAAAGAAATGCAACAAAGAAAGTGATTTTTCTCTCCCACTATTTGTCACTCGCATCAATGACTTTCTTCTTAGGATCATCTTACACATGTATCCTTGTGAAGCAATTGCTTCCATTTTTACCATTCTTCATTAGAATTATTCCACCTACTTTTATTTAAGTATTATCGTACATTTTTTTTTGGTAAAGTAAGTAGTAGTATTAATCTTTTAACCATAACATCTGTACAGCTAAGAAAATCTGGTACAACAAAACTTTCACTCAACATGGCAAAATGTCAATTATGAGTAAAAAGGTATCATGAGTTCCAATTAAAAGCATAACAAAAAGCCTAAACAATGGCCAGCTAGATAAAAGAGACGGATAACAGTTACTCGAAAATGGAAGGGTCTATTCCCCAACTACGCTAGATCTGCCTATTCATAGAAGTTTCCACCATATGTAAGAATGTTTTGATCTGAACTTGGACCATCTTGGTTAATATTTTTTTTCATCGCAAGGACAAAGAAAACATAATTGCGAAACAACATTTTGTTTCGCATCTTCCAAATAATATTACATAGTGCACCCAATGTAAATTTGGCGATACTCTGGTGGAAGTAGTTACTTGAAGTATATATGGTCGCTTAATATAGTGTTTCAGACCACGAACTGTTCCTCCAAGATAAGTTACAACTCCCAGCTCAAAATAACGCAAGCTGAGACATGACTTGACAACCAAAAAATAGGTTGTCTATAGAGTCCGATCTCAAGTTACAATAAACACTATTAGCTTCCCGAATTCTACCACAAGATAATAGGAATACGTGAGTGGGTAGCCTTTTTTGTGTCATTAGCCAGAGATGGAATTGATGCCGAGAAATAATAACTTTGTTCCATATAAAGGTATGCCACAGTACCTTTTGGCCCTTAGGCCTAATTATACTCCATGCTGAAGTAGTTGAGAACACCCCTGATGGGTTCCCCAACCATCTAAAACCATCTCGTGCATCGATCAAAGTAGGAATTGCCTCCCCCAAGTTGTCAAAGTATCTAGGAGGAGGGAGGGGTGTCCCTGAACCAAGAAAAGGTCTGCCACCTTGGCTTCTCTAGTAAATCCAGAACAATAAATTTCATGATCATAGAAGAATAAATTCAACGGCCCTCGGGAATGCCAATGGTCAAATCATAGGGATACCGATTGTCCATCTTTAATGCCACTGGAATAAATGTCGAAATTCACAACCAATGTCGAAAAATCTTATTTCGGGACCATTAGCAAAAGATCGCTCTTCTAGCCACCCAAAAACTTTGTTTCTTTAAAAGTGTAAAGTGAATCCATTTGCACAATAGTGATTTATTATCGGTAGAAAATAACCAAATATGCTTCAACATGTCATCTTTGTTATTCTCCCTCAACCATCGAATACCAAGTACACCATCTTCCTTGGGAAGACATACGTCACTTCCCACTTCTTTAGCACATCCCGACCCTAGTTCAGGGCCCTTCCAAAGGAATTGCTGAAGTATACGTTCAACTCTTTCTAATACTAAGATAGGCAATATAAAAATACTCATCCAATAAACAAGAATGACATGCA
Source organism: Melaleuca alternifolia (assembly GCA_019926035.1). NCBI lineage: Eukaryota > Viridiplantae > Streptophyta > Magnoliopsida > Myrtales > Myrtaceae > Melaleuca > Melaleuca alternifolia. The sequence goes on from JAGKPW010002396.1 coordinate 142,860, forward strand.
GAACTGACCCGATCAGTTGTAAACGGCCTGCAAATGAGAGAAAGCGTTATGTCTAGTATTGGGCCTATCTAGTGATTGCATTAACCAAAGTTACACAATCTGCCTCCCCCAATCTCAACGCCACAATAGGGTTCCCCAAATACCGAAAAGGTAAGGAGCCAATTCTGAAGCCAAGTAGGTACAATAATTTTAAGGAGTTCCTCAGTGCCACCAGAAAAAAAAAATGTCTAGCTCTTATTGATGTTAGGTTCAAGTGACCAATTTGAGAACGTGGATATTACCAACTTCCTACATTCAATAGATAGCACACTGGCTTCACTAAATAGAATAACATCATCATCAAAGAATATATGTGTATCTCAAGGCCTTACACCTCTAGAAGAATTTGAAACCCAGTTTACTGGTCAGAGGACTGATAATACCATAAAAGACTTCCATAATCAGAGTAAATAGATATGGAGATATCAGATCACCTTGCCTAAGTTCTTTGGAACCGACAAAGAAACCCTGTAATTCATCATTAATAGATATGGAGAATTTTGGTGTGCATACACAAGTTATAATCAGCATGATCAACTTATGCAAAAATCTAAAAGCCCATAAGGTCGCTTTTTAAAAGTCTCAATCAACAATGTCATAATCCTTTTTAAAATCGACCTTCATTGCATGAGAAAATATTAGGTGGTCCCCGCGCTTCACGTAGGTGTGATCCCCGCCCAATGAAGAAGCTCCACGTGTCTGACAGCCCTTGCTGACTTTTGACCCACAAAATATTGTACTTTCCTCCGTTAATAGACCTGTCCCCGCTTTCTCTCTCCTCTGTAGGCCTGCTGTGCATTAATGGAGCTGTCTCTCCTCCTTTTCGAAGAATAAACACCTATCGCTTCCCAGTTTGAAATTTCTTTGGGGCATCTGTGCTGTCCGCCCTTCCTTTTTGGGTTGCTTCTTCGGCAGTGATTTCAAAATTTGGGTCGTCTTCGCTCTCTGGACCAAGCTCTTTGCGTTGCTTGTCCGGCCTACTCCGGCGTTGCATCATGGTTTCAAGCGGACGTTTTCGAACATGGAGTCTCCGAACCACCACCACTGTGATCCTCAGCAAGTCGCTGCCGACCACCGTCGAGCATGTTCAAAGACTGCGTCTATTGCACCGTCAAGCACGGTCCAGTCCAAGCCCTTGAATAACTTGTTTAGAGGAAAGACATGGTTCAAGCCTTGGTGTTGGGGTCGGAGGGCTCAAAGCCCGAGCGCCACATGTGTGTGTTTGCCCGATGTTCGTTCGTTCATGTCTATTTGTTAATTTTTGACCTTTTGTGCTGAAAGTTTTTGCTGTCGATTTGGTATGTTGAGTTGGTGTGGCGTTTGGATGTTAATCGTTGTGGATTCTGCTGATTTGGGGCTGTAAATGTGGTGAAGTGTTGATGGATGGAGGATTCGGCGGATATTCAGGACAGTTCGTCATCTTCGTCGACTCCGCCTAAGTCAAAATTGTTCGATCAGCGATCTAGGATTCACCAATGTATGGGCGGTGGAATATGTATGGCGATTGTTCACCATAGATGTTCATTGAACTTCTTGCTTCTAACATGTCATGTAGTGCTCATCGCCATTACCATGGGCGCAGCAACTGCTGGGTCATGCTCTGGCCTAACAGGGACTGAGAAGGCACTGTGTCAAGCGAAGATTTGGCGTTTTTCGAGAATGGGATGCTGGAGCCATGGCTTGAAAGCAAAGGTTTAAGCGATGCTGAAGTTAGGAGAACTGCCTTTTGAATTGGGAAGCGGTAGCGTGTTCATTCTTCAAAAAGGAGGAGAGCCAAGGCATGAAGGAATGATCTACCAGTATGGGTAAAGGGGCCTATGATAAGAATCAAGGGAAACAAAAACAAAAATTGTGGCAGGTATGCTAGCTTACACACTTGGCTCTCTCGAACTTTTAAAGGGACTTCCTTTCAGCCACCAAATTTCTCTTCGAATTTTCATTCGCACCATTGATTTGCCTTATAATAATAGAATTATTATGCACATGTTACACATGGTGCTAAGTGCAGAGCATCCTACTAGATGCATTATTACATATAGAGCAAACTATTGGCCAACACATAAGGTAAAGTAATACAAACACTTTGCAATAACAATAATGCATTTTTAGTTATAGAATGATACATGGGTCCATTGAAAATCCTTGTCTAAGTTATCCGAACTATCTTTTCCTTCTCTAATTTTTTGATGAGCTATTCTATCTCCATTCTCTGATTTTCTCTTTAATATTCTATTATGTTGCTTCCCGTGGAATATTTGCATGGATGTGCTTAATACATTCAGACGGAAGCACCATTTTAGATAAATGAATCTTATTTGGTGGAGACGGATAAAAACTTGATGATACATCGGTGGAGCTAATAGGAACATATGATAGCATTGTTGGTTGAGGCCAATTTTTTTAACTGATAAGAGGGTACTATTTGTGATAAACCGAGTGATAATTGTAAATTTCCATTTGTATTTTGAGATAATGATGACTATTCTTAGAATTGAAACGATGATGGTCCTTCCTTGGGTAGGGATTATTCCGTTTGAACTCCTCCAAGACTTCATTCATCGACAGCCTGTTCTTGATGTAATCCCAAGAATAATCCCAAGGAACTTCACAATCCTGTTATTTGGTTAGATTTTCTATGGAATAACATGATCCATTTCATGAAAAACTCTTTGGATTGCATGATATCCTTTGCATATGATTCAATACAACAAGGAAGTGTCTTATAAAAATTTCTCTAAACTCCTTGTGGTTTATACAATGTTACCCCAATTTGTGCTAGATACTTAAACATGTCTTTATTTGGCCTAACAAGCTTCTTTGGAAAATTCTTTTTTTGGTAAGAATGTCATGGGATTGATGAAAGAATAATCGGGATGCATTCTACCAGGATGGTGGAGGCTCGACGAGGGTTAAACCTTGCTGAGCACCCCCTTGCCAAGCACCTATCGACACTTTCTGGGGACAGTTGGTGACGATGCAAGGGCCCTGCCCTTTCCCCTTTTTTGTGTTTTTTAAAATACCTTTTTTATATGTAATCAATTTAATTAAAAATATTGGTTTAAAAAGTTAGGATTCAGGCCAAAACAACGTCGTTTTAACATTATATTCCATGTTTTAATAAGGTCAAGGCCATGGAGGAGAGAGTAAATATATAAAAAAATGTCACATCAGTATTTTTTGTTAGTCTAATTGGATGAAGTTAATGGAAGGCATCGATTACACCACTTTGACAAATTTTAAGACTTAATTGCATTTAATTCAGTTAAAACTTTCCTGATAAGTTTAATAATTTTTAGTACAATTATCCTTTTCATGAATAAAAAATGATTTAATGATTTAAAGTTTATTTTCAATTATTTTGATGAGTAAAAGGTTTTAGAAAAATGAAACTAAACAACCAAAGGGATAAAATAGTAATTTTGTGTAATATAAGCAAAAAAACTTAAATCCACAATAGAAAATTGCTATTGTGAAAAATGAAATAATTAAATAAAAGTGATTTTTTTGTTAGTGATTCGGGTAGGTTAATAAATTAAAGGAAATAAAAATGGTTTAGAATGTATAAGTATTGTAGAATATAACTATTTATAATTAAAAATTTACATATTTGATTATAATAAACTGAAACTTTTGTGCGTGTTTTTAACTTTTTTTTTCATATTAGAATTTAAATATGATTTATGTTTAATTATTATATTAATTTTATTAGCATAAAAAGGTTGTTATTATGAAAGCTAGCTTTTTTACCACGAACATAAGCAATCTTATACAACTTTATTCCAACCCTCACATGGAATATATTTAGTTGGGCCATATGCCTCTTATTACGTTATCCTATCTTAGATAGACATTAAATATTGAAAAGGATAATTTTTATTATATCTTTACTTTTACGTTTACTTTACGTAGCTTTAAAGTAATAATAAAGGAAGAGGGGGAGGTGGGATTATGGGTTTGAAATATGCTTATGATCTAATATTAGCCATATATGAACCAATCCAATCTCAAACTAACACGAAATGCTTTAGAGAAGTGAGAGCACAATGAATCAGACCATGGTGGGCAATGTCATGCTAGTACCAACCGAGTCTATTTATAATGATACTAGAGCCACAATGGTAATATTGGGTTTTATATATGTCTCCAATCCTCATTGCCCGTCTCTGAGGTATTATAACAGTAAATAAGTTTCACGCAATCTCAAATAGTGCAGTATATTTTAAAGTAGTGTGGGTATGATAGAGACATATTTTTATTATAATGGGGCTGCAATTTTAAGTTGGGCTGTCGATAAAAATCTAATTGAGAATTTTGTTATCATAATATCCTTTTTAATAGACTTTGGAACTAAGGAATGGAGTTTGAGCATTTGGCAGAGCGGGGTCATAAATTAGAGACAAAAAGTTATTCTTAGCCATATGTATTTCTTGCATGTGATTAACAGGAACATTAAGCAGAAATGGTAAAATACCACATTGACAGAAACAAGAAAGGGAAAAAAAAAAATACTTGAAATGAAACTTTAACCTCGATGGATTTTCATGGTCTGTAAGCAGGGCATGCACTTCTTTTTCAAAGAAGGAAGTCAGACAATCATTCATCAAGAGACTCCCCAATCGATCATGCAGATAATTCTTTCTTATATTCATACCGGAGACTGATCTTCTCTAACTTCATCGCTGCAACAAGCAAAATCAACGCTAAGTTTAGGAGCAAATAAACTAGAAGACTATCAATATCCTTATTTTTCTGCAAGCTAAACTTTTGAACTCGTGTCAGGTTGATTTTCTCACGCGAGGAGTATAACCCTTAAAGCTAAACTTTCAGAGGGGGTCGGTCACCTGACCCCACCGAGTCAACAGAGGCTTCCTCCATCTCTAGAAAGACGGAGATGCTTCCCCTTCCAGATCCTGCTGGTGCTCATGTCCCCTTCAATGGAGGTGAAAGGGGAAGAAACAAAGAACCAGAAAATTTATGGCGAAACTGGATTGATAAGTTTTGGTGGAGGAGATGGGGGAAAGCTTAAACCCTGACCTCAAGCCAGTTGAGTTCCCAGAAGCCTCCATTTGGTTTCTTTTCTCTCATCTCTTTGAATTTGTGCTGGAAGGTTCTTAATTTCCAAAACCAACGTCCTTGTCGCCCACTGCCACGTAAATACAGGCCAAAGATCCCAACTTGTGGCCACAGGGAACTTAGCAAGCTCATCCACGGGATCTCTTCTCTCTCTCCATATATAAAACTCCTCTTGCGCCTCTCTCTTTCTCCGTCGTCAAACGACAACACTCCGAGAAAAGTACGCACAACTTTCACATACTTTCGTCTTCTACTTCCTCAGTTTCGTGAGCTTGCCCTTTTGATCGTAGCCGTTGAATTCGGCACAGATCTATGGCTGCCTCTGTGCCAGCTGTGGGTGCTATTTACACCGCATCGGTACTCTGTTTTTCCCGCCACTCCCTGTTTTTGTGCGTGGTTTTGGACTCGGCGTTCATGGAAAGCGTCAAAACCCGCTTCGTCCCTTCTTCTAATTTTTTATCGTCGTCGCTTGATCGTAGCGGTCATTCAACTGTTTAAGCATACGGACTAGAAGCGCACTCTGATTTCCTGAAAGAAGTTTCCTTTTTTGTTCCTTCATCTTTAGGAGAGTTGTGAGATCACACGGGACTGGCTAAGCTTCCATAGTCAGTGAATTCTTCCTGTATTCACAAAATCTACAATGTCTGTGTTAGAGTCTCCTGCTTTAGTGGGACTTAGTCTTAACAAGGGTCTGACCTTGATTCAGCTCAATTCGAGCCGCGCCGGCCCCAGAAATTCGGGTCCTAGCTCTCCGTTCTTGGGAAGGAGCTTGAAGAAACCGAGCTCTAAGATCAACCTGCCGAAAGTGTTGTCCAAGAGCCCGAAGGCGGTCGCAGAATACGATGAGGAGAAACAGACATCTAAGGACAAATGGAGAGGGCTTGTGACCGACACCTCAGACGACCAGCAAGACATAACCAGAGGAAAAGGAATGGTTGACACTCTCTTTCAAGCGCCGATGGGAACTGGTACTCACTATGCTGTCATGAGCTCGTACGACTACATCAGTGCCGGTCTTCGACAGTAAGTAACACACGCGGTCACATCTCCACGTCTTTTAAATTAAGTTTCTGTGAAGATGACAAAACTCGGTTCGAGTACTGAACTCGCCGTGGTAGGTTGGCATTCGACAACACCATGGATGGCTTCTACATTGCTCCTGCATTTATGGACAAACTTGTGGTTCACATAACCAAGAACTTCTTGAATCTTCCAAACATCAAGGTCAGTTTAACATCTTGAGATTATGCGACTCAATGTTGAAATCTGAATTTGAAGAGGAAAGAAACTTTGTTGATGATTAATTCTATCGATGACAGGTTCCTCTCATTTTGGGTATTTGGGGCGGCAAAGGCCAGGGAAAATCATTCCAATGCGAGCTCGTGTTCGCCAAAATGGGAATCAAGTGAGTTTCATCAATTTTTAATCCTTGGACTAAATTAATAATCGTTAATTAAGAGATAGCTAAAACATTGATGACTATATGGAAATGGATTTTCAGCCCCATAATGATGAGTGCGGGAGAACTAGAAAGCGGGAACGCTGGTGAGCCTGCAAAGCTGATCAGACAGAGGTATCGGGAGGCGGCCGACATCATCAGGAAAGGGAAGATGTGCTGCCTCTTCATCAACGATCTCGACGCGGGAGCGGGAAGGCTCGGTGGGACCACACAGTACACGGTGAACAACCAGATGGTGAACGCGACCCTCATGAACATTGCCGACAATCCCACGAACGTGCAGCTTCCCGGCATGTATAACAAGGAGGAGAACCCCCGAGTTCCCATCATAGTCACTGGGAACGACTTCTCCACGCTGTACGCCCCTCTCATTCGGGATGGCCGGATGGATAAGTTTTACTGGTCGCCCACACGAGAAGACAGGATCGGCGTTTGCACAGGGATTTTTAGGACTGATAATGTTCCGAGGGAAGATATAGTCAAGCTGGTCGACACATTTCCTGGTCAATCAATTGGTAAGCTCCTCTTTAATCTTAACATGACATTCCTTAATTTTACTCTTTTTATCACTGTGCAACGTAACAAGCGAACTTACATTCCTAGCTGATTTAACCTATTTCGTATGGCAATCTCTTTTATTGTTGAAAGAGATTTCATACGTTGGACTAAAAAAACTGGCGAATGTACATTGGGAATATGGAACTAATATCAGTGTCCCCTGTGCAGATTTCTTTGGAGCAATCAGGGCAAGAGTGTATGACGATGAAGTGAGGAAATGGGTTGCCGAGATTGGAGTAGAACAAGTTGGTAAAAGGCTCGTGAACTCCAAAGAGGGACCCCCGACCTTCGAGCAGCCGAGGATGACTCTGGACAAGCTACTTGAGTACGGGAACATGCTCGTCCAGGAGCAAGAGAATGTGAAGAGAGTCCAGTTGTCCGATAAGTACTTGAAAGAGGCCGCTCTTGGGGATGCAAATGAGGATGCCATTCAGAACGGGAGTTTCTATGGTTAGATCCTTTATCCCGAAAGGACATGGTTGAAGATTTGGCTCTGGGTTTAGGATGACAATACAAATGAAGATTTGGGAAGAACAATAACTTAAGCATTTCAATTATTGTTGCTTTCGATGCAGGCAAAGCGGCACAACAGGCTCATCTTCCGGTTCCCGAAGGATGCACCGACCCTTCTGCTACGAATTATGATCCAACTGCTCGAAGCGATGATGGAAGCTGCGTGTACCGCTTTTAGATCCATTACAAGCCATTAAGGATATGTAATCAGGGCTTAAACTCCTAAAGTATCCTGTATACGAGTTAAGAAACTTGGCTGTTTAGACCAAATCAGCAGTAGGATTTGCTTATGTTCCTTTCTTTTGGCTAATCGCACGGAAATATGTCAAGATGTGGGCTGCTAGCTCATTTTCTTGCGACCTCTCACAAGATGTCCTTCGTCATGACATATCGTTTGCTCGAAAGTAGCCAAAATAGCCAACAACGTGCAAGTGCTTGAAATGACCACTTTAAAATTTCTCCGCAATCATTGAAATAGAGATCTGACAATTTTAGCCAAGAAAGGAATGACTACTCGGCTTATGGGTTTCTATTGCAGCCTGAAAATGGTTGGACCTCCATAACACAGTACCACCAAAGAAGAGACCAAGATGGTTTGTCACATGAACATTCAAATAATCGGCCAAGAATAGAAGTCTCGGATGGAAAGACTCCATTAGAAGTGAAGTCATGTTTATCAGATGTTTGTGCGTGCCTTCCTCTCTTTCAGAGGTCCATCTGTGTCTGTTGGCTTCTCGAATTCCACTGATCCATGTTCTATAGATGATTCCACTCCCCCGTAACTGTCTCCGCTTTGATTTTGCCTTTCATCATTTCCGTCGACGGTATTCAACGGATTTACATTAACTACCTTTTGGAATCTTGACATTCACAAGTTCAGCTTTTCTGCCACAGTGCATTTTATCTACATCAGCGATCACTTGGCAGCTCGAGACTCTCAAGGTATATCGCCACATCATCCAGCAATATTCGCTTTGGACATTATAGGTTCCAAAACAAACATATTATCGTCTGTCTCTTGGCCTCGGTGCTATTCTTAGATCTGTTACTCTTGCTACTTGACTATTTCAAATCAATCTTGACCCGTGTAATCGTTTTCTTGGCTTGCTCATCTCTTTTAACACAGGTGAGTCAACGGCAGCCTTTACCGTAACATCTTCTGCTCAAATTATTTCTACACTCTATACCATCTATCAGTTATTGACCAAACATTTGTACGATGAAAGCAGTGAGGCCTTGATCCTCATGGTCATTCTGAATAATAGCAATAGTTAGATAAAATTGATTCCAAAAATCACTAGGGAAACAGTTTGTAGTGCTGCAACGCACAATTTACCTCAAAAGCATCAATCAAAGTATTAAAAGTCATACGACAATTCTAAACCTGGACTAAACTATCTATAAACTCGTAGGTGACGTTTGCTTGTGGTTATTCAGAGGGTATCAACAGGAAGTTAAGCTCCATAGCCAAATTGCTTAGACCAAAAGGCACATACGTCATCAGTTGGAGGCGACCACAAAAATTCAAGTGTTGGGCTACAACAATATGTCAAAATAACTGTAGGAGTATGAAGAAACCCCATATAGAGACATACTTGCAAGTCCACTGAGTGACCTCTAAACTGACTAATTAGAATCAGTGTTAAGAGCGCCCACCTTATCTAATCAGTTTCAAAAGGAGAGCCAATTGCTAAGAGGTCTCCAGATTTTTGTTTGACTTCAATGCAAAGATCGATGCATCATGCTGAGATTAGACTGTGATCGCTGCTTGATGATTTCTTTTATTTTGCTTTTTCTTCTCACTCCATGCACATTTTTCTACTTTGCTTGGAAATGTTGGGTATGGAAAATTGAGTTGGATTAACACCTAGCGTACAACCCTCTATGCTTCCATGACTGTCATCTCCACATATCTGATTCACTTCACTTCTTTCTATTGCAGTAGAATCTGAAGACTCCTGGCATTGAAGACGTTCCTGCACGACACGTTGCTATGTTCCCACACTAACGCCATTGCTCTATCCTTTAGTTTGAGAAAACATTGAAGACCACACAAAAATAGATAAGAAACTAAAGAGAGATTATAGTTCGGCAGGTACATGGCGGCAAGTATCTGATACATATTGTGCAAAGCATGTAACAGCAAAACCTAAGCGCAATAGTAGGTATTGCTCTAAAACCAAACCTTCAATACAGAATCTGACAAAATGGGCGCAAACAAATAGAGAGCAAAGCCATTAAAGCCATTAATAAATGTGCAAAGGAAGACTTACTGATCTGTTGATCAGCAGATTAGGAATCATAGATCAGTCTGCAGACGGTGAACGGATCTGCAGATCAGTCTTGGACTATCCCCGCATACAAACAGCAAGCCAAAACATGCTCTTAGACCAGACTCTTATTAGCAAGCAGCAAAACCCCTCCAAATGGACAATCTGTACCAAGTCCATATAATTCTCAATAAGCACATCTGCGAAAGTTAACCATGCTCACGTCCAGTGAATGTTTTATTGGCATATTTTCGTGAATGTTACGTAGATGTTGTTTGAGATATAATTATCCAACCCGGACTTGGTCATATATAGGGATTCTAGTTTCGTCCATGCCATCTTAGCCAGCTTCTCCTCTGCAACCTTCATCAATAAGTCTCATGTGGCGATTTCAACTCGTAAGATCCTCCTCTTTATCCTTTTCTAGAGTAACAGGAAGGTATTCATCTCGTGACAATGCCTTTTACAATACTGTGAGTCACCGGTAAAGCATGCACATTGATTAAACCCCAACTCCGAGACAACGTTGCTAGGAAACTCCAATGATAATACAGAGTGACATACTAGCAAACGCTGAACAACGTTCAACAGATTCAGTTTACGTGGTTCAGTCACCCAGAACAATTTCACTATTAAACAATTCAATGGTCTCTAGTGTCTCCGAGCTCAAGTGAGGATCCTTATGACAACTCATACCTCACAACCCTAATACTATCCGAAAGAACCAGCAAGGGTCGGAAACTATCAACAAGATACCCACAGAATTAAAAAAACTTGCTCATTCCTAATCCTTCTTTAATACAATAGGATTCCATGTGTCACAAATTGAGATAAAAGCTCAAGACAAAACCAACATGTTTACTCTCATCTTTTGTCTCGAAACATCTGCTGATTGGGAGGATCCTTGGCATTTGCTTGAGGTAGATACAAGTATCTACTCTAGTGAAGACCAAGTGTGACATTGTTTCGCTAGGAATTTCTACCTCTTCACATATTATACCAATAAAGAAATACAAATTGAAATTGAAAAGTAAAATTTTACACGTTATTTATTCGTTTTCATGTATGAAAATAGATGTACCATCGCTGACTATAGAGATATTGCAATTATTCATATTGTTCATCAATTATTCTAAGTATAATATAGAGTCTCCCATTTTATTGAGAAAAAATAGCCTCTTCCATCTTGATTAATGAAGAAGTAACAATAACCAAGGAAAAGTGAAATTATCCCAAACTTAGATTAAATAATACAGGATAATACAACAAGTGTCGGTCTACCCTTCATAAATTCATGAAACTTTGTAAGATGAATTAATTTCATACTTCAGACTAGAAAAAATCATGAATCTTCCGTTAAAATTAATGATTATATCTCAAAAAGTATTCTTTTCGCTACCTTAGTACTTTTTCTTCTTTTCAAATTACTTGGCTGTTTAGCGACTTTCCGAGCTGAAAGAAACTCAGCAAGCGACATTATAGCAATAAAAATAATTTCATGTAGGGACACTTGCATTAGAACTTTAATTTGAATTATCACCATTCACGAAGATCTATATTTGCAGAACAATTCAGCCGACCGGAGCACGGGTTTGCCAGCTAGTTGATCAAGAAAATTCAAGTAAAACCAAGCAACACGTGGTGGGGGAATCCTCCTGAGCAAAGACCAACGTATAAAAATAATACACAAATTTGCAACTTCATCAATATAAAAGTGTAGATAGCATTCAAAATACGGGAGGCAAGACAAAATTGGCCACAATTCAAAGAAAAGAAACAACTGCCTTACGACTAGGGTTCATTAAATTAGTAATACAGGTATAAGAATATTTAAATACATAATTATGCCTTCGTCTATTATACCAAATTTTTAAATAATTGACATAAATTCTAAGATGATATCAAAGCAGTATTTCTTAATTAAGTTCAAAATTTTGCAAGATCCTATTTAACTTAGTCAAAGTGAACAGTTAATGGTAATTCCATGAAATCTCAAAATCGGCATGAACTCACTGCTCTTGAACGTCTTCTTTTTGGAATTATCGATAGGAGAAGCTGCTTTCCAAACTCTCGCTTATATTCCACGGATCAAGACGGAAGTGGGCGAATGTGATGTCACTGAGCATTTGGGAAACCAGCCAAGTTTGACCACTGTACCTTACTATGGATTTGTACCAGGAGGGTTTAATGATTAATATTCTCTTTGTCGAGTATGAAATTTCCTTTCACATTAAAAAAGATTATCTTCGTGTACCGTGGATGGCCAGTTCCCGGCGACTCTGTCGAGCTAATGGGGATCGAACATAGGATGATCCCCGTTGTGTCTTCCTTTAACCTGGATACCGAAGAACAGCCCACAATACTCCCTCCCGAGCGGTATCGATTGCACTAGATTAATTCGGTTCAATCTTTAAAAAATTTAAATCATTTCCACCTTCCTTATAAGATAAAAATATTTTGTGTGATGAATATATCACCTAACAGTGTTGGTATGTTGTAAACAATCAATTGTCATTGGCTTGTGCCTGTTAACTTAGATATTTGAAGAATGGCCTAGTACAATCTCTGTCGAGCTGTATCGATTGTACTAGACCAATGTGAATCCGATCCGTGGAAAATTTAGATCATGCCGACCTTCCTTATAAGAGAAAAGATATTTATGGTACAAGCAATCAATGGTTATTGACTCGCAAGCATAAATGGCATCGTGCTTAGCACGATACATGTACTCGTTGGTGGACATAGGGCTTGGTGGCCGCGTTCCAAAAGTTTCCTCTGTTTTAGGGGGAACAATTATTAAAAAAAAGAAACCTGTATGTATCATTCTTTTTGTGTGGAAATTTTGTGTGTCCCTCCACTTACGTTGCGTTCTTGATCCGTCATTCTCCGTGTGCATCTTACTTTCAATTGATTGACCACGCCACATGATGATTCATCACATGAATACATTTTAAATGTGTGGCCAACACCCTGCAGTGGTTGTGATCAGCCAAGTGCACGGACGCCCCGTAACAACTCATACAATTGTGAAAACGAGTGGTTTGTGACTTTCTACCGATTATTGAAATACGATTTCATAGCATCCGTCACCGCTTCTTTAATTATTTCCATCAGTTGACATGACAATTTGAGCTTACTAGATAAAGACACATATAGTCTTACGCATGAAAGATTTTCTTGGGGAAAAATCATCGCAAGCCTCAGCTCAAGAAGGAATTGACTAATTTTTTTAAGCCGCATAACCAATCATTTTGTGAATTTTTTTTTTTAAAATCTTGAGTTTTCCATTAAATAAATGCACCATAAGCAACTTTCGAAATACATTGTGAATATTCTTAGTTTATCTAGATTATTAGGTTTCAATCCATTAATTTCTCCATCAAACCTAATCAGCTATTCCTATCATATTCTTAAGAATTAAATGTAAAGGTTTAACTAATTCCTACCGACCTTGATTCCATCGTGGTCCTTCATATACTTTTTTTTTTAAATGTACATGTATATTTCTCTGCAGAAAGCAGTACGGAGTGGTTGTTAAAAAAACCCTTTTGCAAGTCCACATTCTTATCTTATCTTATTTAAATCATTAGGCTTGAATGCATTAAGTTGTTCCACCATACCTAACCAGCTATCCCTATTATATTCATAAGCAAAGTTGGCAGAACAAATTTACTTCCTATTGAAGTCCAATCTATTACCGTCCTTGATAGATACCCGTCGCCCACCAGACAACAACACTTGTCGCTTTGCTCCTTAATCAGATGGTGAGGCTTGCTTAGCAACTTCCAACGGGGAAGAAAAATCAGTCTCGTCCATACAGTCCAGAGAGATCATCCCATGGCCAAATTTTATTAGAATAATGGAGGAGCGACGGTCAGTTTCCCAAATCAAGTTTTGTCGATGAAAGAAGTGAATTTGTAGGGGTAGACCCCTCAAATCTTTTCTTGTTTTTCTGGGCACAGTTGTGGAGTCCCCAGTTTAATTAATTTCGTTTTGCTGGGACAACTTTAAATTAGTTTTCAAGCAAAATGTGATTTTCTTTTCACAAATTGGTTAGCTTTTTTTTGTTTCGTGAAAAATATGACATTTATTAAAAAATCCAAAAAAAAAGGAACAATAATTTTTTTGTGTTTGGCTGAAAGTTGAAAATAAACTGGAAAAATATTTCATTATTTGGTATGAAAAATCTCATTTGATTTTTCCAAATAGACATACACTAATTTGTGCATGAGTAGCTGAGAAACTGGGTACAAACACTAGAGTCCTAAGATCAATGGACCTTGACTAGGGTACATGAGATCAGGGTAGTAGACCCGAGCACAAGAATTGTTCGTTATAGACCTAGGCATAACCTTTGTGGAGCCAAACACAGCCTTTGTGGACTGAAGCCTGGTTGTTGGGATTCGAAGTCAAGTATTTCATGCTCGATCTTTGTGAACCTGAGCATGGGTGCATCGAGCACAAGGACCAAAATTTTGAGCCCCACTAGGGCACAGGCACTAAGGGCTTAGGTACCCCAAGGTCTCCAAAACGGGCACAAGCTTGGTCTTAGTGGACCTGGCCATGGGCGCCAAGGATCTAGGCACCAACACTAGGGTCACAAGCCTAGCCTCAAGAATCAACATTGAGATTTACATACTCAAACAGATTCAATTCAAACTTTAACACTTAGTTATATTTTGGGAAATCATTTTAGATTTTATTAAGAAATAAATCAATTATTTTTTTTTTCAAAACAAATGATATGCTTCTGTTTTCCCAAATGAATTAAACATTGTCAAATGAGGAAAATTATTGCCTCTTAAAAGTTTTTCGCATAACAAACGGAGCTTTAATGTTTGATTCATGAAAGGTATACTTTTTCATAAGTAACATATGGATAAAGTCTTTTAACTTTATCACTATCCATGGACACACATAAATCATCATATTTACATATATTGGGTATGGTTCTATATATCTAACTTCACCATAACATGTAAACCAAATACAAAATTGCATCACGAAATGAAGGGGACCAAATTAAGCACTTCATATGCCGTCAATATTTCACGTTTTAAACAAGCAATGTATTGTTGTTAAGAGATCAGACGCATCATGTATATCAAATTTTTAAATAAAGTTAGGCTAGAATGAAATTGAGAGCAAAAGAGAGTCAAAAAGCTCGGTGGCGGCTGTTTTTGCTTAGAATGACATTGAGTGTTCTCGTTGTTCTCTTCTAGGTATAATGCTACCGTTACCTTTTGTCCTTTTAACTTATTCGATTTCTCTCATCTATTATATATATTGGGGCTAATGGGTCCCTCAACTAAGCTTCTTATTTTCAAATTAGTCCTTATGTTAGAAATGCACACGAAATGTTGACCTGGACCACCATAACAACGTAGCAAGCACGGATTGGGCTATAATATTAGAAATTTAAAATGAAAGTTCTGAAACCCAGAGAGAGAGAGAGAGAGAGAGAGAGTTAGGGAAACTGGCAATAGCTCTGTCGGGCACCGTTGAAGGATCATTGAATGCTTGCAAGCCTCTAGCTGACCACATCGTAGCCACCGTCCAAAACCATAGCCATCGTTTCCTGCAATCGAAGCACACATGCGCGCATGAAAGAGAGAGAGCCGCCATTTCGGCCGACTGAAGTGGACTTAAATCCCCCTGCCCTGATACTTTCCGGCGGAGCGGTGACCAGCTCCGATCATAGCTGTCTAATTTCGAATCGGACGGCTGTGATTTTTTCAACAAACAAAAAACAAAAAATCTCGCCCTTATTAATGGGGACTGTCCTATCTGAAAACTAGTCACTTACCTCCAAGACAGGTGATATGGATCCGACTGAAGTGGGATCAAGCAACCTTGGACTAGGGGCGTCAAACGGGTGGGTCGGGTCGGGATTGGGTCGGGTCAAATATAGGTCGGACCATATTTGACCCATTTAACCCGTTTTGACCCATATTCATATAGTGTAAATATGATGACTCATATCCGACCCAACCCTGACCCGACCCATACCCGACCCGACCCGTATTGTTAAAAAAATATGAAAATAATCAAATTTTTATTTTTAAAAAATAAAATAATCAGAATATCAGAATTTTCATAGTCTAAAAATGACTTGTTAATAATATTTTAAATGATTTGTTAATAATACTTAAAATTAAGTAGGTAACCCATTTATGACCCATTTATAACCCATTTAAGACTCATAAGGTTGTTAAGTGACCCATTTTTGACCCAACTAACTTTTTAAGCTAACCCATTTATGACTCATATTATCAAATATGGGTTAAAATATGAGTCTTTGACCTATTTTGCCACCTCTACATTGGACCAATCATCAATGAGATTGAGCGGTCCCCCATGAGTCCTGGCTTGCCGTAGATGGTGTTATCCCAGCCAGCCATTACTCAGGTCATTGCGACCCCAGCCACCACCATTTTATGATATTTGGTCTTGCAAGTGACCTCGATGCTTACTAGGTTTAGCATCCCTCTTTTTTTTTAATGCAAACTATTTTCATTTTGTAATCTCTACTATTTAAATGTATATGTTGTGTCTTATGTTTCTTAGATGAAATCCAAAAGAGCAGTTGGATGCCCCGTTGCCATTTCATGGTGATTAAACCATCATATAGGTGTTTTCATTTTGTTAACGGAATGGTCAATTTGAACGAACAACATCTAATTTAGAGTCTATGGAGGAACATCAAATCTTATCTGCGGCGTTGAACAAATATCGGGGTTGGTAATGTGATCCCTTTTTCTTTGGCTTCCCCCATCAAAGAAAGCAAGGTGCGTGTATGTTATAATTTTAACTCTAGATTCCTCCACTAATTGTACCAGATGCCGTGGCCTTGGTTTCTGAAATTTGTTGTCAACACGTCTTCGTTATCAGGTCTCTTTCCAGCACTTGTTTAAGAAAGATCAACAATCATGTCACTCAAGAGAACATAGAAAAATAAATGTAAGGAAAATGATGAAATTTTTGAATCGGTGTCAATTTAGTTTTAAACATATTTATAGTACTAATATAATCATAAAATTTTTGAACTACTGTCAATTCAATCATTCTAACAAAATTTGAACAAATGTTGCTGACATAGATGTTGACCGGCTTATATGGCATCGCTAGCGCTAATGTGAACAATTTTCAATTTTAATATTCTTTCGATTTTTTAATTATCTTTTTCTGATTTTTTCTTTTTCTTTTTTTTTCCTAATGTTCTCTCTTTAGCCGGCAACCGACCATCGCCAGGCAACCTGGCCCCACCTAGGCAAGGGTCATCGTCACTTGCCACATGTGAGGCCAAGGCGAGGAAGCACCCGTGAAGACTTCCCTTGCATAATATCAGGCAACGTATGATGAGGATCAGCCTTGCTCAAACCAAATCTAGCAAGGCCGACGCTTGCCAAATTCCACGAGAGAGCCCTTGCTAGGGCCTAGTGAGGATTGGCCTCGCCCAAGCCAGATCTAGTGAGGTTGTCCCTTGCTCAAGGCAAGGCAGCCTTGCCTAAGTGAGGGTAGCTTTCGTCGAGGTTCACTTGAACGACATTCCTCGCCTATGGCAAGTGACAGAGGCCCTCACCCAGGTGAAACTAGCCTACCTAGTTATTACTTGTGGCCAATCATTAGCAGAAGGAAGAAGAAGAGGAAAAAAATCACAAAGAATAATTAAAAATCGAAAATTATTAAAATATTACTAAAATTGTTTACGTCAAGGCCGTTGGTGCCACGTACGTCAACCGGTATCAACATTAGTAATATTCAATCAAAATTAGGTGAAATAATTGAAATGACACTAATTCAAAAAATTTAAGATTAAATCAATATTGTTATGATAGGTTTATGATTTTTCCGATACTTTTCTCAATAAAACATAGACAAACAAAGAAAGTCAACCGTACATTTGATTTTGGAACCTAAAGTCCGCTTTCATTCCTCTAAAGTTAGCAAACCCATATAATGCCTTCATCTTCAGACCTACAAAAAGAAAAGTAACGCATTTACCACAACGTCAACTACAGAATAATAGAGGTGCAAAAAAAAAAACTACAGAATAATGCCAAGCAACTTCTTGTTACTAAAGAATAATGCCAAGCAACTTCCTGCTCACGTTCTTGAGAATTGAGACATGCTCGCATCTCTAAGAAGTTATGATTCAAGAGTAGACTAATTAAACTACACGGATTTGCATCAATATCTTTCTGGGATTACTATTGACTGCAAAACCAATGTAATTTTTCCAACGATCACAACTACCCAGATCAACGGTCATTGATGTGTGATGTATTTATATATATAAAAAAAGAGTTACGCATGCTGTATGTGGAGGAGAGAGTTCTAATCTCTTCTTTGAACCTCCAATATACCCTAAAAAAAACTTGCCATACTTTCCCCGTTTCTCTCGCGCCATAGATTTGAACAAACTTGTAAATTATGGGTCATAGAAATCGACTATCAATGAATAATTCGGTGCCAAAACTGCCGTGCTCATATCTTTGAAGTACGATATGCAGCATGCGACATGCACAAGAGCGTCAAAATAAATTGTCGGATCTATAATTGCGCCGTGCTTGTTAAAAGAGATCAAGAGGGAAGAAAAAAGAGTTCTAAAAACATGATCGTGTTTGGATGGAGGAGAAAAGACAGAAGGAAATGATTAGGAGGGATAATGAGGGGACTGATTTGGCTATTTTCATGTACATTCTAAAACCATATGATGGGGTTTATAGGTATTTGAACGGATTTCTGCATTGCTCGATTAATTTATTCTTCCTTGTCGCTCGTAAGACTATTTTAGATCTATTCATGAATACACAAAAGGCTATTCATATCACAATGCACTTGTTTCCTTCTCTTTCCTGGCCCGCATCTTAATGGCCACATATCTCAATCCCTTCAAATCCCGTCTTTCTTTTTTCTCTTATGATTATCTAAAATTTTCTTTCGAAGCACCTCATCCAAAACTAATGTAAATCTAAAAGATAAACAGGACTTCTCTCGTGACATGTGCTTCGGATTATTTTGTTGGGGGCCGCAGCAAGAAGACCAGGAATGATGCAGCGATACATTGTGGACCACTAGAGCACCCAAAACGTGTGAACCGTTCTTCTTCTTCCCCGAACTTTCCTGGACCATGCGGAGACCAGTCTAGAAATGGCGACCGAAACTGTGGACTTATCGTAGTCTTTCATCCTTCCACCACGTGTTCGTCGTCCTTCTCATATTCCCATGGACCTCATGTCTTACAAGTGGCACGATCACATGTTTGTTTTATTAAGGTAAGAAAATTGCCGGGCTTACGGTTCTGTCGCACTCACTCTCCTTCCTTCAGACCCTCTCCCCGCTGATGTAATTTTGACGAAAAGTCGTCATCTGATTCGGAGGCTGCGACTTCTTGCAATGGCCGCAGCAGTCAGATTGCCAACGAATCGGTAGCATCCGTCGGATTTGTTTATTCAGAGCCATCGCGACCTCAAATGCAGTGGAAAACTGAAAAATCTGTCACTCTCGCCTTGAGGTCGTATTTGCCTTCTAGACGGGACACCATCGGATTCGCCCATTGAAAGTCCAAGACAATCATCCATTCGTAGGACTCAAGTGGAGCAGCAATCTTTGAAATTTGTACCATTCGTTTGACGTCGTAAGGTAAAGATTCTTCTAAATTTTTATAGCCCTTGTGACTGCATCCTTGTTCAGCTAACTGCTAAGCAGAACTTGAGCCATGTTCTTCAAGATTCTTGCTGTGCTCACCCTGCTACCAGTTTTAGCTTTCGCTCAAACCAGTTTCGTGTACAACGGTTTCCGATCGGTCAATCTGAGCCTCGATGGGATCGCGGGGGTCACCTCCAATGGCCTCCTGAAGCTGACCAACGAAACCAGACAGCAGAAGGGCCATGCGTTCCATCCCGACCCGCTCCAGTTCAAGAACTCGCCAAATGGCTCCGTCTTCTCCTTCTCCACCACGTTCGTCTTTGCGATTCAACCTGAGTATGCAACTCTGAGTGGCCATGGGATCGTCTTTGTGATCGCACCCCAGAGAGGCCTCCCTGGGTCCTTGCCGAGCCAATACCTCGGCATGTTCAACGAAACTGACAACGGCAACTTCACCAATCACGTGTTCGGGGTGGAACTCGACACGATCCAGAGCAGCGAGTTTCAGGACATTAACGATAATCATGTCGGGATTGACTTGAACGGGTTGAACTCAGCAAACTCAACTGGGGCGGGGTATTATGCAGATGGTGGGGAGTTCAAGAACTTGACTCTAATCAGCAGCAAAGCAATGCAAGTTTGGGTGGACTACAATGGAACTGAAAAGCGGATCGATGTCACATTGGCTCCACTCAATGTGCAAAAACCGCAGACTCCCCTTCTGTATCTTAGGCAGGATCTCTCGTCGATCATCAACCAGAGCATGTATGTTGGCTTCTCATCATCCACCGGTTCAGTCCTTACTTCTCACTATGTTCTGGGTTGGAGCTTCAGGGTAAATGGAGAGGCTGAAGCACTTGCCCTCTCCCAACTTCCTAAGCTTCCTCGGATCGGCAAGAAGAAGACGTCAAAACTACTGACTATAGGACTACCAGTGATGGTTCTTTTCGTTGTATCAATGCTCATCTTGAGCGTGGTTCACGTGATAAGAAGGAAAAGGAAATTCGCGGAGGTCCTCGAAGATTGGGAGAGGGACTACGGCCCACACCGTTTCAAGTTCAAAGACCTTTATATTGCAACAAAAGGATTCCGGGACCAAGAACTATTAGGGGCAGGTGGATTTGGTCGGGTTTATAGAGGAATCTTACCCACATCGAAGATGGAGATCGCGGTGAAGAGGGTCTCCCATGAATCGAGACAAGGATTGAAAGAATTCATAGCAGAGATCATCAGTATCGGTCGGCTCCGTCACCGCAACATAGTGTCGCTCCTCGGTTACTGCCGCCGGAAAGGGGAGCTGCTCTTGGTTTATGACTACATGCCCAATGGGAGCCTCGACAAGTACCTCCATAACCAACCAAAGCTCACCCTCAATTGGGGGCAAAGATTCAGGGTGATCAAAGGAGTGGCATCTGGGCTGCTTTATCTGCACGAAGGGTGGGAGCAGGTGGTGATCCACAGGGATATAAAGGCAAGTAACATCTTGCTAGACGCGGACTTAAATGGAAGACTGGGAGATTTTGGGCTTGCGAGACTATACGACCATGGAACCGACCCTCAAACGACTCACGTGGTGGGAACACTCGGTTATCTCGCCCCGGAGCACACGCGAACCGGCAAGGCCACCAGGAACACCGACGTGTATGCCTTCGGAGCATTTTTGCTGGAGGTTGCCTGCGGGAGGAGGCCCATAGAGCTTCGGGACGCAGAGGACGTGATACTAGTGGACTGGGTATTTTCGTGCTGGGAAAGAGGTGCAATTCTCGAGGCAAGGGATCCAAATCTGGGGGTGGAGTTTGTGCAAGAAGAGATGGAGTTGGTGCTGAAGTTGGGGTTGATGTGTTCCCACTCCGACCCGTTGATGAGGCCAAGCATGCGTCAAGTTTTGCAGTACTTGGAGGGCGATCTTCCGATGCCAGAATTGTCGTCCATCGGCCTCTCCTCTGGTGGGTTAATGTTCGCTCACCGTGAAGGTTTTGATGATTTGGCCATGTCTTATCCGTCCTCCATGTACAAGGCATTTACCCACTCATCTTCCGTCGCAGAATCGCATCTCTCAGGTGGACGATGAACCTCGTGGTTTAGTTTCTAATCTAGTTCCATCCCGTGTGTATGGGGAGCATCGATATGTCCACTGGCATTTTTGTTTCCCTCTTGTAGAAACCGAACAGTTGTAAGATTGAGACCACGTGCAGATCTAGCAAGTGCAATACGCAGGCTCTACGAGTCATTCTGGTGCCAGTCCGTGTAAGTATCGCTATAAAAAAAAATATACACGCTCTCATTCTTGATATTGGCTCAGATTAGCTGCCAGCGCGGCGGCCGCCACGGGCTGCCGCTACGCAGGAGTCGTTCACTGATTGGTGTTTCTTGTCATTCCTCTGTAGATCTAATCACAGTTCCACGCACCTCCGAAAATGTGTTCTTTTTCTTCTCTTTTTCCTTCTACTCCGTCTCAGTTTGTTCGTGCTTTTTGGCCGCACTACAACTCTCCCGTCTCTCCCCACTTTTACAAGATCGAGTCCCATCATAGTCGCTCGTTTTCGCCCTCCCTCGCAGCCACTTCGGCCGCCGCCGCCCGCCGAGCACCCCGATGGGACGCTCCCACTCTTTTTGTTCCGCAGAAAAGTCGTCGCCGAAGAGAGAGAAAGAGGAAGGACCCGGAAATGGCCACGACGGTGCTACGTTGGTTCTTAACGCGTCGTACAGAGAGTGGGGTGGTGACCATGGGGCGGTCTCAAGTTGCGGATCAAGACGACAGAAAGAGGTGGAAGACGAAAACGACCAAACAGAGAGCAGAAGAGAGCGAGAGAGAGAGAGAGAGAGAGAGAGAGAGAGAGAGAGACGTGAGGCTAGACAATAGTAGGGTTCATTCTTCGAGTGCACGGGGAACCCACACATCGAGTAAGTTCTTTGCCTTCGTCTGACCAGCTATGCCATAAGCCATAAGCCATAAGGCCTACATAAGCTTAGTTCAGTGGTCACCTGATGTCTGATCTTTTACGTGTTCTGTTGGCGAGGCATTGACGCAATCTACTTCGTGGCCCTACGAATTTAACCGGTTCTTAAGCAACTGAACATTTAAAACTTCTCACGGCACGTTACGTACACGATCCACCACTTCCTCCCCCACAATGCCGAATAGATCAATTGACATTAGCCTCAGAAACAAGCGAATGTCGTGTGGCAGAAGGTTGCGCCGTTCCCAAATCAAGAACCGAACTCGCGGGTTAAGCTATTCTGAATTAGAAGACGAGCCGACGTCCTACTTTGAGTCATAAATAGAGGGCAAGTTTGTGACTTTTTCTCAATACAATCCTGGATGGGTTCGGACTGAGTTATTTTGCGTTTGCAAGGCAATGACCCTGCCCTAGAATTAATTTTTTTTTATTAGTTTTCTTCTATTACTATTACGAGAAATATGTTAATTTCATCATCATATTGCGTTCGGTGGCAATACGATGATGAAATGAATGGAAAAAAAAATTGTGTTACGGTGCTTATCTAGAAGTATTTCCGAGCTCTCGTCTTCAGCAAAAACGAAGTTCATGAGTGATCATTCTTAATATTTTTGTTATTTTTACTACTATTACTATTAGGCGAAATGTATAAATAAAAGTAAACAAACGAAATAAAAATATGTATTACTTGCTAAAAGTGTACAAGAGGTTGATTCACGGGGCGAGGCCCACGCTAATACCCGAAACCCCAAGGGCCCGTGCCCATCCCTAGTAAAATCCTCAACCTTAGTTTTTGCCAAAGCATGTTGGGCCGAAGATGTCAAACCACGCTGGCAAGCAACACGCAAGAACCTACAAGCAGTTAATAGAACCACCCTTGAGACCTTACTATAAATCTATATAAAACTCTGTAGATAAGTAATGCGAGGTACTTGTTCATATGTGTTCTCTTGTTTATGTGTCACTTTCGGAATGGACTTTCAACATTTTCAAAATGACAAATAGAGGGGATTGATTTTTTTTTTCTGGCTTTTCCAATCTTACACTTGCTAAACTATCATACTTCTAGTTATAACCCACAGAGAGAGAGAGTAGTTTGGTGTTTTCAAATTGCTTGACATTATATTTTGAATACTCTTTATATTAATGTGGTATTCCTCCACTTACTAGTTTAAGCTTTTGAGTTTGACATTCTAACATGGTATTAGAGCCATCTTATCCCTTTCACGAATGTGTTTTCACCTTCCATTAGTCAAATTTCACAGGCCACTTGTAACCCGATCTGCATGTCAGAGATTTATTGAAATATCATCTAATATTGGTGACAACAGGTTCCAAATACTTTTTATATTCACATGATATTTCTTTACTTATCAGATTAAATTTTTTGGTTGGATACTCTAACACCGATCACTATCATACAAAGAAACTTTGATTAGAGACTTAAGAGTCACCCGGCATCAACAAGATCTCTCATGGCATCCAAGATCGAAGCTAGGGTCCTTCAACCCTACCCCAATTGCTTACAATCACGCAGCCTTGGTCCACGCCTTCCAAACACAGAGAAGCATGGAAGGACAGCAGAAGAAGGTTACGGTATGGGCAAGACAAAGAGTTACATACGATGAGCATTGGAGTTTGTACACCATCATCAACAAGTGATTTATGTATGGGCCTGATCCAAACTGGGTGATCTCTTTTATATGATTTTCAGATTTTCAGTAATTTATCTGAAAGGCTTGAGCAAGACAAGGTGGGCTTGACCCCTAGCCCACTTGGTTCGGATTAGTGACATTGCTGTAGGAATACAAACCGCACTTCCACGGGGACCGGCAGATCTAACATAGTTTATCTACACTATTGTATAAAGCAGAGATTTTAAAAGATGTCAATTTTGTCTCCGTCTAATATGCTAAATTATGTATTTTACATATATATTGTATTTATGGACAAGTACATAAATCAAATAATTCTGCATTATTTTGCATCAATTCTAACTGGACGATAAACGTCACATGCCCACAACTTTACGAAATGTTAATGCGGGTGATGTCCATAACTGTAGCTCACCAATTAGAGGCATGGTGTAATAAATTGTAATAAATCTTCCTACAAGGGATAGAGGAAACACAACCAAAAAGATCATTACCCTTCACCCTTTACATAAAGTTTGTTTTAGACATTAGTAATTTGAGCACTGTTAGGTGTAACAAGGCTAGACTACTTGAGGTCATGTGCATAAGTATATTTGATATTCTATAACAGTATACCACATCACTAAATTGATGTAAATCTCTTCTTTTTTTATGAGGATATATAATGAACTGTTACAACAAAGGGTATAATACAAAATTGCTATGACTACATAAGAAGAACAAAATAAATAAAGGAACATTATTTCTTGATTTTGCTTATCTATTTAGCTTTTATAGGAATAATTATTAGGTGGGAAGAAAAATGTTCTAAAAATACAATCCTGTTTGGATGGAGTTGAAAAGAAGGTAAATCATTAGAAATTAGTAGGAGGGATTACGAGAAATTATAAGGGATCAGTCAAATTAGGTACATTTTAAATCTCTTTGAATCTCTCTAAATATGGAGATTCGGAACAATTTGAAAAGACTATTGAATTATTAACAAATTTATTCTTTTTCCTCGCTTATATCCTTATTTTAGGGGGAAAAAAAAGACATCACAAACGCCATAATTTTTATATGATGCTCACTAAGTGTCATTATTTGTTTTTCTTATTAATTGAGTGCCATATTGGTTAAAAGTAGTCCGGTAGATGACAATGTATTATTTTTTAATAAACAGTTCAACATGGCTCTCTAGAGAAATAAAATCAGCAAAATAGTGCATAAACAACTTTCGTTTGGCGCATTTGTTTGCACCAAATTAACGAATCGAGACTAAATCACAAATATTTTTCAAACCTAACCCTAAATTTAAGAACCGTGGAAAAGTTAAAAGTCGTTTTTGAGTGTTCGAATGACTCCAATAAGTCTTACAGCTGAGCGTGCACTCTCTCTCTCTCTCTCTCTCCAATAATTATCCAAAACCATAGCCATCGTTTCCTGCAATCGAAGCACACATGTGCATGAAACAGAGAGAAAAAAATGGCGGCTCGTGGCCACCATTTAGGCCAACTGAAGTGGACTTGGATCCATTGCCCTGGAAAGTACCAGGGAGGGATGACCAGCTCTAATCACAACCGTCCGATCTTGATCAGATGGTTGTGATTTAAAAAAAAAACAAAAAACCTCTTTACTATTAATGGGGGCCGTCCGATTTCACTTGCCCTCGAGGCAGGTGATTCTGATTCGACTGAAGTGGGGTCAAGCAACCTTGGACCAATCATCGGTGAGATCGAGCGATCCCCCATGAGTCCTGGCTTCCCTTAGATCGCGCTATCCCAGCCAGCCATTACTCAGGTCATTTTGACCCCAGCCACCACCATTTTATGATAGTTGGCCTTGCAAGTGACCTCGGTGCTTGCTGGGTTTAGCATCCCTCTTTTCTTTTTTAATGCAAACTGTTTTCATTTTGTAATCTCTACTGTTTAAATGTATATGTTGTGTCTTATGTTTCTTAGATAAACCCCAATAGAGAATGTTGAATGCCACGTCACCATTTGATGGTGATTAAACGATCATATTAGCGTTTTCATTTTTTTTTTAACGGAATTGTCTATTTGAACAAACAACATATAATTTAGAGACTATGGAGGAACAAAAATTTCTATCTGCAGCGTTGAACAAATTGAACAAGTATCGGGGTTGGTAGTGTGACCCCTTTTTCTTTGGCTTCATTAAAGAAAGCAAGGTATGTGTATGTTATAAATTTAACTATATATAGGTTCCTCCACTAATCATACCAGATGCCGTGGCCTTGGTTTCTGAAATTCTTTGTCAACCCATCTTCGTTATCAGGTTTCTTTCCAGCACTTGTTTAAGAAACATCAACGATCATGTCGCTAAAGATAACATAGAAAAATCTTATTGAATTATTGTCAATTTATTCTTAAACAATTTTTTAGTACTAATTTAGTTCTAAATTTTTTGAATTTAGTGCCAATCCAATCATTCCAACTAATTTTGATGAAGTGTTGCTGACATAGATGTTGACTGGCCTACGTGGCATCGCCCACGCTGACGTGAACAATTCTCAATAGTTTTATATTTTTTATTCTAAAATATTTTTATGATATTTTACTTTTCTTTCAGTCTTTTAGCTAATTTTGATCGGATATTACTAAGGTAGATGCTGGCTAGCCTACGTGGCACCGCTGACCTTGATATGAACAATTTTTACTAGTATTTTAATATTTTAAATATTTTTTGCTGATTTTTCTTTTTTACTCTTCTTCTTCATACTACCAATGATTGGCCATAGGTAATGGCCGAGTAGGCTAGCATTGCTTGGGTGAGAGCTCCACCACTTGCCATAGGCGAGGTCCGTCATCTAAGTGAGCCCCGACAAGGGCTCCCCCAACCTAAGCAAGGCTGCCTTGGCCTGGGCAAGGGCCGGCCTCACCATATTTGGCTTGGGTGAGGTCGACCCTTACTGGGCCCTAGCGAGGGCTCTCCTCGCAAAATCTAGCAATGGTTGGCCTTGCCAGATATGGTTTGGGCAAGGTTGACCTCGTCAAGCCTTGCCCGACCTTATGCAAGGGGAGTCCTCGTCGGGGCTTACCACGCTTGGCCTCACCTGTGGCGAATGACGGCTATTATTGCCCAGGGGAGGTTAGCCTGTCGGTGGCCAATCACCGACTCAAAAAAGAACATGAGGAAAAAAAAAACAAAGAAAATCAACCACACATGTGATTTTGGAAGCTAACGTCAGCTTTCATTCATCTAAAATGAGCAAACCCAAGTAATGCCTTTAACTTCAGACCCGAAAAAAGATAAGTAACGCATTTACCGCAAAGTGAACTACAGAATAATCCTAAGCAACTTCCTATTAGCTGTTACTAAAGAATAATGCCAAGAAACTTCTTGTTCACGTTCTTGAGAATTGAGACATGCTCGCATCTCCCAGAAGTTATGATTTAACACAAGACTAATTAAACTACACGGATTTGCATCTATATCTTTCTAGGATTACTATTGACTGCAAAATCAATGTAATTTTTCCTACGCATCGCATATCTATTACGGGACAATTGTCAAATAAGTCCTAAATTTTTTGCTATTTTGCCGATTCAGTCCTAAACCTTTTTTTTATGCCAAATAAGTCCTAAACCTTTTGCAACTTTGCCGATTAAGTCCTTCCAGCGGATTTTGACTGGAAAATACCTACGTGGTGACGACATGGCGTGACCGGACTCGCCGACGATGACGTGGCAATTTGCCCCCATATTCGTTTTTTTCTCTCCCAAAACACTGTAGCTTTCCCCCAAAATATTGTAGCTCCGGTTGAAGATTTGCTGATTCCATGAGTTCCGGGGTTTGGAATGGGGTGATTTTTGGAGGAGAACTTCCTCACTAGCCGAATTTCATCCCCACCAAACTATTTCTCTGGGTAATCTCTCTAGAAAAAGTTATGGCCGTTTGTTTTGCTAGGTTTTTCTGCAGAAAATTCCCAGAAGCTCCGGTTAAAGATACGTTGATTCCATGAGCTTCGATGGTCGGAATGGAGTGATTTTTGGAGGAGAGCTTCCTCATTAGCCAAGTTGCAGCCCCACTAAACTATTTCTTTGGTTAATCTTTCTAGAAAAAGTTATGTCCGTTTTTCTTTTAGGTTTTTTTGCAGATTTTCTGGAGATTTTCTGCAGAAAAACCTAGCAAAAAAACTGCCATAACTTTTTCTAGAGAGATTACCCAGAGAAATCGTTTGGTGGGGATGAAACTCGGCTAGTGAGGAAGCTGTCCTCCAAAAATCACCTCATTTAGACCTCCGAAGCTCATAGAATTAGCAAATCTTCAACCGGAGCTTCTGGGAATTTTCTGCAGAAAAACCTAGCAAAACAAAATGCCATAACTTTTTCTAGAGAGATTACCCAGAGAAATCTTTTGGTGGGGATAAAATTCGGCTAGTGAGGGAGCTCCCCTCCAAAGATCACCCCATTCCGACCACCGGAACTTATGGAATCAGCAAATCTTCAACCGGAGCTACAGTGTTTTGGGAGAGAAAAAAACGCAGATGGGGGCAAGATTGCCACGTTGTCGCCACATCATCACCGGCAAGATCCGGTCGCGCCACGTCATCGCCACGTAGGCATTTTCCGGTCAAAATCCACCGGAAGGACTTAATCGGTAAAGTTGCAAAAGGTTTATGATTTTTTTGACAATTGTCCCTATCCATTACTATTGGTAAAATAACACAAATCGATGGTGATCGATGTGTGATATATTTTAAGGACAAAAAAAAGAGTCACACATGCTGTATATGTAGGAGAGAGTTCTAATATCTTCTTTGAACCTCCAATATACCCTTAAAAACCTTTCCATACTTCCCCGTTTCTCTCGCGCCATAGATTTGAACAAAATTGTGAATTATGGGACATAGAAACCAACTATCAATGAATAATTCGATGCCAAAACTGTCATGCTCATATCTTTGAAGTGTGATATGTAGCACGTGACATGCACTAGAGAGTCAAAATGAACCGTTAGATTTATAGTGACACCATGCTTTTTTAAAAGAGATTGAGGGGAATAAACGGTTCTAAACACATCCTCGCGTTTGGATGGAGGAGAAAAGATGGAAGGAAATGATTAGGAGGGATAATGAGGGGACTGATTTGGCTAATTTCATGTACATTTTAAAACCATATGAAGGGTTTTATAGGTATTTTGAACAGATTTCCATGTTGCTTGATTAAATTATTCTTCCTTCTCACTCGTAAGACTATTCTATATCTATTCATGAATACACAAAAAGCTATTCATATCACAATGCCTTCGTTTCCTTCTCTATCCTCGCGCATCTTAACATCCACATATCTCAATCCCTTCAAATCCCGTCTTTCTTTTTTCTCTTAAAATTATCTAAATTTTCTTTCGAAGCGTCTCATCCAAAACTAATGCAAATCTAAAAGATAAACAGGACTTCTCTCGTGACATGTGCTTAGGAAAATTTTATCGGGGGCCGCTGCAAGAAGGCCAGGAATGAGGCAGCGATCCACTGTGGACCACTAGAGCACCAAAAACGTGTGAACAGAGCTTCTTCTTCCCCGAACTTTCCTGGACCATGCGGAGACCAGTCTAGAAATGGCGACCGAAACTGTGGACTTATCGTAGTCTTTCATCCTTCCACCACGTGTTCGTCGTTCTTCTCATATCCCCATGGACCTCATGTCTTACAAGTGGCACGATCACATGTTTGTTTTATTAAGGTAAGAAAATTGCCGAGCTTACGGTTCTGTCGCACTCACCCTCCTTCCTTCAGACCCTCTCCCCCCTGATATAATTTTGACGAAAAGTCGTCATCTAATTCGGAGGCTGCGACTTCTTGCAATGTCCGCAGCAGTCGGATTGCGAACGAATCGGTAGCATCCGTCGGATTTGTTTATTCATAGCCATCGCAACCTCAAATGCAGTGGGAAACTGAAAGTCCAAGACAATCAACAATTCGTAGGACTCAAGTGGAGCAGCAATTTTTGAAATTTGCACCATTTGTTTGACGTCGTAATAAAGATTCTTCTGG
Organism: Melaleuca alternifolia; assembly: GCA_019926035.1. Lineage (NCBI taxonomy): Eukaryota > Viridiplantae > Streptophyta > Magnoliopsida > Myrtales > Myrtaceae > Melaleuca > Melaleuca alternifolia. The sequence continues at coordinate 173,033 of JAGKPW010002396.1, forward strand.
ATTTTTGTAGCCCTTGTGACTGCATCCTTGTTCAGCTAACTGCTAAGCAGAACTTGAGCCATGTTCTTAAAGATTCTTGCTGTGCTCGCCCTGCAACCAGTTTTGGCTTTCGCTCAAAATACCAGTTTCGTGTACAACGGTTTCCGATCGGTCAATCTGAGCCTCGATGGGATCGCGGGGGTCACCTCCAATGGCCTCCTGAAGCTGACCAACGAAACCAAACAGCAGAAGGGCCATGCGTTCCATCCCGACCCGTTCCAGTTCAAGGACTCGCCAAACGGCTCAGTCTTCTCCTTCTCCACCACGTTCGTCTTCGCGATTCAAACTGAGTATGCAACTCTGAGCGGCCATGGGATCGTCTTTGTGATCGCGCCCCAGAGAGGCCTCCCTGGGTCCCTGCCGAGCCAATACCTCGGCATGTTCAACGATACTGACAACGGCAACTTCACCAATCACGTGTTCGGGGTGGAACTCGACACGATCCAGAGCAGCGAGTTTCAGGACATTAATGATAATCATGTCGGGATTGACTTGAACGGGTTGGACTCAGCAAACTCAACTGGGGCGGGGTATTATGCAGATGGTAGGGAGTTCAAGAACTTGACTCTACTCAGCGGCAAAGCAATGCAAGTTTGGGTGGACTACAATGGAACTGAAAAGCGGATCGATGTCACATTGGCTCCACTCAATGTGCAAAAACCGCAGACTCCCCTTCTGTCTCTTAGGCAGGATCTCTCGTCGATCATCAACCAGAGCATGTATGTTGGCTTATCGTCATCCACCGGTTCGGTCCTTACTTCTCACTTTGTTCTGGGTTGGAGCTTCAGGGTAAATGGAGAGGCTGAAGCACTTGCCCTCTCCCAACTTCCTAAGCTTCCTCGGATCGGCAAGAAGAAGACGTCAAAACTACTGACTATAGGACTACCAGTGATGGTTCTTTTCGTTGTATCAATGCTCATCTTGAGCGTGGTTCACGTGATAAGAGGGAAAAGGAAATTCGCCGAGGTCCTCGAAGATTGGGAGAGGGACTACGGCCCACACCGGTTCAAGTTAAAAGACCTTTATATTGCAACAAAAGGATTCCGGGACCAAGAACTATTAGGGGCAGGTGGATTCGGTCGGGTCTATAGAGGAATCTTACCCACATCGAAGATGGAGATCGCGGTAAAGAGAATCTCCCATGAATCGAGACAAGGATTGAAAGAATTCGTAGCAGAGATCATCAGCATCGGTCGGCTCCGTCACCGCAACATAGTGTCGCTCCTCGGTTACTGCCGCCGGAAAGGGGAGCTGCTCTTGGTTTATGACTACATGCCCAATGGGAGCCTCGACAAATACCTCCATAACCAACCTAAGGTCACCCTCAATTGGAGGCAAAGATTCAGGGTGATCAAAGGAGTGGCATCTGGGCTGCTTTATCTGCACGAAGGGTGGGAGCAAGTGGTGATCCACAGGGATATAAAGGCAAGTAACATCTTGCTAGACGCCGACTTAAACGGAAGACTGGGAGATTTTGGGCTTGCGAGACTATCCGACCATGGAACCGACCCTCAAACGACTCACGTGGTAGGAACGCTGGGTTATCTCGCCCCTGAGCACACACGAACCGGCAAGGCCACCAGGAACACCGACGTGTATGCCTTCGGAGCGTTTTTGCTGGAGGTTGCCTGCGGGAGGAGGCCCATAGAGCTTCGGGATGCAGAGGACGTGATACTAGTGGACTGGGTATTTTCGTGCTGGGAAAGAGGTGCAATTCTCGAGGCAAGGGATCCGAATCTGGGGATTGAGTTTGTGCAAGAAGAGATGGAGTTGGTGCTGGAGCTGGGGTTGATGTGTTCCCACTCTGACCCGCTGATGAGGCCGAGCATGCGTCAAGTTTTGCAGTACTTGGAGGGCGATCTTCCGATGCCGGAATTGTCGTCCATCGGCCTCTCCACTGGTGGGTTAATGTTCGCTCACCGTGAAGGTTTTGATGATTTGGCCATGTCTTATCCGTCCTCCATGTACAAGGCATTTACTCACTCATCTTCCGTCGCAGAATCGCATCTCTCAGGTGGACGATGAGCCTCGTGGTTTAGTTACTACTCTAGTTCCATCCCGTGTATGGGGAGCATCGATATGTCCATTGGCATTTTTGTTTCCCTCTTGTAGAAACCGATCAGTTGTAAGATTGAGATCATGTGCAGATCTAGAGAGTGCAATACGCAGGCTCTACGAGTCATTCTGGTGTCAGTCCGTGTAAGTATCGCTATACAAAAAATACACGCTCTCATTCTTGATATTGGCTCAAATTAGCTGCCGGCGCGGCAGCCGCCACGGGCTGCCGCTACGCAGGAGTCGTTCACTGATTGGTGTTTCTTGTCATTCCTCTGTAGATCTAATCACAGTTCCACACACCTCCGAAAATGTGTTCTTTTTCTTCTCTTTTTCCTTCTACTCCGTCTCAGTTTGTTCATGCTTTTTGGCCGCACTACAACTCTCCCGTCTCTCCCCACTTTTACAAGATCGAGTCCCATCATAGTCGCTCGTTTTCGCCCTCCCTCGCAGCCACTTCGGCCGCCGCCGCCTGCCGAGCACCCCGATGGGACGCTCCCACTCTTTTCGTCCCGCAGAAAAGTCGTCGCCGAAGAGAGAGAAAGAGGAAGGACCCGGAAAAAACGACCAAACAGAGAGCGAGAGCGAGAGAGAGAGAGAGAGAGAGAGAGAGACGTGAGGCTAGAGGATAGTAGGGTTCATTCTTCGAGTGCACGTGGAACCCACACATCGAGTAAGTTCTTTTGCCTCCCTCTGACCAGCGACGCAATAAGGCTACATCAAGCTTAGTTCAGTGGTCACCTCAAGTCTGATCTTTTACGTGTTCTGTTGGCGAGGCATTGACGCAATCTACTTCGTGGCCCTACGAATTTAAACGGCTCTTAAGCAACTGAACATTTAAAACTTCTCACGGCACTTTACGTACCCGATCCACACTTCCTCCCCCACAATGCCGAATAGATCAATTGACATTTTGCCTCAGAAACCAAGCGAATGTCGTGTGGCAGAAGTTTGCGCCGTTCCCAAATCGAGAACCGAACTCGCGGGTTAAGCTATTCTGAATTAGAAGACGAGCCGACTTTCCTACTTCGCATTATAAATAGAGGGTAAGTTTATGAATTTTTCTCGATACAATCATGGATGGATTCAGACCGGTTATTTTGCGTTCGCAAGGGGATGACCCTGCCCTAGAATTAATTTCTTTTTGTTAGTTTTCTACTATTACTACTATGAGAAATAAGTTAATTTCATCATCATATTGCGTTTGGTGGCAATATGATGATGAAACGCATGGAAAAAATTTGTGTCACGTTGTTTATCTATAAGTATTTCGAGCTCTCGTCTTCAGCAAAAACGAAGTTCATGAGTGATCGTTCTTAATATTTTTGTTATTTTTACTACTATTACTACTAGGTGAAATGTTATAAATAAAAGTAAACAAACGAAATAAAAATATTTGTTACTTGCTAAAAGTGTACAAGAGGTTGATTCACGGGGTGAGGCCGACGCTAATACCCGCAACCCCAAGGGCCCGTGCCCATCCCTAGTAAAATCCTCAACCTTAGTTTTGCCAAAGCGTGTTGGACCGAAGATGTCAAACCACGCTGGCAAGCAACAGGCAAGAACCTACAAGAAGTTAATAGAACCACCCTTGAGACCTTACTATAAATCTATATAAAACTCTGTAGATAAGTAATGCGAGGTACTTGTTCATATGTGTTCTCTTGTTATGTGTCACTTTCGGAATGGACTTTCAGCATTTTCAAAAAGACAAATAGAGGGGATTAATTTTTTTTTTTTTGGCTTTTCCAATCTTACGCTTGCTAAACTATCATACTTCTAGTCCTTACCAAAAAAAAAAACTATCACACTTCTAGTTATAACCCCGACAGAGAGAGAGAGAGAGTAGTGTTGGTGTTTTCAAATTGCTTGACATCATATTAATGCGGTATTCCTCCACTTACTAGTTTAAGCTTTTGGTTTGACATTCTAACATGGTATGAGAGCCATCTTATCCCTTTCACAAATGTGTTTTCACCTTCCATTAGTCAAATTTCACGGGCCACTTTTAACCCGATATGCATGTAAGAGATTCATTGAAATATCATCTAATATCAGTGTCAAATGGTTCCAAATACTTTTTATATTCACATGATATTTCTTTACTTATCAATTTAATTTTTTTTGTTGGATACTCTAACACCAATCACTATCATACAAAGAAACTATGATTAGAGACTTAAGAGTCACCCGGCATCAACAAGATCTCTCATGGCATCCAAGATCGAAGCTAGGGTCCTACAACCCTACCCCAATTGCTTACAATTACGCAGCCTTGGTCCATGCCTTCCAAACACAGAGAAGCATGGAAGGACAGCAGAAGAGGCGTTAATTTTTCCTTTTTCAATAAGAAGAATAAGAAGAAGGTTACGGTATGAGCAAGACAAAGAGTTACATATGGTGAGCATTGGAGTTTGTACACCATCGTCAACAAGTGATGTATGTATGGGCCTGATCCAAACTGGGCGATCTCTTTTATATGATTTTCAGGTTGTTGAAGCACTTAGTAATTTATCTGAAAGGCTTGAGCAAGACAAGGTGGGCTTGACCCCCTAGCCCATTTGGTTCGGATTAGTGACATAGCTGTGGGAGTACAAACCGGATTTCCATAGGGGCCGGCAGATCTAATATAGTTTTTTTTTTTTTGGGTAATGACAGATCTAATATAGTTTATCTACACTATTGTATAAAGCAGAGATTTTAAAAAAAAATGTCAATTTTGTCTCCGTCGAGTATGCTTAATTATGTCTTTTACATATATATATATACTGTATTTATGGACAAGTACATAAATAAAATAATTCTACATTATGTCGCATCAATTATAACTAATGATGAACGTCACATGCCCACAACTATACGAAATGTAAATGCGGGTGATGTCCATAACCATAACTCACCAATTAGAGGCATAGTGTAATGAATCTTCCAACAAGGGAAAGAGGAAACATAACCAAAAAGATCATTACCCTTCATCCTTTACATAAAGTTTGCTTTAGACATTAGTAATTTGAGCACTGTTAGGTGTAACAAGGCTAGATTACCAGTGGTCATTTGATATTCTATCACAGTTTACCACATCACTTTAATCTCTTGTATTTTCTGAAGATATATAATGAAATGTTCCAACAAAAGGTGTACTACAACATTGTTATGACTACATAAGAAGAACAAAATAAATAAAGGAACATATAAGTAATTTCTTGATTTTGCTTATCTATTTAGCTTTTATAGGAATAATTATTAGGTGGGAAGAAACAAGTTCTAAAAACACAATTGTGTTTAAAATGAAGGGAAAGAGAAAGTAAATGATTAGAAATGAGCAGGAGGCCGGATTACGAGAAATTATAAGGAGTTGGTCAATTTTAAAAACATTTTAAATCCCTTTAGATCTTTCTAAATATGGAGAAGATTCGAAATGATTTGAAAAAGATTAATGAATTACTTAACAAATTTATTCTTTTTCCTTGTTTATATCCTTATTTTGGGGGTGGGGGGAAGACATCACAAACACCGCAATTTTCATATGACGCTCATTAAGTGCCATTATTTATTTATTTTGTTAATAATTGAGTGCTACATTGGTTAAAAGTCATTCGGTTGATGACCATCGACAGCTCGTGTAGTTGGAAAAATATTTATTTTAATGTAAACATTTCAACATGGCTCTCTAGAGAAATAAAAGCAGTAAAATAGTGCATAAATAACTTTCGTTTGGCCCATTTGTTTGCCCCAAATCAACGAATCGAGACTAAATCACAAATATTTTATCAAACCTAATCCTAAATTTAAGAATTGTGGAAAAGTTAAAAGTCGTTTTTGAGTGTTCGAATGACTCCAATAAGTCTTACAGCTGAGCATGCACTCTCTCTCTCTCTCTACACAGAAAAGAAATGCGAGAAAATTCAGGGAAGAGACGGAAGAGAGAGTGAGAGAGAATCGGTTTCTTCGAGCAACATATAGTTTTCAGTCCCGTTTGCCAAGTCGTCTCCTCCATTCTTCACTTTGGATTTGAATATGTCTATAATAAAAAAAGGAAAAAGCCACATTAAATTCGTAATGTTATCTAAAAGTAAAGTACGACAAATTACTGAAATATGTTACTGAATGCACTTGGGTAAATAAAATTCAATCGATATGGCACTTAAAGTAATTGAAAAGAAAAATTATAATATTCAAGTGAGCGTTGAGAGTTTTGACACTTGCATTATTCTTGTACGTCCTTATTTTATACACAAAAATGATATCTTAATCGTAATGCATTATTGTTGTTTATTTTTCTTCGCGTCCGGTTTTTTTTTAAACATGCAATTATCAAAAATAGATTCCTTTTGGACCCCCAAAAGCAAACAAAAACGTGTCAGCCCACCGGCGTGGACCAGCTAGGAGCGGGAACAGAAAATGTGCGACTTCTGGAGTTCTACGTTTTATCACGGGAAGAAAATCGACGCGCTTTTGATTTTATCGCGCCCACCTTCGTTGAATCTCTCTCTCTCTCTCTCTCTCTCTCTCTCTCTCTCCTTCCAGATTTTAATTTTGACTAAAAGTCGCTCGCTGAATCGGAGTCTGAGACTCCTTCCTGGGTCCTCGACTTTAATACCCATTAAAATATCCAAATCAAAAGTTTTAATTGATAAATAAAAGGACATTGATTACTATGAAAAGTACATATAAACCCTATAAGATATTTCAGCATTGTTAGAGATGAATAAAAATATTTCTTTGATTTTTTTTTTATCTTTTAAAATTGCGGATACATCTTCTTTGATTATGCACATACTAACTTATTAGAACCTACCCATGGGTAGCCCAGCTGGTTAGGGCGAACTTGAACTTCGTTGAGGTCTTGGATTCGATTCCCCAGGGAAGCGCTTGTGATTTAAGTGGGAGGTCATGGCGGTAGGTTGTTGTGCTAGTCTCCCCCGAGGAATAGTTGAGGTGCGCGCAAGCTGGTCCGGACACATCGGTTATAAAAAAAAACTTATTAGAATTGATATCACAATATTATATTATCTTAAATAGTCATGTTAGAAAACCTATAAATAGACTAATGTTACTCTTCATCTAAATAAACCCTTAAATGCAAGAATTACTCAATCCTCTTTTCCCCTTTATTCTTATCGTGGTATTGGAGCTTAAGCAATTCTAAAATCTCGAGGATGCATACCCAAACATACGTCCCAGCCCCCTGCCATTCTCTAGTCTTTAATAATTACTAATATCACTCTTTTTATATCGACCTTCAGATTGTTTGTCTCTGCTGGTGTGGACATTGGTAGCCTACCATGCAACCATGTCAACCACTTCAACTATCCTAAACTGCAATCACGTCAGTAGCCACGTCAGCCTGTTGTCGATTAGCTTGCCAGATCGATTTTTCTACCATTTGCCGATCATATTAACCATGCATTCAAACTAAAGTTAATGGTCTTGTTGCTTGAATTTAAGGCGGTGTTAGAGATAAATAGGATATTTATTTAGATTCTCCCTATTTTTCAGGATTGCACATATATTATTTTGCATATCCCTAATTAATTAGTATTGATATCATAATATCTTGTTGCCTTACATAATCGTCTTATAAAAGCTCTTACGTACTATTCATCATAATAAACAAGAAATATAGGAGTTACTCAATTCTTCTTTCTGCTTTATTCTCATCTTGGTACCACTCCACCCTTTAGTCAAATTTCACATCCTACATGGTTTATATAATCTTTATGATTTTTTTTATCTATATGTTTAAACTTTTAGGTTGAATTTTCTAAGAAAACCTTCTTCTCTTTCTTACTTTGAAGTCCTATGGGCATAATTGGATACCAATAGTCCATGACATTCATCAACTCGCGTGTAGTAGAAACTTTTAAATTTACATCATTTGGTTAATGTGGAAAGTTATAGTGTCATGTCTCGAATCCTACTAGAAAAGGGGAGTGACATGATTGTACTCCCACTCGAAGGATGCAGTTTCAAATCTCCCACAATCCAACTCCTAAAAGTTCCTATCGATGTCGCTCTTGCTCTATTGCCCTCTGACCGAGCAACTTGAAAAAAGGTGGGAAAGAGAGGGATAAACAACTGAGGCTCAATAATTAATACATCTTTTTTTAAATAGATCGAGCAACCATTATGTATATCTAAAATAATACTGAAACTCATAATTCAAAACCCACAAAGCAATGTACATAATCAAATATGAGTCATTTAATTTCAACAGAGTTCTATACAAGTTAGAAATACTTATTTAAACCCAACATCATAATTCAAATATAAATTGTCAATTTAATTGATTAATCTCTAGTAAATATCACATCAATGGTCCATTATATCGACTAATCTCAAATCACACATCAATGGTCTATTATATTGATGAACTTATATCACATCACAAGTCGATGGTCCGTTCCATTGATCAATTACTGCTCAATATCAAAGCACGGTTACAACATAACGCCCCGTGACAAAACTATCAAGATTCATTCTTTAATAAGGTCCCCACCTATAAAGTCGATGACTTGACCCAAAAAGATATATTAATCAATATGCATACCCACAAGCTTCTCAATGGGCTCATAGCAATATTGTGTAACCAACACAAACTCACAACAATATCCTTCACAATTGATAAGTTAGTTCAAAATCAATATCACAAAACAGTTTTAAAAATCGAAATTTTTAATCTTTCACTGCCTAACTCATCAAACAAAATACATTCCACATGACGACATTTCTCGCATCATTATGGAAACCATTTCGTAAACCTACGACACCTTGAAATGCCTTTCATAAAACCACTTTCAAGATATTTACAAATACTAAAAGATAGTAATTGCTTGATCTGAATTTTATGCGACAAACATGCTATAATAAATTTTATGATACTCAAATCTTCATAACATTTTAGATATAAGTTTACAAATTCCAAAAAGAAAAAGATGACATCACTCACTTAAGAAAGCCTACAATCAAACAACAACTATTATTTAAATAGGAGAATTCGCAGCCTTAACAATTAAATGAGAATGACGTCAAAAATAAATAATCTAATACCTCGACTAAGAAACAACTAAACAACGCTTGAACACTAGTAAAACAATTCATATGCGTCAAGATATCGCACACTTAAAGCGATTATTCAAGCTGTTTGCATTGCAGAATTTGCACACAAAACCCTTAAATTTCGACCCAACAAAAACATTGCTTTAAAATGAACTCTCATCAAACTCCAGGACTCTACAATAACATAATCCAATATTCCCCTGAAATTCCATAGCTCAACAATTAAAAAATTGAACTAAGCAGCTTGAATTTCACAAAAATTCTAGTTTAAGCCACTGCTCCGAAAATTACTTCGCTTAGACGAGCACGGGCCAAAACCCCTCCTCTTTTCCCCCTTTTCATTTCCTTCCCGTGCGAGCTCTTGGCCACTCTCTTTCTCTCTGTGCGCTGCTCCCTTTTTTTTTTTTTTTTTTTTTCATTCGTGGACTTCTTTTGCTTTCCTTTTTTCGGTACCCACCACTAGTTGACCTAGTCAAAAAGCAATTCTTACAAATAGCCATTGTAAGTGCATCATCCTTTAGCTAGTTGCTAAACAGACTAGTTTGAGCCATGCTCTTTAAGATTCTTTTTCTGGTCTCTCTGCTAGCAGTTTTCGCGTACGGCCAAGAAACCAATTTTGTGTGCAACGGTTTCCTCCCCTATGATCTGAGCCTCGATGGGACGGCCGGTATTGCCCCCGATGGCCTCTTGAATCTCGGCTACGACATCAGACAGCAGAAGGGCCATGCCTTCCGTAGTGATCCAGTCCGGTTCAAGAGCTCGCCAAACGGCTCCGTCTTCTCCTTCTCCACCACATTCGTCTTCGCGATCCGACCTGAGTATAGTACTCTGAGTGGCCATGGGATCGTCTTTGTGATCGCACCCCAGAGAGGCCTCCCTGGGTCCTTGCCGAGCCAATACCTCGGCATGTTCAACGAAACTGACAACGGCAACTCCACCAATCACGTGTTCGGGGTGGAACTCGACACGATCCAGAGCAGTGAGTTTCAGGACATTAACGATAATCATGTCGGGATTGACTTGAACGGGTTGAACTCAGCAAACTCAACTGGGGCGGGGTATTATGCAGATGGGGGGAAATTCAAAAGCTTGACTCTAATCAGCGGCAAAGTAATGCAAGTTTGGGTGGACTACGATGGCACGGAAAAACAGATCCATGTCACATTGGCCCCGATCAATGTACGAAAGCCAAGCACTCCCCTTCTGTCTCTTACCCAGGATCTCACGTCAATCATCAACGAGAACATGTACGTTGGCTTCTCGGCATCGACCGGTTCGGTATTGACTTCTTACTATATACTGGGTTGGAGCTTCAGGGTAAATGGAAAGGCTCAGGCACTTGCCCTATCCCAACTTCCTAAGCTTCCTCAGACCGGTAAACAGGAGACGTCCAAGATACTGACTATTGGGCTACCATGGGTGGTTCTTTTCGTCATGTCAATACTGATCTTGAGCGCAGTTTACATCATAAAAAGGAAACGGAAATTTGCGGAGGTGCTCGAAGATTGGGAGAGGGACTTTGGCCCCCACCGGTTCAACTACAAAGATCTTTACATTGCGACGAAAGGATTTCAGAACCAAGAGTTGTTAGGGATTGGTGGGTTTGGTCGGGTCTATAGAGGAATCTTACCCATATCGAGAATAGAGGTCGCGGTGAAGAGGGTCTCCCATGAATCGAGACAAGGCATGAGAGAATTCATAGCGGAGATCGTCAGCATCGGTCGGCTCCGTCACCGCAACATAGTATCACTCCTCGGTTACTACCGACGGAAAGGGGAGCTGCTCTTGGTTTATGACTACATGCCCAATGGGAGCCTTGACAAATACCTATATAAGCAACCCCAGGTCACCCTCGATTGGAAGCAAAGATTTAGGGTGATCAAAGGAGTGGCATCTGGGCTGCTTTATCTGCATGAAGGGTGGGAGCAAGTGGTGATCCACAGGGATATTAAGGCGAGTAACATCTTGCTAGACGCTGATTTAAATGGAAGACTTGGAGATTTTGGGCTCGCGAGACTATATGACCATGGAGCCGACCCTCAAACGACTCACGTCGCAGGAACGCTTGGTTATCTCGCCCCGGAGCACGTGCGAACCGGGAAGGCCACTAGAAGCACCGACGTATTTGCATTTGGAGTGTTTTTGCTCGAGGTTGCCTGTGGGAGAAGGCCGATGGAGATTCGGGACGCGGAGGACAAGATATTAGTGGATTGGGTATTTTCTTGCTGGAACAGAGGCGCCATTCTCGAGGTGAGAGATCCGAAGTTGGGGCCGGATTTTCTGGAAGAAGAGATGGAGTTGGTGCTGAAACTGGGGTTGATGTGTTCCCACTCCAACCCGCTGATGAGGCCGAGCATACCTCAAGTTTTGCAGTACTTGGAGGGCGATCTTCCGATGCCGGAATTGTCATCCATCGGCAGCAGGCTAACATTCGGCCATCACGAAGGTTTTGATGATTTGGCCATGTCTCCGCCCTCCATGGACAAGGCCTTTACGCAATCTTCTGTCGCAGAATCGCTTCTCTCAGGTGGGCGATGAGCCTCATGGTCTAGTTCCTAATCTTATTCCATGCTCTGTATTTGGTGAACATCGATATGTCCTGGGCTCTGAGTCATTCTATTCCTAGTCGGTGGAAGAAATGCTAAAAATGCACGCTCTTATTTTAGATATGGCTCAATTTGGCTGCCGGCCTGGCCACCGCCACCACTACTCCGGGGCGTCGGTCACCATGTGGTTCTCTTTATCATTGCTCTTTAGACCTATTCACAAGACATCATTCCCCACATCATCGCAAAAATAATTGTTCGCTCTCCTCCTCTGTTTTTCCTTTACTCCCTCAGTTTTTTTTTCCCCATATTTTCCCTTTGCTCCGATTCAACTATCTCGTTTCTCTCGCTTGTGAGGAAATCGGTCCCAATCGCGGTCCTCATCATCGCCGTCTCTCGCAGCCGCGTCAGTCCCCGCCGTTACCAAGCGCCGTGATGGCACACTCTCATAACTTTGCTCACCCCACCGCAAAATCATAGCCAAAGAGAGAAAGAACTATCTGGAAATGGCCATGACGGGATTGTGGTGTCTGATCGCATGATGTCTGATCCTTACCGTATTCTCTTCGCGGGTTACTTCGTAGCCATCCGAATTTGACTGGCCTATATGAATGAATGTTCTAGTTTATTGGTAAATTAAGGACGTTTTACCTTAATAAAATCTAGGGAGGGGCACGGCGGGAGGTGTTTGCCTTTTCAGGGCAACGAATCCCACAATTAATCTTTCTTTTGTTAAATAACTAATGCCGCGATTATTAGACAATTTCTATTGTCTTTCTTACATAAAGAATAGCCTTAAGGGTTACTTTTACGGAGCCAAACAAGATCCAACCTTCACAAGTTAGTCCGTGAGGAACAATATGGAGATGAAAAACATGGAAAACGATTGTCCCATGTTGCTTGCGCAGAACTAGAAGTCTTTCAAAAACTTGGATCTTCTATGAAAGCAAAACTTGCGAGGAGAAGGGATTGTTCGGAGGTTTTATAGTGCCATTACTATCATTATATTTACATATATATTTTTACCAAAAATTACAAATATTTCTTTCTAAAAGTGTACGCGAGTTAATCAGTGGGGCAAGCCGGGCTGACCCCCTGCTTATTTCATGTTGAATCTATAAGGAGGACGATTAATGCCTCACTCATGTCACTTTAGGAATGAGAATCTATCGTTAGAATTTCCAGGCTTGTCAGATTTAGTTTCCAGATAAATCTTCCAATTTAATGTGAGAGGGGTAGCATTAACCTAGAACAATCCAACTACGAGCATCGCGAAACCAACTGTTCATACACTATTTATAAGGTCTCATCTTACGGTTCATATGTCACAGACTTCTTGAGGTACAAACTTTATAGCGTAATCACATCAATTGAGAAACTTAAGTATCATACTCAATGTTACAAGTCTCTATGCACTCAATGTGGATGAAAATTGAATGGGTCCCGTAGTTTATTGGAGGCCCTAAACTTCACAAATAAGCCCTAACTTCATGATCGGATGGTCATGAAAAGCCCAGAGGACGCTCTCCGACCGTCAAAGGATCACGTCATCGTGGAATACCGGCCAAAAACAATTGGAGGTGTCCATCGGAAACTCATATGGCTAAAATAAATGGGCGTAAGATTGATAGTAGCAAGGATATTTAGGGGTGAGCAACACATATTGATTGCACCGAAAATCGTTCGGACAAGATTGATCGATTTTGGATAGCTCTTGAGAGCATCGGTCTAGTTTCTAGTTCCATAAAATTAGAATTAGTGATTTCGAGTCCATCCAATCCTTAAGGGATAGCTAGACCGACCGGACATGATCTATATATATTTTTAATATTAGTTTATTTTTTCACGTAAATTTCTTTCCCCTTGCTAGAGCTCAAGCGCTTCCCTCGGAGCTCCGCTTTTGATTAAGTCACTATAGCAGCCATCTGAAACCGAGCAGACCACACAAGATCAACGAGATCAATGGGGGTCGTAGATGGGATCTGGGGGACGGGCAATGCACGAGCCAAAGAAGGCATCAGCATAAAATGGGGTGGCTGAAGGGACGAGAGTGATGGCTTGTGGTCCCGGGCGTGGCCCTTCCCGCCGTGCACATGCTAAGCAAGTTCGGCATCCACTTCAAGACTCCCATTATCCACGCCATGGATCCCGTCATTCCTCGCTTCTCTGTAGCCGCCAAGCACCTCATTCTTCTCGTTGGTACAATCTCACGCCCACCTCTGCAGACCGGGCTGAACTAGACCGCCCAGGAACCAAACTTGGCCCGACCAATATGGTCGCATGACCAGTTGATTCTGAAAAATGGGGAATGGGTTCCATCAATCCTGTTTTCTGTTATGAGAACATGAGAGGAGTTGGACTGTCCGGAAAATCGACCAATTCTAAGTGCATCTCTTAAGTAAGGCCTGAATATTGAAGCTCAAGGCAGTTAATTGAGGGGACAGCTTATAAAAAACACAAATTATGTTGAGCGACATGTCAAATATGATGGCTCGAGGGTTTGACCTATGCAAACATGTGGTTGAGACGTCCACATCAAGGTAGCTCCCCCATAAGTAAATCTTCAATGCCAACTTAGAATCTTGCCGCTCAGTCTCGCTCTATATCCCTCATCTTCAATTCTACTTGACCTCCTTCTTTACCCATCATCCCCCCTTAACCATCAGAGCTTCTTCGTGAGAAATTTCCCGGGAGGCTTCTTCGTTTTCTGGTAACATCCATCTAAGGCGAAAATCTGACCAGCTTGAAGTTTGATTTGACTTCCCGCGTAACCACATACCACCCGCCACTAGGGTAGAATTCAAAACACCGTACCTGCAAGGCATATGAGGTTCTGCGGGGTAGCGATGCTTTAAGAAAAACAGATTTACTGCAAAAAGTAGAAATTAGGGCTAAGCACAATGGACCACCTAACCCAGAAACTGCCCGAATCGAATCAGACTAGCCGGGTTGGTTTGATTCTTCGAAATTTTGGTCTGGTCCACGGTTTGTAAATATGGAACCGTTTCCCAAGTGTTTCGCTTCCCAATTCCTAAGAGGGCGGGATTGGACCGGACCACCTAGACTGAAATTAGAATTGGCCCAATTTCCCTTATGAGTTCTCTCCATTTTAGTATCTCTCTCGTTTCCTTTCTCAAACCTCACTCCTCAGTTAGTCAAGAGTTAAAACTTTGTCATTCTAAGTAAGTCTACATCGTTATGCCCTTCGTCTCTCTCTCTCTCTCTCTCTCTCTCTCTCTCTCTCTCTCTCTCTCGCGTCCAATTGGACCGCCCAAGAACCGAACCCGACTGGATAGGTTTGGTCCAGTCTTGTCCTAAGATTAGTCGGTCTCGTCCTCGGTCTTAAAAACCGGGGACCGGATCCTAGTTTCGAGGGGGAGTTGGACCGCTCGGGGAACCGATCAACCCTATCAAAAACCAAGAAAAGAGTGACGTGATTCGCACTCTAGCGTCCACCCAAGCGGAAGTAGCCAGGGAATGAGACCGTGAACTCTATCAATGTCTACATTCGATTTTTTCATTAATCTTTCAGCCATGTGAATAGTGGTAGATATGAAGTTTATCCCTAGTGTTGAAACATCGATAGAGACACCACCAAAACTACCTTATGGAGAGTGGGGGCAATTGCAACCCACTGAACTTGCCCATTTTCTTTATGATTACTTATAAGCATGTTAAACTCATTCAATTTGATCCAACTATAATGGTATCATCAACTATTTTCAAGCAACAAAAAGTAATTTGATCTTAAGCAGAACTTCACAGACCTCGAAAGAAGCTTAACTTACAAACTCACAGTTCATTATTGTAGCTAAGACGAAATTAAAATGATTGAACTTGACATTTCAGTTCCTACAATTTTTTTGGAATAATGATATCAAGAATTCTTGAACTTGCAAACTGGCTCGGTGGAGCCAGCTTATTGGCTATTGCTGGTTCAGGGATTGGTCGTATCAATCAATTGAATTTATTGAATAAATCAATAAACAATTAGTAAATTTGTACTCATTTAGTATGAATTGTAGAAATTAGAATATCCCCAGAGCCAAGTGGAGCATGCACAAAAGGATCGGATGCTTCTTGCACTCAAGTTGTGATTATTTCTTTTGTGCGGTTCAGCTTTAAAACTTACTCCGATTCAGTACTTAAAACCTTCCGTAACTCATGTTAGGTTCAAGTGGAAGAAAAGTCTATGTGAAATTCTTTTATCAAATTTTCATGTTTTTTAAACACATGATGTTGACGTGTCGCTATGCGGATGCCACATTAGAGAAAGCGATATTGTATTAACAAGACCTTCACGAGAGATCTCTATGAGGAGCTTCATCAGGAAGAAAAGAAACGATGGATGCAATGGAAGTTCGGAAATACACGTTCCAAACAAGTCTTAAAAGAACGAAAAAAATGTTTTCAAAATGAAGTGCTGGAAGTTCTAGGTCTACCATTTTGATCTCAATTTGCATTGGATTCGAGGCACCATGTACGCAAGTGAGCTAAATTTGGCCAGTCTATGTTAATAATACCACATTATTTTTCTTAATCAATTGCAACAATCGCGACTTGAATCATTGGCAATGTTTATTTCATTACATGGCAAGTGTCCACAACAATTCCATGTATGAGT
>JAGKPW010002397.1:0-140233 GCA_019926035.1 Melaleuca alternifolia
TCCTTATTTTATACACAAAAATGATATTTTAATCGTAATGCATTATTGTTGTTTATTTTTCTTCGCGGCCGGTTTTTTTTTAAACATGCAATTATCAAAAATAGATTCCTTTTGGACCCCCAAAAGCAAACAAAAACGTGTCAGCCCACCGGCGTGGACCAGCTAGGAGCGGGAACAGAAAATGTGCGACTTCTGGAGTTCTACGTTTTATCACGGGAAGAAAATCGACGCGCTTTTGATTTTATCGCGCCCACCTTCGTTGAATCTCTCTCTCTCTCTCTCTCTCTCTCTCTCTCTCCTTCCAGATTTTAATTTTGACTAAAAGTCGCTCGCTGAATCGGAGTCTGAGACTCCTTCCTGGGTCCTCGACTTTAATACCCATTAAAATATCCAAATCAAAAGTTTTAATTGATAAATAAAAGGACATTGATTACTATGAAAAGTACATATAAACCCTATAAGATATTTCAGCATTGTTAGAGATGAATAAAAATATTTCTTTGATTTTTTTTTATCTTTTAAAATTGCGGATACATCTTCTTTGATTATGCACATACTAACTTATTAGAACCTACCCATGGGTAGCCCAGCTGGTTAGGGCGAACTTGAACTTCGTTGAGGTCTTGGATTCGATTCCCCAGGGAAGCGCTTGTGATTTAAGTGGGAGGTCATGGCGGTAGGTTGTTGTGCTAGTCTCCCCCGAGGAATAGTTGAGGTGCGCGCAAGCTGGTCCGGACACATCGGTTATAAAAAAAAACTTATTAGAATTGATATCACAATATTATATTATCTTAAATAGTCATGTTAGAAAACCTATAAATAGACTAATGTTACTCTTCATCTAAATAAACCCTTAAATGCAAGAATTACTCAATCCTCTTTTCCCCTTTATTCTTATCGTGGTATTGGAGCTTAAGCAATTCTAAAATCTCGAGGATGCATACCCAAACATACGTCCCAGCCCCCTGCCATTCTCTAGTCTTTAATAATTACTAATATCACTCTTTCTATATCGACCTTCAGATTGTTTGTCTCTGCTGGTGTGGACATTGGTAGCCTACCATGCAACCATGTCAACCACTTCAACTATCCTAAACTGCAATCACGTCAGTAGCCACGTCAGCCTGTTGTCGATTAGCTTGCCAGATCGATTTTTCTACCATTTGCCGATCATATTAACCATGCATTCAAACTAAAGTTAATGGTCTTGTTGCTTGAATTTAAGGCGGTGTTAGAGATAAATAGGATATTTATTTAGATTCTCCCTATTTTTCAGGATTGCACATATATTATTTTGCATATCCCTAATTAATTAGTATTGATATCATAATATCTTGTTGCCTTACATAATCGTCTTATAAAAGCTCTTACGTACTATTCATCATAATAAACAAGAAATATAGGAGTTACTCAATTCTTCTTTCTGCTTTATTCTCATCTTGGTACCACTCCACCCTTTAGTCAAATTTCACATCCTACATGGTTTATATAATCTTTATGATTTTTTTTATCTATATGTTTAAACTTTTAGGTTGAATTTTCTAAGAAAACCTTCTTCTCTTTCTTACTTTGAAGTCCTATGGGCATAATTGGATACCAATAGTCCATGACATTCATCAACTCGCGTGTAGTAGAAACTTTTAAATTTACATCATTTGGTTAATGTGGAAAGTTATAGTGTCATGTCTCGAATCCTACTAGAAAAGGGGAGTGACATGATTGTACTCCCACTCGAAGGATGCAGTTTCAAATCTCCCACAATCCAACTCCTAAAAGTTCCTATCGATGTCGCTCTTGCTCTATTGCCCTCTGACCGAGCAACTTGAAAAAAGGTGGGAAAGAGAGGGATAAACAACCGAGGCTCAATAATTAATACATCTTTTTTTAAATAGATCGAGCAACCATTATGTATATCTAAAATAATACTGAAACTCATAATTCAAAACCCACAAAGCAATGTACATAATCAAATATGAGTCATTTAATTTCAACAGAGTTCTATACAAGTTAGAAATACTTATTTAAACCCAACATCATAATTCAAATATAAATTGTCAATTTAATTGATTAATCTCTAGTAAATATCACATCAATGGTCCATTATATCGACTAATCTCAAATCACACATCAATGGTCTATTATATTGATGAACTTATATCACATCACAAGTCGATGGTCCGTTCCATTGATCAATTACTGCTCAATATCAAAGCACGGTTACAACATAACGCCCCGTGACAAAACTATCAAGATTCATTCTTTAATAAGGTCCCCACCTATAAAGTCGATGACTTGACCCAAAAAGATATATTAATCAATATGCATACCCACAAGCTTCTCAATGGGCTCATAGCAATATTGTGTAACCAACACAAACTCACAACAATATCCTTCACAATTGATAAGTTAGTTCAAAATCAATATCACAAAACAGTTTTAAAAATCGAAATTTTTAATCTTTCACTGCCTAACTCATCAAACAAAATACATTCCACATGACGACATTTCTCGCATCATTATGGAAACCATTTCGTAAACCTACGACACCTTGAAATGCCTTTCATAAAACCACTTTCAAGATATTTACAAATACTAAAAGATAGTAATTGCTTGATCTGAATTTTATGCGACAAACATGCTATAATAAATTTTATGATACTCAAATCTTCATAACATTTTAGATATAAGTTTACAAATTCCAAAAAGAAAAAGATGACATCACTCACTTAAGAAAGCCTACAATCAAACAACAACTATTATTTAAATAGGAGAATTCGCAGCCTTAACAATTAAATGAGAATGACGTCAAAAATAAATAATCTAATACCTCGACTAAGAAACAACTAAACAACGCTTGAACACTAGTAAAACAATTCATATGCGTCAAGATATCGCACACTTAAAGCGATTATTCAAGCTGTTTGCATTGCAGAATTTGCACACAAAACCCTTAAATTTCGACCCAACAAAAACATTGCTTTAAAATGAACTCTCATCAAACTCCAGGACTCTACAATAACATAATCCAATATTCCCCTGAAATTCCATAGCTCAACAATTAAAAAATTGAACTAAGCAGCTTGAATTTCACAAAAATTCTAGTTTAAGCCACTGCTCCGAAAATTACTTCGCTTAGACGAGCACGGGCCAAAACCCCTCCTCTTTTCCCCCTTTTCATTTCCTTCCCGTGCGAGCTCTTGGCCACTCTCTTTCTCTCTGTGCGCTGCTCCCTTTTTTTTTTTTTTTTTTTCATTCGTGGACTTCTTTTGCTTTCCTTTTTTCGGTACCCACCACTAGTTGACCTAGTCAAAAAGCAATTCTTACAAATAGCCATTGTAAGTGCATCATCCTTTAGCTAGTTGCTAAACAGACTAGTTTGAGCCATGCTCTTTAAGATTCTTTTTCTGGTCTCTCTGCTAGCAGTTTTCGCGTACGGCCAAGAAACCAATTTTGTGTGCAACGGTTTCCTCCCCTATGATCTGAGCCTCGATGGGACGGCCGGTATTGCCCCCGATGGCCTCTTGAATCTCGGCTACGACATCAGACAGCAGAAGGGCCATGCCTTCCGTAGTGATCCAGTCCGGTTCAAGAGCTCGCCAAACGGCTCCGTCTTCTCCTTCTCCACCACATTCGTCTTCGCGATCCGACCTGAGTATAGTACTCTGAGTGGCCATGGGATCGTCTTTGTGATCGCACCCCAGAGAGGCCTCCCTGGGTCCTTGCCGAGCCAATACCTCGGCATGTTCAACGAAACTGACAACGGCAACTCCACCAATCACGTGTTCGGGGTGGAACTCGACACGATCCAGAGCAGTGAGTTTCAGGACATTAACGATAATCATGTCGGGATTGACTTGAACGGGTTGAACTCAGCAAACTCAACTGGGGCGGGGTATTATGCAGATGGGGGGAAATTCAAAAGCTTGACTCTAATCAGCGGCAAAGTAATGCAAGTTTGGGTGGACTACGATGGCACGGAAAAACAGATCCATGTCACATTGGCCCCGATCAATGTACGAAAGCCAAGCACTCCCCTTCTGTCTCTTACCCAGGATCTCACGTCAATCATCAACGAGAACATGTACGTTGGCTTCTCGGCATCGACCGGTTCGGTATTGACTTCTTACTATATACTGGGTTGGAGCTTCAGGGTAAATGGAAAGGCTCAGGCACTTGCCCTATCCCAACTTCCTAAGCTTCCTCAGACCGGTAAACAGGAGACGTCCAAGATACTGACTATTGGGCTACCATGGGTGGTTCTTTTCGTCATGTCAATACTGATCTTGAGCGCAGTTTACATCATAAAAAGGAAACGGAAATTTGCGGAGGTGCTCGAAGATTGGGAGAGGGACTTTGGCCCCCACCGGTTCAACTACAAAGATCTTTACATTGCGACGAAAGGATTTCAGAACCAAGAGTTGTTAGGGATTGGTGGGTTTGGTCGGGTCTATAGAGGAATCTTACCCATATCGAGAATAGAGGTCGCGGTGAAGAGGGTCTCCCATGAATCGAGACAAGGCATGAGAGAATTCATAGCGGAGATCGTCAGCATCGGTCGGCTCCGTCACCGCAACATAGTATCACTCCTCGGTTACTACCGACGGAAAGGGGAGCTGCTCTTGGTTTATGACTACATGCCCAATGGGAGCCTTGACAAATACCTATATAAGCAACCCCAGGTCACCCTCGATTGGAAGCAAAGATTTAGGGTGATCAAAGGAGTGGCATCTGGGCTGCTTTATCTGCATGAAGGGTGGGAGCAAGTGGTGATCCACAGGGATATTAAGGCGAGTAACATCTTGCTAGACGCTGATTTAAATGGAAGACTTGGAGATTTTGGGCTCGCGAGACTATATGACCATGGAGCCGACCCTCAAACGACTCACGTCGCAGGAACGCTTGGTTATCTCGCCCCGGAGCACGTGCGAACCGGGAAGGCCACTAGAAGCACCGACGTATTTGCATTTGGAGTGTTTTTGCTCGAGGTTGCCTGTGGGAGAAGGCCGATGGAGATTCGGGACGCGGAGGACAAGATATTAGTGGATTGGGTATTTTCTTGCTGGAACAGAGGCGCCATTCTCGAGGTGAGAGATCCGAAGTTGGGGCCGGATTTTCTGGAAGAAGAGATGGAGTTGGTGCTGAAACTGGGGTTGATGTGTTCCCACTCCAACCCGCTGATGAGGCCGAGCATACCTCAAGTTTTGCAGTACTTGGAGGGCGATCTTCCGATGCCGGAATTGTCATCCATCGGCAGCAGGCTAACATTCGGCCATCACGAAGGTTTTGATGATTTGGCCATGTCTCCGCCCTCCATGGACAAGGCCTTTACGCAATCTTCTGTCGCAGAATCGCTTCTCTCAGGTGGGCGATGAGCCTCATGGTCTAGTTCCTAATCTTATTCCATGCTCTGTATTTGGTGAACATCGATATGTCCTGGGCTCTGAGTCATTCTATTCCTAGTCGGTGGAAGAAATGCTAAAAATGCACGCTCTTATTTTAGATATGGCTCAATTTGGCTGCCGGCCTGGCCACCGCCACCACTACTCCGGGGCGTCGGTCACCATGTGGTTCTCTTTATCATTGCTCTTTAGACCTATTCACAAGACATCATTCCCCACATCATCGCAAAAATAATTGTTCGCTCTCCTCCTCTGTTTTTCCTTTACTCCCTCAGTTTTTTTTTCCCCATATTTTCCCTTTGCTCCGATTCAACTATCTCGTTTCTCTCGCTTGTGAGGAAATCGGTCCCAATCGCGGTCCTCATCATCGCCGTCTCTCGCAGCCGCGTCAGTCCCCGCCGTTACCAAGCGCCGTGATGGCACACTCTCATAACTTTGCTCACCCCACCGCAAAATCATAGCCAAAGAGAGAAAGAACTATCTGGAAATGGCCATGACGGGATTGTGGTGTCTGATCGCATGATGTCTGATCCTTACCGTATTCTCTTCGCGGGTTACTTCGTAGCCATCCGAATTTGACTGGCCTATATGAATGAATGTTCTAGTTTATTGGTAAATTAAGGACGTTTTACCTTAATAAAATCTAGGGAGGGGCACGGCGGGAGGTGTTTGCCTTTTCAGGGCAACGAATCCCACAATTAATCTTTCTTTTGTTAAATAACTAATGCCGCGATTATTAGACAATTTCTATTGTCTTTCTTACATAAAGAATAGCCTTAAGGGTTACTTTTACGGAGCCAAACAAGATCCAACCTTCACAAGTTAGTCCGTGAGGAACAATATGGAGATGAAAAACATGGAAAACGATTGTCCCATGTTGCTTGCGCAGAACTAGAAGTCTTTCAAAAACTTGGATCTTCTATGAAAGCAAAACTTGCGAGGAGAAGGGATTGTTCGGAGGTTTTATAGTGCCATTACTATCATTATATTTACATATATATTTTTACCAAAAATTACAAATATTTCTTTCTAAAAGTGTACGCGAGTTAATCAGTGGGGCAAGCCGGGCTGACCCCCTGCTTATTTCATGTTGAATCTATAAGGAGGACGATTAATGCCTCACTCATGTCACTTTAGGAATGAGAATCTATCGTTAGAATTTCCAGGCTTGTCAGATTTAGTTTCCAGATAAATCTTCCAATTTAATGTGAGAGGGGTAGCATTAACCTAGAACAATCCAACTACGAGCATCGCGAAACCAACTGTTCATACACTATTTATAAGGTCTCATCTTACGGTTCATATGTCACAGACTTCTTGAGGTACAAACTTTATAGCGTAATCACATCAATTGAGAAACTTAAGTATCATACTCAATGTTACAAGTCTCTATGCACTCAATGTGGATGAAAATTGAATGGGTCCCGTAGTTTATTGGAGGCCCTAAACTTCACAAATAAGCCCTAACTTCATGATCGGATGGTCATGAAAAGCCCAGAGGACGCTCTCCGACCGTCAAAGGATCACGTCATCGTGGAATACCGGCCAAAAACAATTGGAGGTGTCCATCGGAAACTCATATGGCTAAAATAAATGGGCGTAAGATTGATAGTAGCAAGGATATTTAGGGGTGAGCAACACATATTGATTGCACCGAAAATCGTTCGGACAAGATTGATCGATTTTGGATAGCTCTTGAGAGCATCGGTCTAGTTTCTAGTTCCATAAAATTAGAATTAGTGATTTCGAGTCCATCCAATCCTTAAGGGATAGCTAGACCGACCGGACATGATCTATATATATTTTTAATATTAGTTTATTTTTTCACGTAAATTTCTTTCCCCTTGCTAGAGCTCAAGCGCTTCCCTCGGAGCTCCGCTTTTGATTAAGTCACTATAGCAGCCATCTGAAACCGAGCAGACCACACAAGATCAACGAGATCAATGGGGGTCGTAGATGGGATCTGGGGGACGGGCAATGCACGAGCCAAAGAAGGCATCAGCATAAAATGGGGTGGCTGAAGGGACGAGAGTGATGGCTTGTGGTCCCGGGCGTGGCCCTTCCCGCCGTGCACATGCTAAGCAAGTTCGGCATCCACTTCAAGACTCCCATTATCCACGCCATGGATCCCGTCATTCCTCGCTTCTCTGTAGCCGCCAAGCACCTCATTCTTCTCGTTGGTACAATCTCACGCCCACCTCTGCAGACCGGGCTGAACTAGACCGCCCAGGAACCAAACTTGGCCCGACCAATATGGTCGCATGACCAGTTGATTCTGAAAAATGGGGAATGGGTTCCATCAATCCTGTTTTCTGTTATGAGAACATGAGAGGAATTTGACTGTCCAGAAAATCGATCAATCCTAAGTGCGTCTCTTAAGTAAGGCCTGAATATTGAAGCTCAAGGCAGTTAATTGAGGGGACAGCTTATAAAAAACACAAATTATGTTGAGCGACATGTCAAATATGATGGCTCGAGGGTTTGACCTATGCAAACATGTGGTTGAGACGTCCACATCAAGGTAGCTCCCCCATAAGTAAATCTTCAATGCCAACTTAGAATCTTGCCGCTCAGTCTCGCTCTATATCCCTCATCTTCAATTCTACTTGACCTCCTTCTTTACCCATCATCCCCCCTTAACCATCAGAGCTTCTTCGTGAGAAATTTCCCCGGAGGCTTCTTCGTTTTCTGGTAACATCCATCTAAGGCGAAAATCTGACCAGCTTGAAGTTTGATTTGACTTCCCGCGTAACCACATACCACCCCCACTAGGGTAGAATTCAAAACACCGTACCTGCAAGGCATATGAGGTTCTGCGGGGTAGCGATGCTTTAAGAAAAACAGATTTACTGCAAAAAGTAGAAATTAGGGCTAAGCACAATGGACCACCTAACCCAGAAACTGCCCGAATCGAATCAGACTAGCCGGGTTGGTTTGATTCTTCGAAATTTTGGTCTGGTCCACGGTTTGTAAATATGGAACCGTTTCCCAAGTGATTCGCTTCCCAATTCCTAAGAGGGCGGGATTGGACCGGACCATCTAGACTGAAATTAGAATTGGCCCAATTTCCCTTATGAGTTCTCTCCATTTTAGTATCTCTCTCGTTTCCTTTCTCAAACCTCACTCCTCAGTTAGTCAAGAGTTAAAACTTTGTCATTCTAAGTAAGTCTACATCGTTATGCCCTTCGTCTCTCTCTCTCTCTCTCTCTCTCTCTCTCTCTCTCTCTCTCTCTCGCGTCCAATTGGACCGCCCAAGAACCGAACCCGACTGGATAGGTTTGGTCCAGTCTTGTCCTAAGATTAGTCGGTCTCGTCCTCGGTCTTAAAAACCGGGGACCGGATCCTAGTTTCGAGGGGGAGTTGGACCGCTCGGGGAACCGATCAACCCTATCAAAAACCAAGAAAAGAGTGACGTGATTCGCACTCTAGCGTCCACCCAAGCGGAAGTAGCCAGGGAATGAGACCGTGAACTCTATCAATGTCTACATTCGATTTTTTCATTAATCTTTCAGCCATGTGAATAGTGGTAGATATGAAGTTTATCCCTAGTGTTGAAACATCGATAGAGACACCACCAAAACTACCTTATGGAGAGTGGGGGCAATTGCAACCCACTGAACTTGCCCATTTTCTTTATGATTACTTATAAGCATGTTAAACTCATTCAATTTGATCCAACTATAATGGTATCATCAACTATTTTCAAGCAACAAAAAGTAATTTGATCTTAAGCAGAACTTCACAGACCTCGAAAGAAGCTTAACTTACAAACTCACAGTTCATTATTGTAGCTAAGACGAAATTAAAATGATTGAACTTGACATTTCAGTTCCTACAATTTTTTTGGAATAATGATATCAAGAATTCTTGAACTTGCAAACTGGCTCGGTGGAGCCAGCTTATTGGCTATTGCTGGTTCAGGGATTGGTCGTATCAATCAATTGAATTTATTGAATAAATCAATAAACAATTAGTAAATTTGTACTCATTTAGTATGAATTGTAGAAATTAGAATATCCCCAGAGCCAAGTGGAGCATGCACAAAAGGATCGGATGCTTCTTGCACTCAAGTTGTGATTATTTCTTTTGTGCGGTTCAGCTTTAAAACTTACTCCGATTCAGTACTTAAAACCTTCCGTAACTCATGTTAGGTTCAAGTGGAAGAAAAGTCTATGTGAAATTCTTTTATCAAATTTTCATGTTTTTTAAACACATGATGTTGACGTGTCGCTATGCGGATGCCACATTAGAGAAAGCGATATTGTATTAACAAGACCTTCACGAGAGATCTCTATGAGGAGCTTCATCAGGAAGAAAAGAAACGATGGATGCAATGGAAGTTCGGAAATACACGTTCCAAACAAGTCTTAAAAGAACGAAAAAAATGTTTTCAAAATGAAGTGCTGGAAGTTCTAGGTCTACCATTTTGATCTCAATTTGCATTGGATTCGAGGCACCATGTACGCAAGTGAGCTAAATTTGGCCAGTCTATGTTAATAATACCACATTATTTTTCTTAATCAATTGCAACAATCGCGACTTGAATCATTGGCAATGTTTATTTCATTACATGGCAAGTGTCCACAACAATTCCATGTATGAGTTGTGGAATTTCTTAAGTTTGTTTACGCGGACAGATAAATATATTTCAAAGCTCGATCAAGAGCAATAAACTTTTTATCTATGTAAGATGCAAACAAGGATTATGGACCAAAATCATATATAAGTTTTTAGACTACAATATTCACATTTAGAATTTCAAAAAAGATTATGCTAGTTCCAGGCCTTAAATGACTAATTAAACCTTTTTTTTATCTTAATTGACTCAACGCCCATTAAAAAAATGTATATTCCGAATCTAATTCAACTCACAAGATGCAGAACTCGAAAGGGAAATTTTTTTTCACGTCGTTACACATATTTAAAAAAAAGCAATGATCAGGTGTTGCAAAGCATTGTTTCAACAACGTAATGTATAACATACGTCGGGTTATAAGGTCAAGAAGGGAGTGATATAATGTGCCCTAACCAAACAGTACAAATTTAAATAAAAGAGAACATGGCTTTATCAGAAACCTCATTACATTGGCTTTGAAGTCCCCAGCAATTGCATGTAGCTGTAGCATTTCCCTTTCTCCAAGCTCAAACCAAGGGGAGGCCTTTCTGCATGAGGCTTTCGACGGTGTCTCGTACACTGACCTCCAAAGGAGTGAACGTTGCGCCCAAACCTTCCACTTTTTCCCTTGATACCTCATAAGCCAACGCAAGAGGTCTGTCATCTTCACATCTGCATACATCCCAAATGATTAAGGCATGTCGGCTTAGTCAATGAGAATGAAATATGAGCTATTCTAGTATTGTTCATAGGATAGAATGAACTTTTCTTGTGAAGTTGAAGAAACACTGGGACTAACCTTTCAGGGAGGTGCAATGTAGGATAAAGTTTGCGTAGGAGCTTCAAGGCATCGCGAGGGTTAATGGTTTCTCCTACTTGACAGTATCTGCCGCTAGCTGAAGGGTTTTCAAGAGCTAGAATATGCAAGTGTGCAACATCTCTGACATCAACAAATGCGAAATACTCGAAGGGAAGCTGAGCTCCTGCATTATATAAGCCCCAATCACTGAGAAAGTAGAATAGGTGAAGTACTCTTCATTAGGAGAATCAGTTATCGCACGAGGATTGTGTTTATATCACGTACTTAAAATGGGATTATGGCTAATTGTTTATTGATTATTCACCCTCTCATCAACATCAAAATAAATACCATTGATGAGGCCTGCTATGATCTGTGCTGAGCTATTGACAGTAGGCTGCAAGAGAGGGCCAATCACATGTCCCGGATTTATCACGACCAGGTTGATCCTGTTCTCTTTACTGAAATCCCAAGCGGCCTTCTCTGCTAAGGTTTTGGAAAGAGCATACCAGTGCTGAAAAAATAAAAACCATGTCACTGTTCTGAAAGAAATCTTGTGCCTCGTGGACTTAATTGACTCCAACCTGACACCGATCTGTTCTGCCTCATATACCATTACATAACACCAACTTGAAAGGAATGAAGAATTTAATTATATGATATGTAGATCATATAAATCTCAGATCATATAAATCTCATCCACGAGAAGCTCCCAAATGATGCAAATATTTTGGAAAAATAGGGTGCAAACAAGTGCGAGCAAGGTCAAGGACTTGATCAAATAGGTGAACGATAAACCAGTAATGCGAGGAAGACAAGGCAGCTCACTTACAGACCTTTGATTGTTCACAGACTGCCGGATTGGAGAACCATGTCTCATCAACTACCACACCAGAGGTAAGGGGCTGTCCAGTGTACACAACTGCAGCCATGGAGGATGTCATGACCACTCTCTTGATAGATGTGAACTTTGCACATGATCTGAGGACATTTAGTGTTCCTCCGACCGCGGGATTGATTATTTCGCCCTACAACATGTGAGGAATGGAATTCCATAAGAACGATCTTTTGTCAAGTCATTCAAGAATTATTATATCAATCTAATCTTTTGAAAATCAACAGAAAGGGACAAAAGAGAAACAAACTACGATTTCTAACGATATAGTAACATTCCATCAACTGAAACGCATGGAAGAACGATACATGACTGCAATAGACAACCACCTGGGGATCAGATGATGAGACAAGTACGGGTGATGCTGTATGGAAAACAGCTCCGCACCCATTGAAAGCCGAGTCGAAGGACCCCTCTTCCACCAAATCCGCTTTGAATAAATGTAGCCTCTCCGTAGCACCTTCGAAAGCTCGAAGGTGTCGCGTCTTCTTCTGATCATCTGTTATGCACGTGCAGCAACAAGAAGTAGATTTGATGCATAGAAATTGGTGAGAATTCCCAGTCAAATTTACAACACAACGACATCCCTGGATGATAAGAGTGCGATTATAAAGTTATGATGTCGGCGTTCCACTTGACTGTGCTTGAGAGGCACAATTTGACCAAAACTTAGCATTAACCCAAGTGGTTCAGGTTCTGCGAGAGATTTAGTTATCTGTAAGATATGAACATGGATGACATTAGGTCAAGGCGCCTGAAGCATCGCTATCTAACAGGTACTCGATTTTCCGTGTACACAAGCCCTTATACATACCCAGACGCATAAATGAATGCTTGAGTTAATCCAAAAGGTAAGAGATGATTAGACAAGGCATATCTAGAATGCTTCAACTAAGAAATTAATGTACCATTCCCATATCACTCCTAATATGAACAGACTGATTGAGGATTCAAAAGTCCAAGAGCGTAAACAGAGAGAGCATAAAAATGAAGTTTCAAAAACTTACTAGGATCGCGTACAGTCGCATTGACTGTGTAGCCACGCTGAAGCAACGACTTGACAAGCCAGGATGCGATGTAACCGGACCCTCCGGTCACGCAAACCGCCTTGTCCCCTGTAATCATCTTTCCTTTTCTCTCATCTCCTTGGAATTGGGTCTTTGGACGGATTATAGTGAGTGCAAAACACATGAGGAGAAAGTGTTGAGTAATTAAATATTACTCAATCCCTTCATCTAACAGCTTAAGCTTTTAGAGTAATTGACAATAATCCCACAAAATCTCACATTGTATCAAGATGTCCTAAAATTGAATTTTTCCAAACCCTTATTTGCCTCTATAATTATATATCTCCACACTTAGTACTAGGCAAAAAAAAAAAAAAAATGATCGGACTAAGCGTGAGGGGGAGTGTTAAAGTAATTAAATATTAATCCACACCGTCATTTAACAGCTTAAGCTTTTAGAGCAATTAACAGTGATCCCACAAAATCTCACAAA
Source organism: Melaleuca alternifolia (assembly GCA_019926035.1). NCBI lineage: Eukaryota > Viridiplantae > Streptophyta > Magnoliopsida > Myrtales > Myrtaceae > Melaleuca > Melaleuca alternifolia. The sequence continues at coordinate 13,209 of JAGKPW010002397.1, forward strand.
AAGGACGGGTAGGATACATTTAGCTCATGGTTGTCATGGTTATATAACCGACCGACGGGTTTGACGAGGCATTGACTTTTTGGTTGTTTTATATCAGCTGTTAGAACAACACGGTTGGGGATTCTTTTAATATCCACCTAATCCTTTATTCTAAACTCGAACTGATTATGTCGAGGTCTATTACTATGCTTATTCAGCATATTCTAATGAAGTATCTAAAGGATATTCCCGAGGTGCACCAGACGGCCTTTTGTCGTTTTGGTTCGTCATTACAAATGGGGTTTTTCTCAAGGCCATGTGAAAACGGTAAGGACGATATAGAGAAATCAAAGAGTGGCGTTGATTGAAAAAAAAGAACTTCTCCAAGAATGGGAGATGACAAAAACTTATAAGCCAATTCTACCCAGTTGCAAGACTCAAGTAACTCAGGAAATGGATTGGCCCGATTGGGTGGTCTCTTTCCACAACATTGATCAGTGCTTGGCACACTTAGTCGTTGAAACCGCGTCGAAATTCCAATATTGGGTCCACATGGACAATTGGAGATCATGAACTATGCAACTGTTATGCTTGTGAGAAAGGTTTAAGGATATGTTTTAGAGAAATATAAATGTTTCAAGGAGAGTGACTCAAGATAGATATTAACACTAGTTGATGCCTTGTTGTTAGTTTACCGACTAAACAATATACCCAAAACTTCACAGATAAGATCAATCCATGAATTACTATATTTTACACTATATTTTGCTAATACTGTTGACTTTTAGAGCCTTGCACCCTCCCAAAGGTGGACGGTCACACTTGCTAGAGTTCGCCTAGACCATATTTATAAGATAGCATACCCTTACAGAGGTATGACCTAATAATCCTAATTACTTACTTTTCTCTCTCATTTTAGATATATTTAGCTTAACGATCCACTGATCCTACAGAGGTAAAACCCAGAGGACTTTCTCCCTTGTGGTGCGCAGATATAAACCACCGGAGGAGGTCGTCGTCATCATCGAAGCCTGACCTAGAAAATTATGTATAATCAATGGGAGCTAACATAAATGGGCTTTAAATTGATGTTTACCTTAGCTTGCCAGGATGCGTGTAGGCTTCTTTAAGTCAACTACAAAGGTCTGACAAGGCTTGGATTCCTAGAAGTGAACAAACACTCAATACAGCTAGAGTTTTTCTATTTGTTTGTACTCGCTTCAGGTTATTATGCAAGATCAAATACAACATAAATAGTTTATAAACTTTAACCAAATATATAATGTGGTCTATAAACTTCTAATTTGTTTAATGTAGTACTTGAACTTTAGTCAAATTTGCAATATTATCATTAAATTTTTAATTTATTAAATACGATTATTGGATTGTTGTACATATTTGTCACGACCTACTTGAACTTTCTTGTGAGGGGACAGCACTTAGTAGGTTTAAAAGTATTGTTCGTAAAGAGATCCGAGTTTGCACCTCTAAAAGACAGCTCAAACGTGTAATTCAACTCGGTTCATCAATTACGAACACGGACTCACCCATATCCACACCTCGCATGATATTAAGGTATTTTGATTTTAAATTTTTTTAACAATCTAAATATTTATAAAAGTCGCCACCCACCTGTTGGTGCTAGCTAGAAACTAATTGAGACATGGGACAATCGTCTCGATTCTTACAAATTGAAACCAGAGAATATTTCTATTTACGAATCTAAATATTTATCAAGGAATTATTTATGCTAATATTTCTATTGGCACTCTTTCTGTATCTAACTAGTTGGTTATTTAATTAAAGTGGTCATGCACTCTTTCTCATTCTTTAAGGCCCTAAAAGGTCATTCGACGTTACTAACGGTCCATGCAATTGTTTTTGCGAGGTCACTTTCATGCAAATTTAAGCAAAGGCTAAACTAATCTAAAAAAGAATTAACATGATTTATGGAAAGTGCAAAAAGTAAACACTGAAAGTATTAAACTACAATATAGTAAATAAACACGACTATTTAATGACAAAAATGTAAAACCCGCAACTTGTTGGACAATTAATAATACATGGCCTCTTTATAAGTCTCGAGATGTGATCCATCGTAAGCTAACTATTTTATAATAAAGTGAACTTAAACTTGATAAATTGATTCAATTGAAATTTAAGTTAGACTATCATAATCATTCATTAAATGAAGTGATGCTAAGTCTTAATAGACTTTATTAGACAAAGCCTATGCACATTAACTAGAATAAATTTTTCTTAACATAATCCTAATCAATTTATGATGAATCTTTTACAATAAGATTAGAATGAACATCGATCTAACACCACAAACTCCGTGTGGGCCACCTCCTCGATTGCAATTACGGGTGATAACTCAACAAGTGTTGACTTCGACATTCAAAAATTCAATCAATACATTCAATAAAAATAAAGTATCAGTACGTTCATATCAACTCAATCAAATTGCTTCGTGGTCAGCACGATATTTATTCATGTAGTTCGGCTACCTCAAGTCATTCCAATAAGTATCGTATTGTGCATCGAGTCTAAACATGCATCTAAACATTCATGAACAAAACTAAGACATGCAATTAGGCTAAGAAGTATTGAAGGACCCAAAAACACTTAGTTGTCCACCGAGAACGACTTCTTCAATTTTTTTCAAAATAAAACCGATGTTAATTAATTAAGTTAGGTCTATTCTAAAGTCGAGATTTGATTTTTTAGGGCAGGTTGGCTTTTCTGTTCTTCTAAAAAATCAACTCCTTGACTTTCAAAGCCCACGTACCAAAGAGTCATGGCGCGCTATTTCAAAGACATGATAATTCATGTTCTTCAAGATTGTCACGTGGTCTTTGTTGTAGGGCTCGTATTCACCCCGACCCTCCTAATTTCCTCGTCCGACCCCTCGACTGGCAGGCACCTCGATTCGCACATCCCTGCCATTTTTCTCGACTGGCGCAATTTCCCAAGGGACCTCGACGTCCACAATCCCTACAAACCTCATGGTTGCCATCACTGCGGACGTCTCCCCGATCCTTGAAATAACCCAAACCTTACTTCTTGTAACTTTTGCAGGTCTTAATGGGTTCCCGTATACCTTGTCCGTGTAAACCCTAACTCTCGCCAGGAAAATGGTCATGCACGAGTAGAAACCTCCCGAACATCAGAGATGGTCCAGGTCATGGAGCTGCTGAATGGTTGTCCCTACAGGAACATTGATCATGGAGACTAGTTTGAACATGTGATAGCTCAATTCTTCTTTAAATTCGGACTCTCTTGTGCGAAATCGCAATGTCCTGAAAGATTTTCCGAAGTATGGCCACAACCTCCGCGACAACGTGACTATCGATCAACCAGCAAGTAAATCAATAACATGCCGACCACAAAAAACGCCTTTGGACTCGATGGAACAGACGCGATTCTAATGAAAATGCTATGGGATATTTTGTCAAATACCTGATGGGCGAGAAATAAAACGCAATCGGATTTCAATCCGCATTCGAGGTTCAAGAAAGATAGTCAGCATTCAACAACATAGCACCAAAATGAGTCGCTTATATAAAGAGCAGATTAGGCCGAGGCAGAGCAAAGCAGAGCATGAAAAAGGGGTAGGCTGGACATGGTTCCCTACTCGACTCACGACGGCAGCATGAAGGCGAGCCCCACGTGAGTCGGGCTACGGCCGAATGCCCGCGTGTCTATGAGCCGAGATCCTGGAGGAGCAAGGGGTTCCGGTAGAGAAGAACTCACCGAAAGGTGCGGGGGCTCGAGAATGAGAGGTGAGAGATGGCAAGTCGCGGGTGGAAGTCGCCGGTCGTGATCAGCAGAGACGATCCCTTCGCGCGTCACTGGGGCCACTCGGACAAATGGCCGCGTCCTCCTCCTTCCTTCCACCTCTAGTTTCCTTCTTGCTCTTCCCTCTTCTTTTGTTTTTTCCTCCCCCCTGTTCTTCCGACTCCCTGAGTTCGTCCGAACCCTCCTTTTTACTTTTCTTACCTTCCTTTCTTCCTTTCCTTTTCTGTTTTTCTGCTTCTCTCTCCTTTTCTCTCTGCGAAGCCGCCCCTCTCTCCTCCTCCTTCATCTTCTTTTTGTCTTCTTCTTTCTCTTTTCCTTTTCTTTGTCATCTTCCCCTTTCTCTCTCCTGCTTTTCCTTCTTTCTAGCCGAAGCTCCGCCAGCCCACGTCTCCTCGTACCCTTTCTAGTCAAGGTCAGACTTTTCCTTTTCTTTTCTTTTTCTTTTTTCTTTTTTAAATTATTATTTCAAAAAAAAAAATTCAGTCTTTTCCCGCCAAGTCTAATTTCTAATTAATAAAAAATTTCTCAAAAATTAAGCTAAAAATAATTTAACGTCGTTATTTAATTAACCCATAGATTATATGAAAATATGAGTTAATCACGAAGAACATAATAGAAGCTGGACAAATTCGCTGAATCCACTCTTTAAAATATATAGTTTACATCTCCTATAATCAAATTATATATGCAATTTCGGCTATTGGTACAATGACTAATGTCGCTATGTTCCCTATGAATAAAAAATTAACATGTCGATGTTGCGTACATATTAGGGAAACAACAGTTAAATCATGAAACGATTCAAACAAGCAAGCAATGGTCCTTATAAAAGGTGGACTTTGCTGTTATACTCTGGAGCTGACCAAAAGGGTAAACCAAAGAAAGAAGGCAATTCACGCTAATGCAGACATCCCCACGAACGTGTAAGAATATACCCCAGAAATTGGTTCCATCCATAGAATATTATAGTATAGTTTACATACCCTCACAACTTGCAAACTATCAATGCGTGATAACAGAGTTTGACGGTTGCTTCGACCAATGAAATGTGCTTCTAATTTGTATAACAAGCTCAGACTCATCTTCCACCAGAGAGGAGACAATCTGAGACAGAAGATGTCTGTGAAAATGGCTTGCCTGCAGAAGACGGATAATACATGATAGACTTACTTTTACCTTCGGGAAATGCAAACGTCGATCTATCTTTTGAAATACCGAGAGATAAAAACCCCTGCATCGCGAGATCCCCTTCCAAGTACCGCACTACTTGACGCATGCTTGGTCTCGCAATTGGCTCATAATGGGAGCACAGTAATCCGAGCTGCAACACTAGCTCCACCTCCTTCGCCACGAAGTCCACCCCTAAATTCGGATCTCTTGCCTCTAGGATGTTACCCTTATCCCAGCAAGAGAACACCCAGTCCACCAATATCACGTCCTCCTCCTGCCGAGCCTCGATCGGCCTTCTTCCACAAGCAACCTCAAGCAAAAATGCCCCAAATGCGAAAACATCTGTGCTCGTGGTGGCCCTTCCCGTTCGAGTGTTCTCTGGCGCCAGATATCCAAGAGTTCCCACCACATGGGTGGTTTGAGGATCTGTACCGTGATCGTATAGTCTCGAAAGCCCGAAATCTCCCAACCTCCCATTTAGTTTTGAATCAAGCAAGACGTTGCTAGCCTTGATATCCCTGTGAATCACAACTTGTTCCCATCCTTCATGGAGATAAGAGAGGCCATTTGCAACGCCTTTGATTACTCTAAATCTTTGGCTCCAATTGAGGATCACCCTCGGTTGGTTATAAAGGTACTTGTCCAGGCTTCCTTTTGGCATGTAGTCATAAACTAACAGCAGCTCACCCTTCCGACGGCAGTATCCGAGAAGTGGCACAATGTTCCGATGACGAAGCCGACCAATACTAACAATCTCGGCAATGAACTCTCTCATCCCTTGCCTCGATTCATGAGAAACCCTCTTCACCGCAATCTCAGTCTTTGAGGTGGGTAATACCCCTCTATAGACCTTACCAAATCCACCTGCTCCTAATAGCTGCTGATCCCTGAACCCCTTTGTGGCAACGTAGAGATCTTTGTACTTGAACCTATGTGGACTGTAGTCGAACTCCCAATCCTCGAGAACCTCTGCGAATTTCCTTCTTTTTCTTTTCACATAAGCCACTGCAGAGACTAGTATTGCCAGAAATAACAGACATATGAAAGGCACTCCAAAAGTGAGAAAAACGGATTTCTGCTTCTTTTTCATACGGGGTAATCTTGGAAGTCGAGACAAATCAAGCCTAGGAGCTTGTCCGTTTACCTTAAAGCTCCATCCGAGGATATAACGACGTGAAGTCAAGCTCGAGCCGGTTGAGGAAGAGAACCCAATGTACATGGTCTCCTTGAAAATCGCCGAGAGATTGAGGGACAGAGACAAAAGGGGTTTGTTCGGTTTGTCCACATTCACCGGAGCTAATGTGATCCTGATTTGTTTCTGCACTCCATCATAATCCACCCAAACTTGCATTGCTTTTTTACTATTCAGACTCAAGTTTCTGAAGCCTTGAATGTTGTTTCCAGTGTATCCAGCAGGGGAAGACTTTAAAGACTCCAGCCCGTTGACGTCGATCCCGACGTGGTTCTCATCGATATCATGGAATTCCTTGTTTTGAATCGTGTCAAATTCCACCGCGAAAATGTGGTTCGTGAGGTCGCCATCGTTTGTTTCGTTGAAGAGGCCAAGGAAATGACCATCCCGGGCTCCGGAAAACTCTCTTCGAGGAGCCATCACGAAGGCGAATCCCTGACCGCCCTGATCTGGATATTCGGGAAATATAGCGAACACGAATGTGGTGGAGAACGAGTCGACGGGGCCATCAGGTGAATTCTTGAACCTGATGGGGTCCGGGTAGAAGGCATGACTGGTCGTCTGTTTGGTTGCATTGGTTAGCTGCAGGAGGCCATTGTCGGCGACTGCAGCTGAACCATCGAGGCTCAGGTTCACAGACCGGAAGCCGTTGTATGTGAAATTAGCGGATTCATAAGCCCGTGTTGTGTTTGCGAGGAGAAAAACTGCCAGAACAATCTCGCCTAACATGGCCAGAGGCTGAAGAAATTAGCTGAATGCACTTCTCTAATGAGAAAATTCGAAGGTCTTATATTGATCCAAAATACGTGCACGGCATTGAATCGAAAGTGATGCAATTTCAATCACCATCGTCCGGGGAAGTATTGGGTGGTCCCCCGCCAGGTGTCCCGACCTTTTGCACCCGATGGCCTTGTCCTTCCCCTGTCGTGTCATTAACTAATTGGTCCGAGTCATGTCAGCAACTCAAAGCTCTTTTGCAATCTGCCCCTCTATGGACACAGTCCACGACACGCCAACGGACGACCGAAGTACACCAAGGCGACCGCGAACGTGAGTCGATTTTTCGTCGCGCTGGGAAGCCAGCGACGAGTCAATGGCCGATGGCTGACTACGTAACTAGATGGTCTAACTTGATGATCCGGTGACTTAGCATAATTTAGCGAGAAGATTGTTCGATTTTAGATCGAACGGTCACCCATTATTTTAGGAAGTAGGATTTTAAGTTATTTTTGGTCCCAGTTATCTGATTTGCATCGGACGGCTGGGATAAAAAACAAGTCAAGTGACTTTAAGTCATTTGATTCATTTCTCCATGATGGTGCAAGAATATGGCTGAGGATGACGGTGACCTCACAAATTTTGACAGTTTGAATTTAATCTCATGATAGACTATGGAGTAGGAAAAGCCTCATGACTCCCATCCCAAAGAATGACCCAGCTCAATGAGTTGAGGCGCAGGTACGAAAGCTCGGGTAATAGATATTTTGTGCGCTTCAAAAGTAATTAATATGACCGTATCAACAAAGGACTTGTCGTTGCCTTTAAGTAAATGCATATCTAGCTAGATTTATAAATGCATAATGATGTTTGGATTGAGGTAGGGCACATATAACAAATTCATGCATTTGAACTAAATATCGAGTGTGATATGACTAGTCATTATTGGAAGTGACTCATGATTCATTGATTCAGCTGTTTAATTGAAGATAGATCTGCATAAATATGTCACTAGGCTGAACTGAGATATTTGCCTTTAGAAAAAAGATGAGACTTTGAATTTGCCTTGATCTTTGTTACCTTTTTGTAAAATTGAATTGTACACCATTCCTAAGCAAAACCTCTATGAAGTGTATAATGGTCATGTTTGTGGTATAAAAAGGCCACAAACAAGGAAACAAGAATGATCTCTTAGCCATACACCAAGCATCCACGACATCTTCATGTCAACACCATATTCCATTATTGTGATGGTCTTGTATACCTATAGAAGGACTAAATAGTTATGGTCCAAATCCAACTTTCCATAACACATGTGTTGACATCAAGCCCCAAATTTAATTTCAAATGTAGAGAAGCTAATGGCAGTGACCAAGTTATGATGATCCAATTCACACACAAGGCCACTTGATGGAAAGTTCATTGACTATGAGTTCACTAATCATGAGTTACCACTTGATGGTAACTTAGCGTGATTTAGCGGGAAAGTCGTCCAATTTTAAATCTAATGGTCACCCATTATTTTTGGAAATAAGGTTTTAAGTTACTTTTTGTCACGTAAAAAATGAGTCAAGCGACTTTAAATTATTTGATCCATTTCCCAACGATGAGGGCGAGAATATGGCTGAGGGTGACGGTGACCTCACAAATTTTGACAGTTTGAATTTAATCTCATGTAGTCATCTAATTTTTTTCATACACTTTGCCTAAAAGCGACAAAAAGGAAACAAACTACGACTTCAAAAAATACAGTAACATTCCAGCCACGCAAATCATGCTATAGCACTAATTGATTGATATATTACCAAAATTACATTCAAGTGATCAACGAAAAACTTCTGGTACAAAAATGAGTTTTGTACAAAAAGTTACTATTTTTGTGGTGGCCTTGGTCTATTATAACGTATATATACCGTATGTTTTATTAAGTCATTTAATGCCATGATCTTTTAGTGGCCTCACATTCAAGTTATGCTACACTGGCCTCTATTTCGTCATTATTTTGGGTTTTCTTTAAGTGTCCAACATAGCTTGTCTAGGAAATTTGTATGATGCTTATTATCTTCATGTGGTTTTTTTCCATACATTGACTTAAACTTTGGAGTTAAACGTCTTAATAAGTATAAGAGCCAACTCCTGCTTTATGTCGTGCATGTAGCTCCCTATTAGAAAGAATGGTATATAGAAAACAAAGAGTAGTGTTAACCAACTAGAAGAAACTCAACCAAGAAGGAGTGTACAAAAAAAAACTTCTAAGTCAATTCTCTCTTTCTGCAAATACTGAGTCGTTGGAATCTACATGCGCAATTGTACATATGAGCCATGCAATTGCTTCTCAGTATCCAATTTATGAACGAAAAGAGTGATTTAGATACATGACAATCGAAGAAAGTGATCATACTCCCCACTTCAAAGTAAGGAACTTGTTTATCGAATGACCAATCTTCTTTAGTGAAAATTGTTCTTAAATTGCAATTACAAAGCGACGAACATCGTATCAATTATTTAACGTTTGTTGATGAAGAGAAAAGGAAATTAGTGGAGATAGCGGGAGAGTGGAAATGAGGAATATTCAATAAATTGATGTTTTTTTCCAAAGAGCGTAACATAAAATTTTACGACCAAAATATTTTTGAACCGAAATCCTCTTTCTCAAAACCTATAAAAGTTCAAGGTAATTTGATGATATATTAATGAGGAAATCAATCTGACAAATCTTATTTCAAATGCACTATGTAATACTTAGGTTGTCTACAACTTGTGTGTGTGTGTGTTTTTTTTTTTAAACTTGACTGCTGTAATTACACGCTAAAACTAAATGGAGTAGATCAATTTAATGAAAAGTATCATAATAAAATATTTAATATTATATACAAGACCATATGAATATATGTAACTCATTCGTTGTGAAGTTGCCTTATTTCTTATTGGGACAAGTTCACTAGAAGTCCTAAAACTTATAGCGAAAGTGCAAGTGAGTCCTAAAATTTACACAAAGCGCAAACGAGTTCTAAAACTTGTCAAATTCGTTCAAGTGAGTCCATCCATTAACTCCATTAATTAAATAAATGGAAAAAGCTGAAGTGGCGTTAACATGGCATTTTTTAATAGATCCTTTCAGAAATGGAGACGCTAGGTCAGCAGAAAAAATAAAAATATAAACTAAATAACATTTTAATAAAGAAAAAGGTTTAAAATTTTGAAAAAAAGGAGATTATGTTTAAATTTAAAATTTAAAATTGAAAAAGGATATTATGTTTAAATTTAAAATATAAAATTTTAAAAGGTTTAAAATTTTGAAATTCTAAGTTTAATTTAATTTAACTATTTAAAATTTTAAAATTAATTTAATTGTTTAAAATTTAAAATTTAATTTAATTAATTATTTAAAACTGTAAAATTAAATTATTTAAATTATTTAAAATTATAAATTTAATTAATTTAATTATTTAAAAATATAAATTAAATTAAATTAAATATTTAAAATTTAAAATTTAAAAAATAAAAGTTTAAAATTTAAAAATTTTAAATTTTCTTTTAAAAAGTGTAAAATTTAAAAAGTTTAAAATAATTTTAAAGTTTAAATGTTTAAAAAAATAAAAACTTAAAAAACTTAAAAAATTTAAATTTAAGAAAGTAATTACGTCATAAAGGATATATTAAAAATGAATTTGTAAAATTTTAAAAAATGTAAATTTAAAATTTTTGAAATTAAAAAAATTATAATTAACATGTAATGTAATTTATAGTTTAAATTTTTAATTTAAAAAAAATGTAATTAAAAAAATTAATTAAATTAAAAGGTTGAGCAATTATAAAAGTTTGAGCAATTTCTTAATAAATATATATTTTAAAATAAATAATGAAAAATTTTATTTTTTTTTGGAAAAATTAATTTAAAATTAATTATTTTAATTGATGGGGGTAGGAACGATGTCGTTTAGGGCACACAACTCTCTAAAATGGCGTCGTTTTGAAGACGTCTAGTAAGCGATGGATGTTAATTGCCACATAAGAGAGAGAAAATAATAAAATAAGCCACATCAGCATTTTCCGTGAGACTAATTGGATGGCGCTAACGGAGGGACTGAATTGAACGAACTTGACAAGTTTTAGGACTCGTTTGCATTTTTTACAAGTTTTAGGACTCACTTGCATTTTCGCTACAAGTTTTAAGACTTCTAGTGAACATATCCCTTAAATAAAATACATATTTGAAGTCCTCCGCTAAGTCCAACCAGTTGCCATGGATGGACTTGTGAAAGAAATTTGTGGTCCCCAGGTCCCCGTGATTCTAAAAAATATAAAGGACATTAACATAGCATTGCTCCTTCTTTTGTACCTTAAGAATGAAATGTCGACTAATCGAAAACCAAAACCATATATTTATTTATTTTAAATTCAGGTGCATGTTAAGTTAATTTTTAATGACAATAATTGAAAAAGCATATCTCGGATTGTTTGAAGCAAAGAAAAAAACACATCGGTCACTATATACATGAGTTTGTACAATAAAATAATACATGGAAAAGATTGAATGAGAACCTAACTTATTTCATGAATAAGTTTAGTATTTATTTTCTCCCAAATCATATATTTTTAAAAAATGCTGAATTAAATAATAAAATAAATCAGTGCCACAAAATTGTCAAAGTTAAGAAGCAAGTGAATATTAGAAATGCGTTAGTGATATTGGTACAAGAAAAATTTAATCCTAAAAGAAAAAACTTTGCTTCTGCTTGGTTGCTTAGTTTACTTGTACGAGGCCATTGCCTGTAACCGCGGCTTAACAAAATAGGCTAAGATTGGCCGACTGGAAACGCCAAGCCCCTGGTATTATGAGTCGGTACAAAGTTTCTCGGGGGAGGAATGGCTAGATCAATCACAAAGAACATGTCCAAAAGCTAGAGCAATTCGCTGAATATGCTCGTCAGAATATATAGTTTGAATCTCCTAGGATCAAATTCTATCTGCAATTTCGGCTGTCGGTACCCTGATTAACGTTGCAATATTTCCTTTGAATAGGAAGTTCACAACTCGATGTTGGCATATATTAGGGGAGTGACGTTTAAATCATGAAACGATTCGAACAAACAAGTAGAAATCTTTATAAAAGGTGGACTTGCAGTTATCCTCTGGAGCTGACCAAAAGGGGAACCAAAGAAGAAGGCAATTGACGCTAATGCAAACATTTCCAAAAACGTTTAAGAAGAAACTGGTTCCTCCATAAAATCTTATATTGTAGTTTACATACACTCGCAAACTATCAATGCATGATAACGGGAGTTCGACGGTTACTTCGACCTATGAAATGTGCTTCTAATTTATATAACAAGCTCGGTACTCATCGTCCGCCGGAGAGGAGACAATCTGCGACAGAAGATGTTTGTGAAATTGACTTGTTTGCGGAAGACGGATAAGGTGGATCAGACTTACTTTTACATTCGGGAAATGCAAATGTCGATCCACCTTTCGAAATACTGAGAGATGATACCCCGTGCATCGCGAGATCCCCTTCCAAGTACCGCACTACTTGACGCATGCTTGGTCTTGCAGTTGGCTCAGAGTGGGAGCATAGTAAGCCTAGTTGCAACACTAGCTCCACCTCCTTAGCCACGAAGTCCACCCCTAAATTCGGATCTCTTGCCTCTAGGATGTCACCCTTACCCCAGCAAGAAAACACCCAGTTCACCAATAACACGTCCTCCTCCTGCCGAGCCTCAATCGGCCTTCTTCCACAAGCAACCTCAAGCAAAAATGCCCCGAGCGCGAAAACATCCGTGCTCGTGGTGGCCCTTCCCGTTCGAGTGTTCTCTGGCGCCAGATATCCTAGAGTTCCCACCACATGGGTGGTTTGGGGATCTGTACCGTGATCGTATAGTCTTGAAAGCCCGAATTCTCCCAACCTCCCATTTAGTTCTGAATCAAGCAAGACGTTGCTAGCCTTGATATCCCTGTGAATCACGACTTGTTCCCATCCTTCATGGAGATAAGAGAGGCCAGTCGCAACGCCTTTGATCACTCTAAATCTTTGGCTCCAATTAAGGGTCTCCCTCGGTTGGTTATAGAGGTACTTGTCCAGGCTTCCATTTCGCATGTAGTCATAAACTAACAGCATCTCGCCCTTCCGACGGCAGTATCCGAGAAGCGTCACAATGTTCCGATGACGAAGCCGACCAATACTAATGATCTCGGCGATGAACTCTCTCATCCCTTGCCTCGATTCATGAGAAATCTTCTTGACCGCAATCTCAGTCTTTGAGGTGGGTAATACCCCTCTATAGACCCTACCAAATCCACCTGCTCCCAATAGCTGCTGATCCCTGAACCCCTTTGTGGCAACATAGAGATCTTTGTACTTGAACCTATGTGGACTGTAGTCGCGCTCCCAATCCTCGAGAACCTCTGCGAATTTCCTTCTTTTTCTTATCGCAAAAGCCACTGCGGAGACTAGTATTGACAGAAATAACAGACCTATGAAGGGCACTCCAAAAGTGAGAAAAATGGATTTCTGCATCTTTTTCATACGGGGTAATCTAGGAAGTCGAGACAAATCAAGCCTATGAGCTTGTTCATTTACGTTAAAGCTCCATCCGAGGATATAATGGCGAGAAGTCAACCTCGAGCCGGTTGAGGAAGAGAACCCAGTGTACATGGTCTCCTTGAAGATCGGCGAGAGATTGAGGGACAGAGACAAAAGGGGTGTGTTCGGTTTGTCGACATTCACCGGAGCTAATGTGACCCTGATTTGTTTCTGCACTCCATCATAATCTACCCAAACTTGCATTGCTTTATTACTAATCAAACTCAAGTTTTTGAAGCCTTGAATGTTGTTTCCAGTGTATCCAGCAGGGGAAGATTTTAAAGACTCCGGCCCGTTGACGTCGATCCCGACGTGGTTGTCATCGATATCATGGAATTCCTTGTTTTGAATCGTGTCAAATTCCACCGCGAAAATGTGGTTCGTGAGGTCGCCATCTCTTGTTTTGTTGAACAGGCCAAGGAAAGGACCACCCCAGGCTTCGGAAAACTCTCTTCGAGGCGCCATCACGAAAGCAAATCCCTGACCGCCCTGATCTGGATATTCGGGAACTATAGCGAACACGAATGTGGTGGAGAACGAGTCAACGGGGCCATCGGGTGAATTCTTAAACTTGATGGGGTCCGGGTAGAAGGCATGACTGGCCGTCCGTTTGGTTGCATTGGTTAGCTGCAGGAGGCCCTTGCCGGCGACTGCAGCTGAACCATAGAGGCTCAGGTTCACAGACCGGAAACCGTTGTATGTGAAATTGGCGGTTTCATAAGCCCGTGTTGTGTTTGCGAGGAAAAAAACTGCCAGAACAATCTCGCCTAACATGGCCAGAGGCTGAAGAAAATAGCTGAATGCACTTCTCTAACGAGATAATTCGAAGTTCTTATAATGATCCAAAATACGTGCACGGCATTGAATCGAAAGTGATGCAATTTCAATCACCATCGTCCGAGGAAGTATCGGGTGGTCCCCCGCCAGGTGTTCCCCCCAGAGTGGGGGTCACCAATGCGCCGGGAGCATCCAATTTTTTTCCCCATCGGCTCACCTTTTGCACCCGATGGCCTTATCCTTCCCCTGTCCTGTCATTAACTGATTGCTCCAGAGTGGGGCTCTTTTGCAATCTGCCCCTCTATGGACCCAGTCTACGACACGCCAACGGACGGCCGAAGTACACCAAGGCGACCGCGAACGTGAGTCGATTTTTCGTCGTGTTGGGAAGTCAGCGACGAGTCAATGACCGATGGCCGACGACGGATCCAGATTGTCTAACTTGACGATCTGGTGACTTAGCGTAATTTAGCGGGAAGATCGTTCCATTTTAGGTTGAACGGCCATCCATTATTTTAGGCAGTAGGGTTTTTAGTTATTTTTTGTCTTAGCCGTTTGATTTGCATCGGATAGCTGGGACAAAAAACAAGTCAAGTGACTTTAAGTCATTTGATCTATTTCCTCCACGATGAGAGCGAAATTATGGGTGAAGGTGACGGTGACCTCACAAATTTTGACGGTTTGAATTTAATCTCATGATAGTCCATGGAGTAGGAAAAAGCCTCATGACTTCCATCCCAAAGAACGACCCAGCTCAATGAGTTGAGGTGCAGGTACGAAAGCTCGGGTAATAGGTATTCCGTGCACTTCAAAAGTAATTAATATGACCGTATCGACAAAGGACTTGCTGTTGCCTTTAAGCAAATGCATATCTAGCTAGATTTATAAATGCATAATGATGGTTTGGATTGAGGTAGGGCACATAGAACAAATTCATGCACTTGAACTAAATATCAAGTGTGATATGACTGGTCATTATTGAAAATGACTTATGATTCATTGAGTCGGATGTTTAACTGAAGGTAGATCCACATAAATATGTCACTAGGCTGAATTGAGATCTCTGCCTTCAGAAAAAAGATGAGAGTTTGAATTTGCCTTGATCTTTGCTACCTTTTAATAAAATTGAATTGTACACCATTCCTAAGCAAAACCTCTATGAAGTGTATAATGGTCATGTTTGTGGTATACAAAGGCAACAAACGAGGAAACAAGAATTATCTCTAGGCCATACACCAAGCATTTACGATATCTTCATGTCAACACCATATTCCATTATTGTGATGGTCTTGTATATCTACAGAAGGACTAAATAGTTATGGTCCAAATCCAACTTTCCATAACACGTGTGTTGACATCAAGCCCCGAATTTGATTTCAAATGTAAAGAAGCTAATGGCAGTGGCCAGTTATGATGATCCAATTCACACACAAGGCCACTTGATGGAAAGTTCATTGACTATGAGTTCACTGATCATGAGTTTCCAATAACAAAATTCAAGTGAAGTACAAGACAAATGGCGACGGTTGATTGACTCGAAATATGTGCAAAAATTAAATGTTAAGTTAAGGAAGATCCTTAGCTGGGGTATAGCCATTACTAGGGAATTTGGAACGGGTATAATTTAGTCAAAATAGTTAAAGTTTATGAAGATGAAGATCAAAAGTATAAAAGAATGGTCCACTTAAAAAACATGAGAAGACCAATGATAAATGATGATGATATGATAGCAACGCATAAAAAAAAAACAATCAACAACAGACTAGTCGTCATTGAAGATGGAACCTTTTCCCCTCAAGATGTGAAGATGAAAAGGTCATGCATAGCATATCAAGTTAGATTGATTCTATCTGCGTTTGAATTTGAATTTCGAATTAAAATAGGCATTCTTATTCCAATATTCATTTTCCATTAATACAACATTATGGTGATTTTTCATCAATTCTTTTATTTTCTCACGCACTCTAGTTATCTCTATTAGTAGCCCATATTTAGTTTCAATCGTTGAGTAAGCATAGTTTAAAAAATGTGAACCATACGTTCTGATTCAATAAAATGCCATAGAATTTCATTGTTATTTCCAATCTATTGTTTGTGCATCATTAGTTATTTGACTTTTGCAAAGTCTTTGAGGTTTCAAGGCATATTAGGCTGCTTTTAAATTGAAGCCGGACACAATAATTTAATTGATCATTAAATCACCATATGTTGGACTTTAATTACGATATGAAATCATTGAGTCTTTTGCTACCAAAACCTTGCAAAAACTCATGTAACAAGGTAAAACCCTTATAGTGACGCTAAGAAGGTTAGACTCGCCATCCTTATTATCCCTAACAAAAAAAAAAAAAAGCCCGCAGCTTTAAGGTGTGCACATTTCATTGAATTTTTTTCTTCGATAATTAACATATAGACTTTTCACTCTTCTAATTTACGAAAAATGATTAGTTAACCGAAAACACTTTTCAGTCAACGAAAATATTATGCATAATATTATGAAAGTAAATTCGTAAATTTAGCAAGATGAAAACACTTTCCAAAAAATAGTATTCCCTAATTTTCAAATATTTCATTATTTTATCTTACTTGTTATATTCATTTATTTTTTTCCTTTTTTTTGGTAATCGAGTTGTTTGGGCCATTCCTTTTTTTTTTCTTTTTCTTACTTTTTTTTGTTTTCTTTTTCTTTTTCATTTCTTTCTCTCACGTGCCTCTCTACCTCAACCGCCACTCCTTCTTTTGTACCACTGACACCACTGTTGCCACTTCCTTCTCCTTTTGACTGAACTCGACCAACTAGAGTTAGCAACCTTAGGCGAGGTCGATTTTGCCCAAGTCCAAGGCTATAGCCCTCACCGACCGGCAAGCTCGCCTTAGGCCACTCATGCTTTGACCTTAGGTTGTGCTTTGAGCTCCGTCGAGCGTCATTGGACGAAGTCAAGGCAAAGGGAGGTGAGGTTGTTAAAAATGGCGATAGCAGCAGCGCTGGAGGAGAAGAGGAAGGAGTAGTCGGCAAAGTGAAGAGGCGAGTTCGAGGAAGAAGAGAAAAGAAAAAGAAAGAAAGAAAGAAAGAAATGAAATGACATGAAAGCTTATTTAAAATTTTGAATTTTTTGTTTGAAGTAAAATCATAAGATCAAATGCATTTGCCAAATGAAATTCAAATACGAGGAATTGTTTTCAATCACAAATCACCAAATAAAGGAAAACTACACATTTTCCCAACAAGTGTTTTCTCGTGAAGCATTTTCCTTTTATTATTAAATTTTCTCCCAAACAAACACATCGTAAATTTTCTTTTGAAAGTATAGGGATATCATAATTATATTATTTTTGACATCTCTATAATTGATTTCTATAATCACTAAATAATATGTAAAATACAATGTGGATTTTTAAGATGTGTTATGATAATATTATAAAAAAACTCTTATTTCCAAGAATTGAATTAAAATTTCTCATCTCTCTGCAATTTAACTCTCTTTCCCAAAGTAAATTGTGTTTTTTTTTATCGTTCTCTCTCCACACAAATTTAATTTTTTTTCATATTTTTTTCTTTGACAAACACACACACATTTACAATCTTGCTATACAAAAGCTCTAATCAATGTTCACTTATTAAAGTCGATATGACAATAGGCTAGTAAACCGCCATTTAGAATTTTCAATCTGTACCCTTATTGACAATTAATTTTGTTGATTCGATAATTTATTTTTAGCTTAATTTTTTAGAAAATTGTTACTATTTAGAAATTAGAAATTTCTTTTACTTTCTAAGAAAATTAAAAATTTAATTATTAATTAAATTAAAAACTAAAAAATAAAAAAAATGGAAAAATGGAAAAGAAGTTGGCACACATGAGGATGGGAGGCGAGGAAGTGGACGGTAGAATGGGCATGGGAAATAAGGAGGAAAAGGACAAAACCTTGGGAAAGAAAGAGGAAAAGAAGAAGGAAATAGGAGAAAAGCAACAAAAAAAGTCAAAGAAGAAAAGATGGGTTTCGTGGAAGAAGGGGAAAAAGAGCGAGAGAGAGAGGGAGTGAAAGAAAATACAGGAAGGGGGTGGTTCGGCCCCAAAAAAAGTCAAAAAAAGGGGGCTGCTTTCTCGCACATAGGGGTCCGCACTTTTCTCTCTTTAACACTGACTGTTTTTTGTCCATTTGAAGTTAAATATTTGAAATTTTGGATTTCCGTTTATGATCCGCGGGCTTCGAGATTTCCACTGACAAAATCGCAAAATTTTATTTTAGGAAGATTCCTGAACTTTAGGTCCTAAATTTTTTCAGAATTTGCAATTTAATCCTTAGAGTCAAAGGCCAACCGGTTCTCCCCTTCTCACGCACATTGATCGGTTCGACTGGTCTGACCCACTTTTTCCCTGCGGTTTCTTGGCTATTACTGCGGCTTTCTGGGCTATTCTGCATGGATGCCACCTTGTGCTTGCCGCCCACCGCTGGAATTTCGTTCAATCGGTGATGATGCTTGCCGACCCACCATCGTTCCGACCACCTCAGTCGATGCCACCAATCAGAAACCTCCGCAAGGGTCCCTTGAACAAAGTCCAGCCACTCACCTTCATTGACTTTGCACCGGCAGCTCTAGTTTGGAGACGACTTAGCCGCTACTCGCTAGACCCGATTCCTTGTTCTTCTGGCCGTGAATTCATAGCGTACTTCCGACCACCTTCGACATCAATCCGCCACCACTAGCCACCGTCCACATCTCCTTGGACCTCCAAAGACCACTCTCGATGCCCTCAATTGACGTCGCCACCCGGTGGAGTCGACACGACGCCCATCCAACCACCTCCAGCAGCTTTTCCAACCACCACAGGTTCTAGTCAACGACATTGACTGCCATCGCTGCCAGCTCCTCCTTGGCATGCTAGACATCCTGGGACTTGTGCCGCGAGTTGCACAACTTTTCGTGGGCTCGAAGTGGACCATTGCCGTTAATTGCGAGTAAAACTTGTACTAGAAGTGAGTTTATCTCATATTTTTTGATTAGGGCGGTTATTCGCTTTAGTAGCTGATTATAAGTTATTTGGGCTAATTTGATGATTATTTGAATAGCATAGGCAATTAGGTAATTTGTCTAATTAAGGGCATTTTGATAATTTAGTTTGGATAGAAGGTTGTCAGCCAAATGATATTCAATTGAAGGAATGTTGCTAGTAGAATATCAAATGGTGAATTACAAATCGAAATATGCACCTGGGTAAATTCTTGATTGGCGTGCCTAGGCGGTTGACTAGTTAGAATTTTTTGGGAGTTGATTTATAATTAATTGTGCTTTATTTGATTTAATTGATGATTATTATTGGATTGCGCAATTTATTGGTGAGAAATTGAATTGTGATTGTTATCTGATTGAGCTGCTTGCACCTGTTTGAATGATTGAGGCTAGTACGAAGTGTGGACCGGTGACCTTTGGATGAGGATTCAAGGAAATGACAATGCCAAGGTGAGAAATTAAGGGTTGATCAGGCCTTTGGGCCCGTATAGTCTCTTATGCGACAATAGAGTCAACTTACTTATGTTGATAGTGATGGCTAGTGCCTTGAGTAACAAGTAGAGCTGTATCATTGAGGCTCGTGGAAGAGTTGGTGGGACCAATAGGGACTCTAGAGTGGGTGCCATTCTAATTGGGAATTGGGGTGTAGACTCACTAAGATTTTATCTTATTTATTGTATAACTCCATTTTATAGGTCTTAATCATGGAGAACTAGCTCGAGGAGGGACCGGACATACCGGAGCCGCCCCCTAAGGTTGGCTAGGTGATCGTCTCTTTTGTATCCAGCTATGGGTACGTTATGGAAAAGCACGAGACCACGTTATGTGAGTTTGATTTTGAGACCTGGCAATGGGTGCCACACCAATACCTGGATCCAACACTTGGGCGAGGTAAAAGGCCCCTTGGTGTAAGACTTTGACTACCATGAAGTGCTTTAGGGAAGTTACGGCTACGACTCGTGGCACCGGGATATGTGGATTGTGGATCCTCCAGAGAGGGCCAATGACAATTCCCAGATTTAATACAACTAGGCCAATCCCGTTCTCCTTCTTGAAATCCCAAGCTGCCTTCTCCGCCAAGGTTTTGGAAAGCATATACCAGAGCTGAAGAAAAGCAAAACCATGTCACTGCAATGAAAGAACTCCTGCCAGTCACGAACTTAATTGACTTCTACCTGACGCCAATTTTACCATGCCTCATCTGGCATTCCACGAACACCTCTTGAAAGGACTATAGATTGCAATTACTTCACGAAAGTTTATGCAAAATCTCATATAATATTAAGAAGATCCCAAGTGATGCACCTATATTTGAAACATATAGTGAAAAAGAGCGCGAGAAAGGTCGAGGATTTAATCATAGGTAAACAATAAACCCGTAAGGCAAGGGAGACAGACAGCTCACTTGCAGACCTTTAGTTGCTCACAGACTGTAGGATTAGAGAACCATGTCTCATCTAGTACCACACCAGAGGGGTCAGGAGTCGCCCAGTGAATTCAACTACAGCCATAGATGATGTCATGACCACTCTCTTGATGAAAGGAAATTGGCACATGATCTGAGGACGTTCAGTGTCCCCCCGACTGCAAGATCGACTATTTCTGCCTGCAATATGTAATTAACAGAATCCCTTAGGCAAAATTATTTGGCGAATCGTCAAGAAACATTAGATCATCTAATTTTTTTCATACACTTTGCCTAAAAGCGACAAAAGGGAAACAAACTACGACTTCAAAAAATACAGTAACATTCCAGCCACGCAAATCATGCTATAGCACTAATTAATTGATATATTACCAAAATTACATTCAAGTGATCAACGGAAAACTTCTGTTACTAAAATGAGTTTTGTACAAAAAATTACTATTTTTGTGGTGGCCTTAGTCTATTATAACGTATAGATTCCGTATGTTTTATTAAGTCATTTAATGCCATGATCTATTAGTGGCCTCACATTCAAGTTATGCTACATTGGCCTCTATTTCGTCATATTTTGGGGTTTTCTTTAAGTGTCCAACATAGCTTGTCTAGGAAATTTGTATGATGCTTCTTATCTATATGTGGTTTTTTTCCATACATTGACTTAAACTTTGGAGTTAAACTTCTTAACAAGTATAAGAGCCAAGTCCTGCTTTATTTCGTGCATGTAGCTCCCTATTAGAAAGAATGGTATATAGAAAACAAAGAGTAGTGTTAACCAACTAGAAGAAACTCAACCAAGAAGGAGTGAAAACAAAAACTTATAAGCCAATTCTCTCCTTCTGCAAGTACTGAGTGGTTGGAATCTACATGCGCAATTGTACATATGAGCCATGCAATTGCTTCTCAGTATCCAATTTATGAACGAAAAGAGTGATTTAGATACATCACTATCGAAGAAAGTGATCACACTCCCCACTTCAAAGTAAGGAACTTGTTTATCGAATGACCAATCTTCTTTAGTGAAAATTGTTCTTAAATTGCAATAACAAAGCGACGAACATCGTATCAATTATTTAACGTTTGTTGATGAAGAGAAAAAGGAAATTAGTGGAGATAGCAGGAGAGTGGAAATGAGGAATATTCAATAAATTGATGTTTTTTTTCCAAAGAGCATAACTTAAATTTTACAACCAAAATATTTTTGAACCGAAATCCTCTACTCAAAACCTATAAAAGTTCAAGGTAATTTGATGATATATTAATGAAGAAATCAATCTGACTCGTGTGTCAGATGCACTATGTAATACTTAGGTTGTCTACAACTTGTGTGTGTGTGTGTTTTTTTTTTAACTTGACTGCTGTAATTACACGCTAAAACTAAATGGAGTTGATCAATTTAATGAACAGTATCATAATGAAATATTTAATATTATATGCAAGGCCATATGAATATATATAACTCATTCGTTGTGAAGTTGCCTTATTTCTTATTTGTCCATGTGCATGAAGTGTAAACTGAAAGAGATTGGAAACATTAAATAGAGCTTGAATATTTCAGAATGTTAGAATAATTGGATATTGAGGACACCAAGCTTGCTTATTAACATGCCATGTTTAGCTTTAATTAATCTTGTTTCTAGCTGATCTATTGACTTTCCATGGCACTTCAACTACCCTAATTAACATATATATATATATATATGTGATGCACATGATCTCTTAACAACAAGACACTGCTTGTTTGTGAAATATATATTGATGGCGCATGAAGTGCTTACTATCGGTAATATTTTATTTGGTTATGCAACTTGTAATTAATTTAAGTTATATTAGCTAACTAATCAGTTAATTTAAAAAAGGCTATTTATGGGGCTAAGCAACCGGGTCTGTTCATATGGGGACCAATTCAATTCCAAACTAAAATTTTGGCAATCGACCTTCACCGGCTCAACTCTCAATTTATAACGTGAATTCGGCATTTTTAATTGAGAACTTGCCATATACATTAAAATCAAATATGAAGTTAAGTCTCTTAAACACTCTCTCATTTCTCCTTAAAGTCAATATGATATGTGAAAATTGTAAAGGTTATTGAACTTCCATTCTTCCTTGTAAATAAAGTTGAAAAAAAAAAACTTACTCCTGCACTTGGGTCCATTCCAGTTCAATTCCTATTTTCTAAAATTTAGAACCTACTCTGACAAGGTAGTTCATATGTTATTGATATGAAACCTATCTACCCTGAAATCAATAACCTCAAATTTTTTGTCTAGACTTATAAAAAATGAAAAGTAGTTTTTTTTAATTGTCCCCTCAAATCTAAAGCATTGCTCAAATTTTCAAAGATTGTGAAAACTATTATTTTTATGAAAAAATGTTACCAAGATATCTTCTAAATTATGGAAGTCGGTATCCGCACTTAGCAAAGTCAAAATTGAAAATATGAACAGATATAACCAGTTAAAAAATATTCCCCTTTTCAAATTCCATAAAATACACATTTGGACTCTTCAGCAAGTCCCACCAGTTGCCTTCGACTTGTGAAAAGAAATTCGCGGTCAGCGCAGACCATTAAATAAGTTGGTTTTTAATGACAATAATTGAATAAGCATATCTCAGATTTTTTGAAGCAAAGGAAAAAAAGACATCGGTCACTATGTACATGAGTTTGTACGATAAAATAATACATGAAAAAGATTGAATGAGAACCTACCTTATTTAATGAATAACTTTAGTATTTATTTTCTCCAAAATCATAATTTTTTCTCAAAATAATAATTTTTTTCTCATAATATGCTGAATTGAATAATAAATAAATCAGCGCCCAAAAAATGGTCAAAGTTAACAAGAAAGTGAATATCAGAAATGCGTTAGTGATTGGTACAAGAAAAAAATTTGATCCTAAAAGAAATGACTCTGCTTCTGCTTGGTTGCGTAGTTTACTTGTATGAGGCCACTACCGGTAAGCACGGCTAAACAATATAGGCTAAGATTGGCCGACTGGAAACACCAACCTGCTGGTATCGTGAGCTGGTACAAAGTTTGTCGGGGAGAAATGGCCAGATCAATCACGAAGAACATGTCCACAAGCTGGAGAAGTTCGCTGAATACATAGTTTGGACCTTCTAGGATCAAATTGTATATGCAATTTCGGCTGTCAGTCCAATGACTAGTGTCGCTATATTCCCTATGAATAGAAAATTCACATGTCTGACGTTGCACGCATATTAGGGAAACAACGGTTAAATCATGAAACGGTTCGAATAAGCAAGCAATAATCCTTATACAAGGTGGACTTGCTATTATACTCTGGAGCTGACCACAAGGGGAAACCAAAGAAGAAGGCAATTTACGCTAATGCAGACATTCCCAAGAACATTTAAGAATATACCGCAGAAATTGGTTCCATCCATATAATCTTGTAATATAGTTTACATATACTTGCAACTCACAATCTATCAATCATTCGATGCATGATAACGGGAGTTTGACGGTACCTTCGATCTGTGAAATGTGCTTCTAATAAATATAACAAGCTTAGTACTCATCTTCCACTGGAGAGGAAAGAATCTGCGACAGAAGATGTCTGTGAAAATGCCGTGCTTGAGGAAGAAGGATAAGACATGATAGACTTACTAAAACCTTCGGGAAATGCAAATGTCGGTCCACCTTTTGAAATACCGAGAGATGATAACCCCTGCATCGCGAGATCCCCTTCCAAGTACCGCACTACTTGACGCATGCTTGGTCTCGCAGTTGGCTCAGAGTGGGAGCACAGTAAGCCGAGTTGCAACACTAGCTCCACCTCCTTCGCCACGAAGTCCACCCCTAAATTCGGATCTCTTGCCTCTAGGATGTCACCCTTATTCCAGCAAGAAAACACCCAGTCCACCAATATTACGTCCTCCTCCTGCCGAGCCTCAATCGGCCTTCTTCCACAAGCAACCTCAAGCAAAAATGCCCCGAACGCGAAAACATCCGTGCTCATGGTGGCCCTTCCCGTTCGAGTGTTCTCCGGGGCCAGATATCCAAGAGTTCCCACCACATGGGTGCTTTGAGGATCTGTACCGTGATCGTATAGTCTCGAAAGGCCGAAATCTCCCAACCTTCCATTAAGGTCTGAATCAAGCAAGACGTTGCTAGCCTTGATATCCCTGTGAATCACAACTTGTTCCCATCCTTCATGGAGATAAAAGAGACCATCCGCGACGCCTTTGATCACTCTGAATCTTTGACTCCAATTGAGGGTCACCCTCGGTTGGTTATAGAGGTACTTGTCCAGGCTTCCATTTGGCATGTAGTCATAAACTAACAGCAGCTCACCCTTTCGACGGCAGTATCCGAGAAGTGTCACAATGTTCCGATGACGAAGCCGACCAATACTAATAATCTCAGCTATGAACTCTCTCATCCCTTGCCTCGATTCATGAGAAACCCTCTTCACCGCAATCTGAGTCTTTGCGGTGGGCAATACTCCTCTATAGACCCTACCGAATCCACCGGCTCCCAATAGCTCCTGATCCCTGAACCCCTTTGTGGCAACGTAGAGATCTTTGTACTTGAACCTATGTGGCCCGTAGTCGCGCTCCCAATCCTCGAGAACCTCTGCGAATTTCCTTCTTTCTCTTATCGCATAAGCCACAGCAAAGACTAGTATTGACAGAAATAACAAACATATAAAAGGCACTCCAGAAGTGAGAAAAACGGATTTCTGCTTCTTTTTCATACGGGGTAATCTAGGAAGTCGAGACAAATCAAGCCTAGGAGCTTCTCCGTTTACCTTAAAGCTCCATCCGAGGATATAACGACGGGAAGTTATGCTCGAGCCGGTTGAGGAAGAGAAACCAATGTACATGGTCTCCTTAAAGATCCGCGAGAGATTGAGGGACAGAGACAAAAGGGGTGTGTTCGGTTTGTCGACATTCACCGGAGCTAATGTGACCCTGATTTGTTGCTGCACGCCATCATAATCCACCCAAACTTGCATTGCTTTATTACTAATCAGACTCAAGTTATTGAAGCCTTGAATGTTGTTTCCAGTGTATCCAGCAGGGGAAGATTTTAAAGAGACCAGCCCGTTGACATCGATCCCGACGTGGTTGTTATTGATATCTTGGAATTCGTTGTTTTGAATCGTGTCAAATTCCACCGCAAAAATGTGGTTCGTGGGGATGCCATTGTTTGTTTCGTTGAAGAGGCCGAAGAAATAACCAGGCAGGGCTCCGGGAAACTCTCTTCGAGGAGCCATCACGAAGGCGAATCCCTGACTGATCTGATCTGGATATTCGGGAACTATAGCGAACACGAATGTGGTGGAGAACGAGTCGACGGGGCCATCGGGTGAATTCTTGAACGTGATGGGATCCGGGTAGAAGGCATGACTAGCCGTCTGTTTGGTCGCATTGGTTAGCTGCAGGAGGCCCTTGCTGGTGACTGCAGCTAAGCCATCGAGGCTCAGGTTCACAGACCGAAAACCGTTGTACGTGAAATCGACGGAAGCCTGTGCTGTGTTTGCGAGGAGAAAAACTGCCAGCACAATCACGCCTAACATGGCCAGAGGCTGAAGAAATTAGCTGAATGCGCTTCTCTAATCTAATGAGATAATTCATGGCATTGAATCGAAATTAACGCAATTTCAATCACCATTTTCCCAACCTGTGCACCGCGATGGCCCTTATCCTTCCCATGTCGTGTCATTAACTGATTGCTCCGAGTCATATCAGCAACTCGAAGATCTTCTGCAATCTGCCCCTCTCTGGACACCGTTCACACACGTCAACGGACGGCCGAAGTACACCAAGGTAACCACCAATGTGAGTCGATGTTTCGTCGTGTTGGGAAGGAAGCGACGAGTCAATGCGCGATGGCCGACGATGAAGGCGTGATTATGGCTGAGGGTGACGGTGAGCCCCACAAATTTTGACAGTTTGAATTTAATATCTTGATAGTACATGGAGAAGGAAAGCCTCATGACTTTTATCCCAGAGAATGACCCAGCTCAGTGAGTTGAGGTGCATGTACGAAAGCTCCGATATTATATATTCTGTGCGCTCCGAAAGTGTTTAATACGGCCGTATCGACAAAGGACTCGTCGTTGCCTTTGAGTACTGCACAATGATGTTCGGATTGAGGGAGGGCACATATTACTCGTCGTTGGTTTAGACTGCTTTCTAAAGGTAGATCCATATATAAATACGTCAATAGGCCGAACTGAGGCCTCTGCCTCCCCATCCTTATTATCCATGACCACAAAAAAAAAAAAAAGGAAAGTCCGCAGCTTTAAGGGTGTGCTCACTTATTGAAAGTTTTTTTTCGATAATTAACATTTCTGACTTTCACTTCTCTAATTCACGGAACACTATGCAGTCAACAAACATATCATGCAAAAAATTTGGAAAGTAAATTCCTAAATTTAACAAGATAAAAACACTTTCCGAAAAAATTCTTCCCTAATTTCCTAATATTTTAATATTTTATCTTATTTGTTACATTCATTTCTTTTTTCTGTTTTCTTTTCGTACCCATTTTTTTTCTTTTTCTTTTTTCTTTTTCCTTTCTTCCTCTCACGCGCCTCTCTACCTCAACCTCCACTTCTTCCTTTGTACCATTGATGTCGTCGCTACCACCTCCCTCTCCCTTTGACTAAGCTTGACCCATCTGGAGTTGGCTAGCCTTAGGCGAGGTCGATCTTGCCCAAATCCAAGCCCATCCCTCACTGACTGGCAAGCTCACCTTAGGCCACTCGTGCTTCGTGCTTGACCTGCTCATGCTTTGAGCTTAGGTCATGCTTCGAGCTTCATTGGAGGACTGATCGAGCACCGTGTGGTATCATCCGATTTACTGATGATAATGAATTACTTAAAGTCATTATGGAAATCATTGTCATTTGGACTTCTACCGAAAAGCCAAAAGATGATAATGGTTATTATTGCTGTCAAAGATATTGTCTAGATTCATTGTAAGTATCCAATGTGGATCGCATGTTGAATTTATCAATCATAAAAATATTTCCTGGAACTTGCAGTACCTGAATAGAATAAAAGAAAATTATATATGATTCGAGTTGTAAGAAAAATGTATGGCTATTGCGGCAAAAACCATTATCCTTAGTCTTCTTCAACATTGGCAATCTGCTGTGTTTGCGAGGAGAAAAACTGCCAGAACAATCGAGCCTAACATGGCCAGAGGCTGAAGAAATTAGCTGAATGCACTCTAATGAGATAATTCGAAGTTCTTATAATGATCCAAAATATGTGCACGGCATTGAAGCGAAATTGATGCAATGTCAATCCCGATTGTCCCAACTTGTGCACCCGATGGCCTTATCCTTCCCGTCGTGTCAACTGATTGCTCCGAGTCATGTCTGCAATCTGCCCCTCTCTGGACACCGTCCACGACACATCAATGGACGGCCGAAGTTCACCAAGGTGACCGCCAAAGTGAGTCGATGTTTCGTCGTGTTGGGAAGTCAGCGACGAGTCAATGACCGATGGCCGACGATGAGGGCGAAATTATGGCTGAGGGTAACGGTGCCCCGACAAATTTTGACAGTTTGAATTTAATATCATTATAGTACATGGAGTAGGAAAGCCACGTGACTTCCATCCCAGAGAATGACCATCTCAGTGACTTGAGGCGCATGTATGAAAGCTCCGGTAATAGATATTTGGTGCACTTCAAAAGTGATTAATACGACCATATCAACAAAGGACTCGTCGTTGCCTAAGTAAATGCAGATCCAGCTAAATTTATAAATGCATAATGATGTTCGAATTGATGTAGGGCACATATAACAAGTTCATGCACTTTAACTAAATATCGAGTGTGATATGATCGGTTATTATTCAAATTGATTTATGATTCATTGATTTCGATGTTTAACTGAAGGTAGATCCACATAAATATGTCACTAGGCTGAACTGAGACCTTTGCCTCTAGAAAAAAGAGAAGAGCTTGAATTTGTCTTGATCTTTGCTACCTTTTAAACCAATTGTACATCATTCCTAAGCAAAACCACTATAGAGTGTATAATGGTCATGTTTGTTGTATAAAAAGGCGACAAACAAGGAAACAAGAATTATCTCTTGGCCATTCACCAAGCATTGACAATATCTTCATGTCAAAAACATATTCCATTATTGACCTATAGAAGGACTAAATAGTTATGGTTCAAATCGAACTTTTCATAACACGTGTGTTGACATCCAGCCCCAAATTTGATTTCAAATGTAAAGAAGCTAATGGCAGTGGCTAGGTTATGATGATACGATTCACACACAAGGCCCCTTGATGGAAAGTTCATTGACTATGAGTTCACCAATTGTGAGTTTCCAATGAACAGAATTCAAGTGAAGTACAAGACACACGGCGACGCTCGATTGACTCGAAATATGCACAAAAGTTAAAATATTGAGTTAAGGAAGATCCATAGCTGGGGAATAGCCGTTACTTGAGAATTCAGAACGATTACAATCAAATGATAGATTAAAAGTATAAAGGAATGGTCTGCTTAAAAAACACGCAAAGACGAATGATAGATGATGATGAAATGATAGCAAAGCATTAAAAAAAATAACAATCAACAACATATTAGTCATCACTGAAGATGGAACCTTTCCCCCCTCAAGATGTGATGATGGGAAGGTCATGCATAGCAGATCAAATTAGATTAATTCTATTTGAGTTTAAATGTGAAATTTCGAATTAAAATAGATATTCTTATTCCAATATTCACTTTCCTTTAATACAGCATTATGGTGATTTTTCATAAGTTCTTTTATTTTGTCACGCACTCTAGTTATCTCCGTTAGTTGCCCATATTTAATTTCAATCGTCGAGTAAGCACAATTTCAAGAATGTGAACCATACATTCTGATTCAATAAAATGCCATACAATTTCATTGTTATTTCCAATCTATTGTTTGTTAGTAATTTGACTTTTACAAAGTCTTTGAGGTTTCAAGGCATATTGGGCTGCTTTTAAATTGAAGACAGATACAATAATTTAATTGATCATTAAATTACCGTTTATTGGACTTTAGTTATGATATGAAATCATTGAGTCTTTTGCTACCAAAACCTTGCAAAAACTCATGTAACAGGGTATAGCCCTTATAGTGACGCTTAGAAGGTTAAACTCCCGGTCCTTATTATCCATAACAGGAAAAAAAAAAAAAACAGGTCCGCAGCTTTAAGGGTGTGCACATTTTATTGAAAGTTTTTTTGGATAATTAACATATATGACTTTCACTCTTATAATTTATGGAAAATGATTAGTTAACCGAAAAAAATTTGCAGTCAACAAAAATATTATGCATAAAACTAGGAAAGTAAATTCCTGAATTTAACAAGATGAAAACACTTTGCAAAAAATACTTTTCCCTAATTTTCTAATATTATAATATTTTATCTTATTTGTTACATTCATTTCTTTTTTTCTTTTTTCTTTTCTTACTTTTTTTTTTGTCTTTTCTTTTCTTATTCCTTTCTTCCTCTCACGTGCCTCTCTATCTCAACCGGCACTCGTTCCTTTGTACCACTGACGTCGTTGCCACCTCCCTCTCCTTTTGACTGAACTCGACCCAACTGGAGTTGGCCAGCCTTAGGCAAGGTTGATTTTGCCCAAATCCAAGGCCAGCCGTCACTAACCGACAAGCTTGCCTTAGGCCACTCATGCTTCATGCTTGAGCTGCTCATGTTTTGAGCTTAGGCTGTGCTTTGAGCTTAGTTGAGCGTCATTGGACAGAGTCAGGGCAAAGGGATGTGAGGTTGTCAAAAATGGCAGCAGCAGCAGCAATGGAGGATAGGAGGAAGGAGTAGTGGGCAAAGTGGAGAGGTGAGTTCGAGGAAGAAGGGAAAAGAAAAAGAAAGAAAAAAAATTAAAATGAAATGATATGAAATGTAAGGCAAGATTATTTAAAATTTGAATTTTTTGTTTAAATAAAATTATAATATTGAAATCATTTGCCAAATGAAATTCAACTACGAGAAAATGTTTTCAGTCACAAATCACCAAATAAAGGAAAACTAAAAATTTTCTTAATAAGTGTTTTCTCGTGAAACATTTCCTTTATCATTAAATTTTCTCCCAATCAAACACATTGTAATTTTTTTTTTGAAAGTATAGAGATATCGTAACTATATTAGTTTTGACATCTCTTTGATTGATTTATATCATCACTAAATAATACATAGAATGCCATGTGGATTTTTAAGATGTGTTACGATAATATGGTATTAAAAATTAAAAGAAAACTCTTATTTTCTAAAATTGAATTAAAATTTGTCATCTCTCTACAATTTAACTCTCTTTCCCAAAGTAAATTGTGTTTTTTTAATCATTTCTCCACACAAATTTAATTTGTTTTCAT
This sequence comes from Melaleuca alternifolia, assembly GCA_019926035.1. Taxonomy (NCBI): domain Eukaryota; kingdom Viridiplantae; phylum Streptophyta; class Magnoliopsida; order Myrtales; family Myrtaceae; genus Melaleuca; species Melaleuca alternifolia. Next base: position 44,235 of record JAGKPW010002397.1, read on the forward strand.
ATTTTCTTTCCTTTTGACACATGCACACACATGTACAATATTGCTATTTATCGGAGAAAAGAATTTACTCCATATATATAATTGATTTAATGAACCATTCACAGTTTCACAGTCTGAATTAGTTCATACTTACACATGCATGGCTTAATCTTTGAGACAAGCATATGACTACTGGCAGGATCAACCAGGTAACATTTGTTCACGACGATTGCCCAGCATGATCCATCATGAAGCTCGAGAGCTCCACTTGGTCAAAGACAAGGCAAGAGCGTCATTCAAGTAAAAGCAATAAATGCTTAAAGATTTGAGAACAAGGGCCAATGACCCTAATACCATGAACAAGGTTTTACATCCGAGAGAACAAGTAGGCACTCGTGGTCCATACAAATGTTCCAATGAGATAATATTCATGGAGCACAAGCCCGACTATCTATTCCAACCAAGCATCCAAAAAGTATGCTATGATGGAAGGGACCGCTAAAGGCATAAACTTTCGTTGCAATAGGTGTGCAACACAAGAACTCACTTTTTGCATCCAACATCAACTTTTGGAGCGAACAATTGATTGAGAGTAAGGGAAGCAGTTAGATGCACTAGCACGGAGCCTACCAACACACATTCTCATCATCTCTCACACGCCATCGTGTACACTGGAAGCAAACCGAGCCAACTTATCCATACCTATTCCAAGCATGACAGCTCGAGGAGCACACGAACTCATTGAACAAGGCCACATCCGCACCGCTAGATGCGAGAACACCACAGTCTTTGCTTAAATCATGGCTTGGTAGTGCCTTCGATCGCCCCATGTTCAAGCCTGATTGTCGCGTCAATTTTGTCCCCTCTTGCACCGATCTTACCTCCCCTTGGGCCATTAAGGTTGGTCATGGTTCAATCGTGGCTTGATTGTGACTCCATCATTGCTGGATCATGACCCAATTGTGGCCTAATTGATGGCCCTATCATGGCCTGATTGTCAAAAGAAACATGGCTCGAGCATGGTTGTTATTGTACCAAAGGGACTCATAGACGACACGATGTGAAAGGAACATGATCACCGATTCATCCTCTATGGCCTCTTGGCTCGGCCATGACTCATCCATTCAGCCATTAATGCCTACGTGAGGGGAGCCACGCGATGCACAAGTCATCCATTGATCCGTATTTATCTTAGAGATGCTTCGTGGGATTGATCAGGGCCTATTTCATCGGTCATGATCAGCGTTAAGACTCATTATTGTGTCCATGACACGGATCAGCATCGCTCATCCATCGCCCTTCGCTCACCCAAGGCCTTTGAGCACCCGGACCCCCCTAAAGAGCCTTATGAGCACTTTTGCTCACAGCAGGAGGAGACATTCACCATGCTTGAGATGACACCATGTCTCCAAAAATATGTAGAAATATAATTTTGATGAGATATTTTGTAGGGATGCTTAGAAAAATGTGAACTAAATTACGGGGAAGTCAGAAAAAAAGTTGGACACTTGGATTTTTTTTGGTACTTAAAAAAATTGAAAAAATATCAAAAATTATTAAAATAAGTTGGGAGTTGGGGAAACCAATGGGGGAGCTATTTTGTGACACAAACAAAATTTAGGAAAAAGAATGGATCAAATGTGAATTGACCAAGTTCCTCGGAGAATTTTCGTGTTATGCCTTATGTGACTTCTAATGCAATCTCGAGTTGTTGCAAACTCGGTGCGACATGTTGACCAAGGCCAATCGATGTCAATGGTCCCATGATGGATGAAGGGAAGATGACATCGGATCGACCATGGACCAGGGCAACGATATGGACAGGTGACCGGGACATGATCCATGATCACCCATGGGAAGATCAGGTCACAGCTCGGGATCGTCCAGGGACGAGCGGGGCATGATCCTCGATTGAACATGGACGAGCGATATTAACGAAATGAAAGATTCGACGGGCCTATACAAAAGCTCTAATCAACATTCATTTATTAAAGTTGATATGACAATAGGCTAGTCAATTGCCACTTAGAATTTTCAACTTGTACCTTTATTAACACCTAATTTGGTCATTCTGGTAATTTCTTTTTAGCTTAATTTTTGAAAAAATTGTTACTAATTAGAAAATAAAAATTTATTTTACTTTTTAAGAAAGTTCAAAAACATTAATTATTAATTAAATTTAAAAAATTAAAAAATTAAATCAATTTAAAAATTGAAAAATTGAAAAAATGGAAAAGAAGTTGGCACACATGAGGATGGGAGGCGAGCAGGTGAATGGTAGAATGGGCATGGAAGATAAGGAAGAAAAGGACAAAAGCTTGGGAAAGAAAGAGGAAAATGTGGAGGAAAGTGGGGAAAAAGAACAAAATAGTCAAAGAAGAAAAGATGGGCTTATCGAAAGAAGGGGAAAAAGAGAAAGATAGATAGAAAGGGAAGGAAAGAGAAGACAAGAAGGGGGTGGTTTCGGCCCCCAAAAAAAGTAAAAAAATGGGGGTTGCTTCCTCACACATAAGGGTCCGCACTTTTTCTTTGTAACATTGACCCTAGATTTGGAGGAGCACCGGATTTTTTTTCCCATGGTTGCATCAGCCTAGAGATAATGTTGTTTTTGTGAAGAACAAAGGAAGAATTGATAGCAAAAGCTAGGATGGGTACATCTCTTTCTTTATCCAGAAGACTGAAATTTTAGCTTAAATACAAAACTAAAAAATTTCACCATAAACACGTTGCCCACTAACATCTTGTTTGGTCCATAAAATCAGCAACAAACTAACAAAATAGAAAAAAAACTTGCAACTAAACACTCATACAAAATAGGATTGACCAAGTAAAAGTAACAACTAATTAATTCCTAAAAAATAGAATATTAGCAAATTGACTAAACAAAAAATAGATAGTGCAGTCTTGATACATCAACATTCTCCTCCTGGATCAAGTACTGCACACTCCTCCTAACTTGGCCTTGAGAAGTTCAAATCAACTAACATGAAATGACTTAGTTAATATATCTGCAACTTGATTTTTTGAACTACAATAACACTAGTTTCACCTCTCTTACTGTGTTGCACCTCCCTTAAGAAGTAAATTTGACCTTAAAATGTTTTGTTCTTTCTTGAAATACTAGAGTCAGTGAAATAGCCAGAGTAGCTTGATTATCCATAAATACTTCTATATTTTTTTCTTGCTACAAATGCAGATTATCTATTAGCTACTTCAACCACAATGCTTGATTCATAGTTGCAGTGGCTACAATAAACTCAGCTTTTGCGGTTGGGGACAATTGCCAAATAAATCCTAAACCTTTTCCTACTTTGCCGATTCAGTCATAAACCTTTTTTTATGCCAAAAAAGTCATAAACCTTTTGCAACTTTGCCGATTAAGTCATTCCGGTAGATTTTAGACGGAAAATGCTTACGTGGCGACGATGTGGCGCGCTGGACTTCACCAATGATGACGTGGTGATGGCGTGACAATGACCGGACCCCAAAATTTTTTTCTTTTTTTTCCCTTGTTTTTTTTTTTAAAACTACTTGGCTGGCGAGCTCCGGTGGAGCTCGCTTGCCACTTTAGAGGATAGCCCGGCCCTCACCGGCTGTGGGCAAGGGTGGGGGAGGCCGTCGCCGCCCTCGGCCATGGTCGGCGAGGTTGGCCTACAACGAGGGCTACACGAGCTCACCTAGATCTGCAGTAGCTTGCCCTGCAACCAAGCCGTCCTCTAGAGTGGCTAGCGATCTTTGGCAGCCAGCGGAGCTCGCTTGCCAATTAGTTTTTTTTTTTTTGGAAAAATAAGGAAAAAAAAGAAAAAAGAAAATTTTGAGGTCTAATCATCGCCACGTAATCGCTGGTGAACTCCAGCGTGCCATATCGTCACCACGTAGGCATTTTCCTGCCAAAATCCACCGGAATGACTTAATCAGCAAGTTTAGGACTTATTTGACATTTGTCCCTCTGCGATTGATTGAGCCACTATTTCATATGCTGACCCAAAGGTAGAGAAATAACTTGAAGTGCTCCTCATATTATTCATTGATCTTGCTCAGTCTCTATCAGAATAGCCTTGTATCATGAACTCTACAAAACTTAATCCCATATTAAAGATTACCTTTCATGTACCTCAACACCATTTTTGCAGCTACCATATGCAACTCACTTGCACAATTAAGAAATCCATACAAGATACTTACTGGAAACATAATGTTTGGCCTAGTTGTAGTGACATACATAAGACATCAATCAAACTTCTATAAACTATTTCATCTGTAGGTTCTAGTCCATCCCTCTTTTGAAACTTTTCATTATGAACCATTGGAGTAGTCACACTCTTGCACTCTTCTATGTTGTATCTATTATGGATCTCCTTCAAGTGCTTCATCTAACAGATAAAAACTTTATTTTAAGTCCGCCTAACCTCCATCCCCAAAATATACGACATTTTACCAATATCAGTTATTTCAAACATCTTCATCATCTCTTGCTTAAATGCAGTAATTTGAGTACTATTACTCCTTGTCATCAATATATCATCCATATAAAGAGACACTATCATTAAGTTAGATACTAACTTCTTGACATATAGAGTAGATTCACTAAAACTTCTCTTGAAATCTAAGCCTAGCAAGTGCTCATCCATCTTATTGTACCATGCTTTGGGAGCTTGCCTCAAGCCATATAGAGCTTTTCTTAACAAATAAACTTTCTCCTCTTGGCTTTATGTGACAAAGTCTTCTAGTTGCTCAACTTAAATCTACTCTTGCAACACTCCATTCAAAAATGCAGATTTCACATCTAATTGATAGACCTTCCATCCTTATTGAGCTGCCAAAGCAAGAGTCATTCTAATTGTATCTAGTCTTGCCATAAGAGCAAAGGTTTCTGAGAAACCAACTCTCCAAACATTCGTGTATTCTTTCACCACCAACCCGGCCTTATGTTTATTCACTGACCCTTTAGGATTGAGTTTGGTCTTGAAAACCCATTCTACTTTAATCACCTTCCTATCTTCTAGCCTTTTCACTAGCTCCTATGTTTGGTTTTTTTTTTCTATCATAGCCAACTCTTCATTCATTGCATTCATCCACCTCTGATTACTTTTAGCTTCTCATAACCCGTGGGTTTTAAAATAGCCACATTGCACATATGATATATATATATATATATCAGTTAGAGATCGGGTACCTTTAATTGGAATATCATCCACCAGCTCGTCAAGTTCTAATGAGACCTCTTTGTGCTTGCCTTGTGGTTCATTTGTCCAATCCCTTTTCTCATCTTCTAGGAATTGAACATCCCTACTAGTGATTACCTTCCCTATTTGTGGTTGATAGATCCTGTAAGCTTTTGACACAAAATTGTAGCCAACAAATACCCCAGGTTTAGCTTTCTCTCCCAACTTGTCTCTCTTGACCCGTGGAAGATGAGAATAACACAAACAACCAAACACCTTCAAGTTTCATAGAATTAGCTTGACACCAAACCAAGCTTCAAAGGGTGTCTTCTTCTCCAATACCCTTGTAGATAGTCTATTCAGTAGAAAAACTATTGTGTTTGTTGCTTTTGCCTAAAACTCTTTTGGCTTCTCATGCAATAAACACCTAGTAATCTCCCTAATAGTTCTATTATTTCTCCTACTAACTCCATTTTGCCATGAGGAGTAAGGAGCCGTAAGTTGATGCTTAATTCCAGCCTCTTAATCGAAAGAGTTAAACCTTTGTGAAGTATATTTTATTCCTTTATCAAATCTAATAATCTGAATCTTGTAGCCATTTTGGTTCTCGACCCATCTGTTAAACTTTATTGTAGCCATTTTGCTTCATGAAATAAATTTAGCACATTTTGGTATAATCATCAATGAAAATAATGAAATACCTGCTACCATTTAGTGAATGAGTCACTTGTGGACCACATAAATCTATATGAATCAACTGCAACTTCTCTGTAGCTCCCCAACTAGATTCCTTGAAGGAAAGTCTTGTCTACTTGCCCAGCAAACAAGCCTTGCACTTTATGATATGTTCTTCCAGGTTTGGTAACCCTGTTAACATTTCATTCCTCTACATGAACATCAAGCCTTTGTGATGAAAGTGACCCAATCTTTTGTTTCATATTTTCGAATCACTAGCTTGACACTTGAATGCCATTTGCTTCTTCTTAAGAGGATTCGGAGAAAAATTATGTTGTTGCATCTTATCTTGAATAGCTTTTAACCCTTGGAGTCAAAGATCAAACACTTCTCATCTTCAAATATCACCTTAAATCCCTCATCTACCAACTGCCCCACACTCAGCAAATTCTAATCAATCTCAAGCACATACATCACATTAAAAACCGGCTTAGTTCTAACACAACTTTCTATTGCTACAGTCCTTTAACCTTTCACTTCTAAGAACCCTCTATTCCCAATCTTTGCTCTTGACTTCAATGACTTGTCAATGTCTATAAAAACTTTTCATCACTTGTCATGTGGTTTGTGTAACTACTATCAACAAGCCAATTGTCACATGGAGTACTAAAGGAGAAACAAGAGGCAATAAACAAATGACTACCTCTTGTTGGACCACGGTATGTGCTTCACCTAGTTGTCGATCTCCCTTCTCTTTGCATAACTTCTAATGTGTCCAAGCTTATGACATCTTCTACAACTTACATCTAGCCTTTTCTAATACCTAAAGTGTGGATGATTTCATTTTCCACAGTGTTGACATGAGAAATACATTCCCCAATTATTTTTGGAGTTACCTATACTATTCTCTCTTGCTGTAGCTTCTGAACCACTACTGTTATTTCCTTTCTTCCCTTTCCACTTCTTGCCTTTCACTCCTACATTCTGTTGTTCTTTGGCCTACAAAGCTCATTCTATACTTCTTTCCAACCTTATTAACTTTTTCTGCTCTTGTGCTATCAGAGTATTAAGCAATTCTGCCAACTTGATTTAAGACAAATCCTTGGTATTCTCCAAAGAGGCAATGGTTGCCTCAAATATTTCAGGCAAAAAGACAAGAATCTTCTACAGTAGCCTATTATTAGAAAGATCATTGCCTAGAACTCTTGCCCAATTCACAATGCTTATCAACTTATTAGAATACTGCTTAATTGTCTTAGAATCCTTCATCTACAGTCTCTCAAATTATGTGATCAGATTTAGCCCCTTCATGCTTCTAATCCTCTCATCTCCTTGATACGCAGCTTTGAGGAAGTCTCTGATAGCTTTGGTTGATTCACAAATCATAATTCTGCTAAAAATGGCAGGTTAGATGGTAACATATAAACAAAATTTTTCCTTGACTTTCCTTGTTGTCCTTTCCTTGTTGATCTAATTGGTTGTTGAATTTTCAGGAAAGGGAGTAATTTCATAATCTTGTTCCACAGCTTCCCAAATCTTTCCTTTAGCTTCTATGGATGTATACACATCTCTCAATCACTCTCACAAGTCACTTAGAGCCCCTTAAGATCAAGAAGGCTCTAATACCAATGTTTCTGTGAAGAATAAAAGAAAAATTGATAGCAAAAGCTGGGAAAACTTCTCTCTCTTTATTCAGAAGACTGAAGTTTTTTCTTAAATGAAAACCTAAAAAACTTCACCATAAATACGTTGCCCATTGACAGCTTGTTTGGTCCGCAAAAGCAGCAACAAACTAACAAAATAGCCAAAAAAACCTCCCAACTAAACACTCATACAAAATAGGACTAGCCAAATAAAAGTAACAACTAATTAATTTTTAGAAAATAGGACATTAGCAAACCAACTTAACAAAAAAATCAATAGTGTAATCTCGATACATCAATAGAGAAAAGGAGGAAAGTGATAGGGAGTTGTACGGAGAGAGTAAGAAAAAGTGGTATCATTTTGATTTTAAAGGGGCATCACGTGAGATGAAGAAGAAGACCCATCTCTTCCTCGTCTCTTCCCTCATCCTCTTCTGCGCCACCTTGAAGCACCACCTCTCTCTGAGCTCCCATGGTAGGCTCACCGGCGCCGAAGTCATGGACATCAACCAATGCTAGTTGCATTCTTACCGAGACTAGTTCGGCGACCAGGGCAAGCTCGTTACTGTCGATCCCTCCTTCTCCTTTGAGAACCCCCTAGATTCAGAGTGCCTACATAGCCTTCTAGGTGAGGAAGCAGGCCATCCTTTCCGACACCAACAACTACATAACCAACTGGGTTGAATCTAGGCATCGCCATGATAGAGAAGGTTGCACTGGAGCTCGTTGCTGATGGTATGGAACTTGCGCCCGAATGAGAACTAAGTCACGTTCGACGGAGTTGAAGACAACAAGTCCAAAGCAAAGTGCCCTAGGGAAGAGACTTCCGACAGTTCGGCCACGCTCGACCTTTCATCGACAATTGGCTATACCCTCGAGCGGGCTACTTTCTATCCCTCAACGCCAAACTTCCGAGTTCTTGGTCTCCTCCTTTTTTATCCTTTTCTTCTTCCTCTTGTAGTGGTGATAAGTCATTGATAAGTCGGTCTTAGATCTCAGGGAATCGTCCTCCGATTGTGAGCTGTGAGCCACGTCCCACCTTCACGTTCTTACCTTTAATTAGTTCAAGCCCTCCACTTGTGCCATTAAGATGAGCAAGTACTCCTTTTTCTCCCAATTTTCTTTTCTTTTCTTTTTCAAGTGGAAGATTTTTACGTTGATTGTGTTGTTGAATGAATAAACTAGGTAATGGTTCGCTGGGAATAAGGAGATGTGGCTTTACGTTTTTTTTTTTGGTAAGGATGTGGCTTTACGTTTGTCTCTTGAAAGTGCTAAATAGATGTCCTCGTCACTGCCAATGCAGAAGCTCTATGTTTTTTTTTTAAACATGCGTGAGAAATGATGGAATGCGCTTTCTGTGAACAAGTTTTTAAAATTTCAAGCTTTTATGAATCGGCATGTTCTGATGTTGCATAGAGTGGAGCTTAATTTAATTTGGCCATCATTCTCCGTATTTGCACACATTTGATTTGTACAGCTGCTAAGCAAGTTGTGAAGTCAAGCCGGGCATTGGTGTTGCCCGTTGGCCACCGTTGTCCATCTCAACCTTGGTTAAATTTGGCCTCTGCTGGGTTGGGCTGCGCCCGTGCTAGGTCGAGTTAAAGCTGTGAAAGGCCCATCCATTTCGGTGATTTAATGTTTTGGCCCCATGATGAGCTAGCCTAGACAAGGCCTGGCCAGAGAAGGCGGGCCAGTCTGGTTAAGGCCAGCGTGTTGGGTTTAAGTCAAATGGGTTGGTTGTTTGGGTGTTAGGCCTCTATTAGTTACATTTGAGTAGGCCCATTTAGTTTTTGGGCTAGGCTGGTGGAGAGGCTTGCTATAAAAAAAAAGGAAAGGAAAAGCTGAGCTGAGAACTTAGGCTGGAAAGCCCTAATTCGCAGACCCATCCGCGGAAGGCCCAGTTCATCGGTCTGAGCTCGTAAACCTTGTCCTGGCCTCTGTGTCAGGCTTGAACCTAACCTGGTTCAAAGCTTGACCTGACAATTAATATAATATTTTATTAATAAAAACAAATACGTTTTTAATTTTAAAAAATTATCTCTTATCTTCTTTTGAAAACCCAACTAAGGACTTGGGTTAGATTTGGAGCTTGACTTGGGTCCCTTTTTAAAATATTATAATATATTTTTGATAAATTTTTAATAATAATTAAAAAATTAAAAAAGAAAGTTTTGTTTAGGAAAGCCAACCTTGCTTAAAAAATAGAATTCTAGCATTATAATAGGTTTAATTTAATAAACTGTATCGGCTTTCAAAAAAATTAAAGTTGTCCTTGATGGGCAATTAAGTGTTTTTTGTTTCCAATGCTTTCTGGTCTAATTCTGTGGCTTATTTAACTTTGTATTTTGATGCCTAGACATATGGCTAGACTCGATTTATGATCTAAAGAGCAATTTACTAGAATAGCTCTAGGCGACTAAATTTCATGCCTAGCTCCAAGGTTGATTCCATAGCAATTTGATTGATTTGAAGGTATTTGGTTGTTTGTGTTCTTCTCATATTCCACAAGTCATTAGAGACAAGCTAGGAGATGGGTTCTTTGTTGACTACAGTTTAGTGTCAAAAGTTTACAGGATCTATCAACCACAGACACGGAAGGTGATATGAGTAGGGATGTTCAATTCCTAAAAGATGAAAATTGGGATTGGACAAATGAACCATAAGAAAAGCATAAGCAAATCTCACTGGAACTTAGTAAATGATGTTCTAGTTAGAGTACCCGATCTTTGACTGATATATATCAGATGTGCAATGTGGCTGTTTTGGAACCCGCAAGTTATGAGGAAGCTAAAAGTGATCAAAGGTGGATGAATGTAATAAAGGAAGCGTTGGCTATGATAAAAAGAACCAAACATGGGAGCTAGTGGAGATGCTTCAAGATAGAAAGGTAATTGGATTAAAAAGGGTTTTCCAGACCAAACTCGATCTTGATGGCCAATGCGTAAGCATAAGGCCAAGTTGGTGGTGAAAGGATATGCACATGTTTAGGGAGTTGATTTCTTAGAAACCTTGCTCCTGTGGCAAAACTAGATACAATTAGAATGACTTTTGCTTTGGTAGCTCAACAATGATGGAAGGAGTATTAGTTAAATGTGAAATCTACATTTTTGAATGGAGTGTTACAGGAGGACATATATGTTGAGTAGCCAAAAGGATTTGTCACGCAAGGCCAAGAGGAGAAACTTTATTTGCTGAGAAAGACTTTCTGTGGCTTGAGGCAAGCTCCTAGAGCATGGTGCCATATGATAGATGAGCACTTGCTAAAAAGGTTTCAAGAAAAGCCTTAGTGAATCCATTCTATATGTCAAGAAGTAAGTATCTAACTTAGTGGTGTCTCTTTTTGTGAATGATATGCTAGTGACATGGTATAATAGTATTCAATTACTGCATTCAAGCAAGAGATGATGAAGAGGTTTGAAATGATTGATCTTGGTGAAATGTCGTATTTTCTAGGGTAGACGTTAGGTAGACATAGATTGAAGTTTTTATCTATCAAAATAAGTACTTGAAGGAGATCTTGAAGAGATTCAACATGGAGAAGTGCAAGAGTGTGACTACTCCAATGAGTCAAAAGGAAAAGTTTCAAAAGAAGGATGGATCAGATGCTACAGATGAAAGAGTTTATAAAAGTTTGATTGGTTGTCTTATGTATCTCACTGTAACTAGGCCATACATCATGTTTCCAGTAATGTCTTGTCTAGATTTATTAATTTTGCAAGTGAGTTGTATATGGCAGCTGCAAAGAAGGTATTGAAGTACTTGAAATGTACTCTTTCATATGGGATTAAGTTTTGCAGATTTCAAGAGTTTAAGTTGCAGGGGTATTCTGATAGAGACTCGATAGGATGAGTGGATGATATGAGGAGTACTTCAGGTTATTGTTTCACATTTGGGTCGGCATGTTTTTCCTAGTGTTCAAAGAAGTAGAAAATAGTGGCTCAATCAATTGTAGAAGCTGAGTTCATTGCAGCTGTTGCAACTCTGAATAAAGCATTATGGTTGAAGAGCTTATGGATGATTTGCATTTGCAACAAGAAGAAGATGTAGAAGTACAAAGCATTGCAAGGTCAAGTACTACTTCTTGAGGGAAGTACAAAAGGCTAAAGAGGTGAAACTGGTGAATTGCAATTCACAAAACCAAACTGCAAGTGAATTTTATACGGTAGCTGCAAAGAGGGTGTTAAGGTACTTGAAAGGTACTCTTTCATATGGGATTAAGTTTTTCAGAGTTTAGGAGTTTAAGTTGTAGGGTATTCTAATAGAGATTGGCAAGGACCAGTAAATGATATGAGGAGCACTTCAAGTTATTGTTTTATATTTGGGTCGGCATGTTTTTCCTGGTGTTCAAAAAGTAGGAAATAGTGGCTCAATCATCTGAAGAAGTTGAGTTCATTGCAAACACTGCAACTATGAAACAAATATTATGGTTGAAGAGCTTATGGATGATATGCATTTGCAACAAAAATAAGACATATAAGTATTTGTGGATAATCAAGCTATTATAGCCATTTCATTGAATCCAGTATTTCATGGAAGAACAAGGCATTTTAAGGTCAAGTATTACTTCTTGAGGGAAGTGTAGAAAGCTAGAGAGGTAAAAGTGGTGAATTGCAGTTCAGAAAATCAAATTGTAGATATATTCACTAAATTGTTTCATGTTGGTCGATTTGAACTTCTCAAGGCAAAGCTAGGAGTGAGCCGATTTGATCCAGGAAGAGAGTGTTGATGTATTAAGGCTACATTATCTATTTTTTTGTTAAGTCAGTTTGCTAATATCTTATTTTCAAGGAGTTAGTTAGTCTTTGATTTTATTTGGTCAAAGCATTTTTTTGGTTGTTCTGTTAGTTTGTTGTTGGTTTTGTGGACTAAGCAAGTTGTTAGTGGGCAACTTGTATTTACGGTGAAGTCTCAGTCTGTAATTAAGCAACTTTTCAGTTTTTTGAATTAGAGAGTTCCCTTCCAACAAAAAACACTACTTTTACTGTCAATTCTTGTTCTGTTCATTGAGAAACAACACTATTACTATGTTTATTCAGTATATTCTAATGAAGTATCTAAAGTTAGGATCTTCCCGAGGTGTACCAGACGGCCTTTTGTCGTTTTGTTTTGTCATTACAAATGGGGTTTTCTCAGGGCCATGTGAAAGCGGTAAGAACATCATAGAGAATTCAAAGAGTGATGTTGATCGAACAGGAAAAAAAAGAACTCCACCGAGAATGGGAGATGACAGAAACTCATAAGCCAATTCTCTCAATTTGCAAGACTCACGTATCTCAAAAAATGGATTAGCCCAATTGGGTGGTTTCCTTCCACAGCATTAGGTCAGTGGTCGGCACACATAGTCGTTCAAACCGCATTGAAATTCCACAATTGGGTCTACATGGACAATTGGAAATCATGAGCCGCACAACTGCTATGCTTGTGATAAAGGGTTAAGTATATATTTTAGAGAAATGTCTTTATGTTTTAAGGAGAGTGACTCCAGATAGATTTTAACACTAGTTGATGAGTTGTTGTAAGTTTACAGACCAAATAATATACCCAAAACTTCACAAATAAGCTCCATTATGAATTATTATATTTTGTAAATACTGTTGACTTTGTAGGCCTATACCCTGCTAGGCCCAAAGGTGGACGGTCACACTTGGCAAGCTAGAGTTCGCCTAGACGATGTGTATAAGATAGCATCCCCTAGCAGAGGCATGACCTAATAATCCTAACCACTTACTTTTCTCTCTCATTTTATGTATATTTAGCTTAATGATCCACTGATTCTATAGAGGGAAAACCCAAGAGGACTTTCTCCCTTGAGGTACATTTAAATCACCGGAGGAGGTCGTCATAATCAAAACTTGACCCAAAAAAATCATGTATAATCAATGGGAGCTGTCTATCGAAATTGATATGACTACATAAATGGGCTTATGTTCAGCCTGGCTTGCCAGGATGCTTGTAGGCTTTTCTAAGTCAACTACAGAGGTCCGACAAGGCTTGTGAAGGCCAAAGAGTTTAGCTTCCTAGAAGTGAACAAACACTTAGTACAGGTGGAGTTTTTATATTTGGTCTGTATTCACTTAAGGTTTTCATACAAGATCAAAATATAATACAAATAATCTCTAAACTTTAATTAAACGTACATATTATTCTCAAATTTTTAATTTATTCGATTTGATTATCGGATTATTGTGCATATTTAATCAGTTCATAGATCATATGAAAATGTGAATTGATGGAAAAAAATGAATAATTTTACATATTCTAAATTATTAAACTGAACTTATATCAAAAGTTTAGAAAAAAATATTAAACAAACTAAAAGTTCATGAATCACATTGCACATTACGCTTAAGTTCAGAGTTCTTAATGAATAATTTAAAAGTTAAGAGACTATGTTGTACATTTAATAGGGACTATTTACATTATTATTCCTATAAGAACATAGAGACTTGGTCTTGCAAAAAAAAAGCCATTTCCCATTACCAGGTTAGAAGTGGCGAGAACTTCTCTTAAGCATACTTGGTTCTAGAAGCTTGGGGTGGTTAACCGAGGTGACGGCTCGTTAGAAGATCTTAACTCCTCACACGTTCGCCCATCGTCTGTAGCAGGTACAAGATCTTTCTTGCTATTCACAGCCAATGTTTCTAATTAAGTTATGTATAAAAAAGGCGTGACGATGCAGTTATCTACCACCCTTCCTCCGACACTTACTTCAAAATGGAAAACCCAACTCTAGTAACTATTCTTTGTGATATATTTAGAAAGTTCGGGACAAAGATCTAAGATGATCTATTTTGTTGAAAATACTACCAATTCTATTTTGATGATTTAAAACCATCCTTGTAGTTTTTTTTCACTTGATAAATACGTTTGTTCTTCACAATGAAGTGATGATAACTTCAAGAAAACTGTAATATGACCATTGATCTCCTTAGCTACAATGCAACTACAAGGATGAAAACCTTGATAAGAGGAAAGCAAGTCTCATATGAATAAGTGTTCCTAATTATTTGGAGGTACCAGAATCATGTAAACATTTAACTAAAGTCCTGCGATGCTAATACACTTTGGAGGATTGTTGGATAACTAATCGCAAATTATTTCACAAGAAATACCTCGAATAGCACCAATAGGTTACTGATAAAGACATTCATTATTATCAAATGATAAGGAGTGATAGATTATGCCGCTATCATATCATGAAAGGTACTAGTCAATCATTCATTTCAGGATGAGTGTTGATTAGAAAGAAAATAGGTGTCCACAAGGCAAAGTCTATGGTAAGAGGATTGGAGATGAGTTAGAATGTTTTGCCAGTTTTGGTCAAATAGTTAGAGGAACTGATGATGTAATAATAAAAGCATACTCCATGTTAGGAACTCGTGCCTTCACTAGTTGGAATAGACTATATGGGCGTCCTAAAACCTCATACATTACTCCTCGTCAACTTCCAATGGCTCTTAACTACTTGAAAGGATCTCCAGTGGATAAATTGGAGGAGGATCGTCTATATAAAAGAGGACCAAAACAACTAGAAGAGGTTGGATGGAAAATGAGGAAGTTTACTCTATTATTATCAACTTCAATTTGTCTTGAGCAAAATTTGCTACTCTCTGTTTAGTATTCTCTCTATAGCAGAGTTCTTGTCCCTATGTAGTTGGTGATAAGGGAAGTAGACAACTGTAATAGCAATTTTGCACTTTAATAGTATTGTCTATTTTGTAATAGATACAATACTCATCAATTGTAACATCTCTTAGAGATTATTAGTGGATTTCAGCCATTGTTCGCTATTAGTTATGGAGAGTGGAGGTAAACTTAATTATAAGCCAAACCACTATAAAGCTATGTGTGCTATTTTCCATCTGCTCCTTATTATCTGAATCTGTTTAATAGTAACACTCACACATCTAGTATAATCCATCTATTTCTGTAACTACTAAAGTGCACCTTGCTGTCTTCCACAAAAATTCTTAAAGAAACCAAAATGACCACGTATTGTAAAGCCTTGGTTCAACAACAAACTGTTTAACATACGTTGCCTGTCAAGTTTAGAGGTGCCAAACTTGAATCAAGAAGTGCACAAAGACATTATACCTGATCGAAATGGTGCAAAAGTAACAAAAGAGTACGTTACTTCATCAGAAACCTTATGACATGACTTTGAAGTCCACAGCCATTGAAAACTAAGGTGGAGCTTTTCCCTTGTCCCCGAGCTCAAACCAAGGGGAAACCTTTCTCCATGAGGCTTTCGACAGTGTCTTGAAGACTGACCTCCAAAGGAATGAATGTCGCGCCCAAACCTTCCTCTTTTTCCCTTGATACCCTATGACCCGACACAAGAGGCCTGTTGTCTTCACATCTGCGTACGTTCCAAAAGACTCGTACATGTTGGTAAAGTTTATGAGAATGAAGTATGACCAATTCTCGAGTTGCTCATAAAATAGACTGAACTTTTCTGGTAAAGTTGAAGAAAATTTAGAAGTTACCTTTCGGGGAGGTGCAATGCAGGATAAAAGTTTGCGCAAGAGCTTCGGAACGTCGAGATAGTGTATGGTTTCTCCTACTAGATAGTATCTACCACCAGCTGAAGGGTTTTCAAGAGCTAGAATATGCATGTGTGCAACGTCTCTAACACCAACAAATTCGAAATGCCTATAAGGAAATGTTTGAGCTCCTGCAATTATATATGCCTCGATTATTATGTAAAAAACAGGATAGCAAAGCGCTCTTCATTAGAAGAATCGGTTTCCACATGATTGTGTACATGTCAAGATACGAGGAAATGCGATTATGATCAATTGTTTACTGATTATTGATGTTCTTATTAACATATGGCGTGAGTGATATTTCCGCTCAGGGAAAAAGACGCGAAAATTACATTTGTCATTAGCAACCGAGCAAATACCATTGATGAGGTTCAGGATGACCTTCATTGATAGATTGACAGTCAGCTACAAGAGAGGTCCAATGACAATTCCCGGATTTATTACAACTAGGTCAATCTCCATTCTCCTTCTTGAAATCCTAAGCTGCCTTCTTCGCCAAGATTTTGGAAAGCATACACCAGAGCTGAAGAAGAGCAAAACCATGTCATTGCAATGAATGAACTCCTGCCAATCACGAACTTAATTTGCTTCTACTTGATGCCAATTTTACCATGCCTCATCCGGCATTCCACAAACACCGCTTAAAAAGATTGTAGATTTCAATTGCTTCATGAAAGATTATGCAAAATCTCATACAATATAATAAGATGGATTTGAATTAGGGACCCGAGCGAATCCCTAATTGGTTGGCTCAAGTGGTTGACTTTTAGGAATCTTGGAAATTTAATTAAGATTTAATTGTGCCCCTTTTTATGTGATGGTTTAATATTTCTTGGTTGCACAACTGATTGCTAATTGCTTATAATTTGTGATAGAATTGTGAATGATAAACTAGTTGAGCTATCAAGTTGACTGGTGGGATTGGCGGTGACTGAATATGGTTGACCATTGATTGAATTTCATTTATTATTTATTTTTGTGCTAATTGTACTTGATTGATTATGAGCTGGTGTGAAGTGAGGACTAGCGAATTGATGATAAAAATTAGGAGTGAACGGTTCCCGGGCGGTTCCCGGTTCCCTTAGGAACCTGGAACCAGACCGGTGCTATCGGTTCATTGTTATTTGGGATCGGGAATCGGACCAGACTGTATTGAGCGGTCTGGTCCGGTTCCGGGGTAGGTAATTAATTACTGGCTACTCATGAGGGCAAGAACGAGGGCAAGAATTACCCTCGGGATGAATGGTGAACCCTTATGGCAGAGGAGTCCCATCTTGCGAGCATGTTTCTCCAAGAGCACTTGTTCCTCAATAGGAGAGTCCAGCTAGGGGAGTCCAGTCGTAGCTCGACCTCGTACTCGTCATTCCCTTCAGCTTCGCCTTCCTCTGCCTCCTTCGGTACTCGCCGTCCTCCTCTCCTCTTCCCACCTCCTTCACCCGTTGTCATCTGACGGCCGAAAGCAGGAAGGCCTTTTCCTTTTTTAGGTGCAAAAGAATGATGAGCAGGCTTATCAGAGAGAGGGATGATCGTATGACGGCCTAGGCGACGTCTCACGGTTAGGCTAGCATGGTTTGGGGGCTGAACCGCGCATGAATTCCCGAAGAAGATGATGAATAGGGAGCTTTGGCTAAGGGGTCTTCGGGGAGAGAGAAAACGAAGGATGGGAGAGAGTAATAGATGAGACTACTGAAGTGCATCATGGCCCCCCTTTGAGTGTGTGGCCCCAAATCCAAAGGGAAAAAGGGGGAGAGGAAAGTCAAAAGTCCAAGGAGGTGTCAGCGGAAAGAAAGGAAAAAGGAGGAAAGAGAATAGAGAAAAAGGAGGAAAGAGGACAGAGAAGAATGAATATCGTTGATATTGATTTGATTTTTTAATAAATTAAATAATTTTGGTTCGGTTCAGGCGGTTCCACCCCGGAAACGGGAATCGGACCGAAAATTCCCAGCTCCATATAATTGGAACCGGGAATCGGACCATTCTACTGGGGAATCGCCTGGAACCGACCGGTCCTGGTGATTCTGGGCAGTTCTCGGGCGGGCGGTTGATAATGTTCACCCCCAATAAAAATGGGCATGGAAGCCCGTGAGGCACGATAATTAGATTAATTAGCTAGATAGGGACCCTAGAGTGAGTGCCATTTTAGTTGAGAATTAGGGCATAGACTCATTGAGATTTATTTCATATGTTGTTTAAATCCTTTTTACAGCCCACGCTATGGAGTTCCTCCTCGAGGGCCAGATGAAGCTGGAGGCTCCTACTAATGCTGAGTAGTTTATCTATATTGTCTTATTTGATTAAGAGAATTTTGAAAATCAGTAAGTTATTTCCGATTTTTCCTTATTGATTGAAGCCCTTTGTAAACATTGAATAAGTTTATTTGAATTGATGTGATTTTTTAATACCCTAGGTTTTTGTTAGAGATTTATTATTATTTTCTCTGCGTATGTAATTAAATATTTATTTAATTGATTTTATCGATCGGGGATAACTTTATAATTATTTATTTGATTAATTTCTAATTGGTCAGAAATGACTCCTGGGAACGTTGCAAATTTATCGATTGGTGAGGACCACCTTTGAGGACTGTCACGTGCTTAGGTGCGAGGTGTGACAGCCCATGTTGAATTGGTATCGAGCGAGGTTAGAATACGAAGTGATAAGGTTATGGTACATTTTCCTGGGGTAATAGCGATGATTAATGTAATTGGTTGTGATTGTTGTGTTGTTTGTGAATAGTTGATTAAAGATTTACTGAGTGTCGCATGCATGTTTTAACCGTACTTGGAATAAGACGTGTATGGCCGTACATTGAGTAGGACATGTATGGTTAAGACATGAATATGTATTAGGAAATGCCTAGTCTTACATTTAGCTACGTTGGCATGGTTCCAGACATGTGCAGTAAGGCCAGATGTTCGGCCTCGTTAATGTTGGAGTGGGTGTTATAGTCTTATGTTTAGCCACCTTGCATGATATAGGACGTGTGTAGCAAGATTGGATGTTTGACACCATTGGTGTTGGTTACTAATGAAAGATTGTTTAAAAACATTGTTGTGTTATCGCACGCTTTATTCTAGCATTGTTGTGTTATCCCATGTCCATTGAGGTGTTGCCGGGTTATCGCACCCTAGTGTTGCTGTGTTATCGCATGCTTTATTCTAGTCTAAAAGATGAGTAGGGACGTATGATCACCAAGGAGAATAGTAACCCTGGGTCGCTTTGACGTGGGAGTAAAGGCTTTAGCGGACCCAAGGATCAAGGATATTTGATAGTCCCTTGAGGACCTATTGGACAAGTTTGACCAATAAGCCCCAAATCAGGAGGCCACCGATGAGGATGTGGCCATTTCTACTCCGGCTGCTGAAGGTGGGAATGAGGATCTGAGGATAAATAAATAGGTAGAGCAATTTCTAAAGTTAAAGCCTCCATAGTTCCATGGAAATGATTACTCGAAGGCCGCCACTTTATGGCTCCGGAGTATCGAGAAAGTATATTTAGTGAGGAGTTGCACTAACAGTAACAAAATGGGCTGGCCGTGTATCAATTAGAAGATAACGCCAGACATTGGTGAGAGGCCATCAAAGAAACGATTTTCCCTGAAGAGTAGGTTGGACTTGAGACTCTTTAGTGGGAACATTCAACGAGAATTATTTTGCAAGCACTACTAAAGAGCAAAAGATGGCTGAGTCCTTGAGACTCAGCTAGAGTCGACTCTTAGTGAAAGAGTACAAGGCAAAGCTCACCAAGTTGTCCAAATTTGGATAGAGAATAGTGGAGGATTTTGTTTATAGAGCAATCATGTCTTGAGATGGACTGAAGCCCAACGTTAAGAACCAATTAGCACCATAGGGATTGGCTACCTATAAATGAAGTGTTGTGTAAAGCCATGATGGGTTGAAAGAGATCTGGCAAATAGAATTGCCACCTTTGGTCAGCGATTGGTCACGAGTTGAGATAACCGCCGGCCAAGAAAAAGGCCTATGTTTGGAATTAAGTGTGCTATGCCTCCCAATAGAAGTAGTAATGTAATGTAAATGTACTAAGAGCCGCTACTGCGGAAGGTGCCTTGGAACTTGTACCTGACCCCTAAGGACTGAAACTCATTCCACACATGGCCAAGAAGGCCAACGGTGGAAAGATTGCCAACACCGTCAAACTGGGATGCAACTGCTGTAGCACACAGGTCGACTAGTGGGAAAACCCGTCTTGAGGTGATGTAGATCGACCCCCAGTTCGAGGAAAGGTGCACATTGTGACCTAAGTTAAGACCCGAAACTCAAGAAGAGTTATCACAGTTACCTCCCCCTTACACCAACATATTGTATATGCTTGGTTTGACACTGGAGTTATCTACTTGTTTATTACTGAGCAATTTACCAAGTTGGTTGAGTTAGAAGTGGAATCGTTGGATGCAGTCCTCAGTGTTTGACCCCTTTGAGTAAGGGTGATCGGTTCCCGGTTCCTAAGGAAACTGGACCGGTTGAACCAGTTCCTTGTTATTTGGAAGCTGGAACCAGACCAGATCACACTGAACGATCCTGTCTGGTTCCTATCCGGTCCGATCCAGTTCCCGGGTAGGTAATTAATTATTAGCCACTCATGAGGGCAAGAACGAGGCGTTCATGATCAATAGCTTATAGATAGCATCCCACGGGAGACAACCCAGAAGATTAACATTAAATTGAGATTCAAGTACCTCAATAAACAATAAGCAGTAAGGGTAAAATTTAGACGGAGCAAGAACAGAAAGGTTCCGTGGAGCTCTGTTTGTGAAGAAGAGAGTTACCAACCCTCGGGATGAATGGTGAACCCTTGTGGCGGAGGAGAAGAATTGGAGGAGTCCTATCTCATGAGCGTGTTTCTCCAAGAGCACTTGATCCTCAACAGGAGCCCGAAGCTCGACCTCCACGACAGGAGTCCGGTCGTAGCTCGACCTCATACTCTTTGTTCCCTTCAGCTTCGCCTTCCTTTGCCTCCTTCAGTACTCGCCATTTTCCTCTCCTCTTCCCACCTCCTTCGCCCATCGTCGTCTGACGGCCGAAAACAGGAGGGCTTTCTCCATTTTTAGGTGCAAAAGAATGATGAGCAGGCTTATCGGAGAGAGGGACAAGCGTATGACAGCCTGGGCGTCGTCTCACGGTTAGGCTGGCATGGTTTAGGGGCTGAATCATGCATGGAATCCCAGAGAAGAATATGAATAGGGAGCTTCGGCTTGGGGGTCTTCGGGGAGAGAGAAAACGAAGGAGGGGAGAGAGAGATAGATGAGACTGCTGCATTGTGGGACCCTATCATGTAGGTCATGCCAAATCCTAAGGGAAAGAGGGGGAAAGGAAAGTCAAAGGTGTGGGGAGGTGCCAGTGGAAAGAAAGGAAAAAGAGAGAGAGGAAAGAGTAAATAGAAAAAAGAAAAATTAGGAGAGAGGAAGGAATATCGTTAGAGCAAGATTTGATTTGATTTTTTAATAAATTAAATAATTTCAGTCTCGTTTGAGCGGTTCCACCTCGGAACCAGGAACCTGACCAAAAAGTCCCAATTCCATATAATTGGAACCGGGAACCAGACCGTTCTACTCGGGAATCACCCGAAACTGACTGGTCCGAGCAGTTCCCAGGCGGGCGGTTTATACTGCTCACCACTACCTTTAAGTAAGCGTGTTATTGACTATGGGGTTCAAGGGGTGTGAAATGGTGATTAATGAGTTGAATTGATTAATAGACTTGACTATAATAGCCATATGTGATTTGATGTAGTCATCAGATTGGTCTAGTTGAAGAGGTAGAAAGCAATGGTCGACTACTTTAGTAAGTTGATATGACTTCGACCGTGGGGTAAACCAAGTTATGAGTTTGTAGGGGATCGAAGAGAACATTATGTGCCCTTGATTTCATTCCTTGAGGCAGTGCAATTGCTAGAGAAAGGTTGTAAGATTCTTGGCAACGGTAGTAGATTTATTGGTCGAGGGACCAACAATGAAGAGATCGTCGTAATGCAAGAATTGACAGATATGTCTCCAAATGAAAATTATAAGGATTTCCTTGGAAAGAGGAATTGAGTTGTTATTGAACTAGTCTCTAGTACGAAACCCATCTCTAAGCCTTACCGAAGGTCGTGATCAAAGTAGAAAGAATTGAAGATGTACGAGTAACACATGAGAATGATGCATGTGATTCGTCGAGAACGCACACTATACATCAAGTTCAGTAAGTGCAAGTTTCAGTTAAGTCGTGTGGCTTTCTTAGGCCACATGATTTTAGGTGAAGAGATCATTATAGAACCTGCTAAGATAGAAATGACCGAGACCCACAACGGTGACTAAAGTTCATAGTTCTTGGAGTAAAAGTTTTCCAGCATATCGATGTCACCGATGAAACTACTAGATGGAGATGTACAAATTGAGTGGATTAATAAAGGTAGAAGAATTTTCAGGAGCTAAAGGAGGTTAGCTAATGCTAAGATGTGGTTGAATTTGTCAGATTCTGATAGACATGATGTCAACAGTGAGGCATCATATAAAGGACTAGATTGTGATATGATGCAATATGATTGAATCATAGTCTATGCGTTTGGATAATTGAAACCTTATGAGCATATGACCTAATGCATACTTGAAGTTGGCTACGATCCTCTACACGTGAAAATTTATAGGCATTAATTGTGTGGAAATAAGTCCATGTTCTTTATTGAGCACACACGATGGTGATATAGTGACTTATTCTGAGGGGAGTGAGAGATTCTAATTTTAAGTTCGAGGTAGTCACCTCACATGTTTAATGGACACCTAGCAAGTAAAATCGCAGATTCAGTCAACGATTAAGTCCTGACAACAAATGGACTCGGCCCTTTAGAAGATTATTCAAATGAGTGAGGATCATATGAAACCATACTTCAGATCTTTGAGGATGGGATACTAAAGTTCAGAGGAAGGCTGTGTGTGCCTAATGATGTTGCACTTAAGGAAGAATTGTTGGTTAAGGCTCATAGGAGCAACTACAACATCCACCCTAGAAGTACCAAGATGTATCAAAACCTGAAACCACACTATTGGTGGACAGGCATGAAGGTCGATATGGCAAAACATATGGCTAAGTGCCTAACGTGTTAACAAGTGAAGTCACGGCAGTGCAAGCTAGGAGGCCTATTGAGACCATTGGAGATCCCTGAATGGAAGTGGGAGCATATCACGATAGATTTCGTGACAGGTTTACCTAGGAGTCAAAGAGGTCATGATGTGATTTGGGTCATAGTTGACAGACTGACCAAATATGCACACTTCATCGCAATATGTAAGGACTTCGCCTTGGATCGTTTGGTTGAGCTATACGTTTGACAGATAGTCAGACTCCATGAAGTGCTGGTGACGGTCGCATTTGGTCGTGACTTGAGATTCACAGTTACTTTCTAGAAGAGCTTGTAGACTGCCTTGGGAATGAAATGACAGTACAATAGTGCCTATCATCCATAGACAAATGGATAGTCTGAAAGGACCATCCAGACATTGGAGGCCATGTTATGAGCATGCGTCTTGGATCTTAAGGGTAGCTGGGAGGATTAGTTGTATTTGGCGGAGTTTGCTTACAATAACAACTTTCAGCAAACAATAGGAATGGCCCCTTATGAAGCATTATATGGTCGTGCCTACAGAAATCCTGTTTGTTGGGATGAGGTAGGAGGGCAGAAAATAACAGGTCTAGAGCTGGTACAACAATTAGTAGAAGTTGTCAAGATCATCAAAGCTAGAATGGGGATAGCGTAGTGCCGCCAAAAGAGCTACGCATACAAAAGACGTAGGCCTTTGGAGTTCCAAGAGGGTGACCACGTGTTCTTGAAGGTGTCACCTAAAAAAGGAATGTCTCATTTTGGTAAGAAGGGCAAGTTAAGTCTAAGATACGTGGGACCATTTGAAATCCTTGAGAGGATTGGACTTGTAGCCTATCGTCTAGCTTTGCCACCAAACTTAGCGCATATTCCCAATGTCTTCCATGTGTCGATGTTGAGAATGTATGCACTGACCCTTCGCATTTACTGAGTTTTAAGGAATAAAAGTTGATGACAAAGTGTCATATGTAGAGAGACCATTCAAGATTGAATATCGCAGAGAACATGGCTTGAGGAATAAGTAACTCCCTTGGTCAAGGTGGTATGGTTGCACCATGACACTAAAAGTGCAACTTTGGAAAGTTAAGAAGCCATGAAAAGCCAATACCTTTATTTGTCTGAGGAGACTAGTAATGTTAATTTTGTCGAAGAAATGTCTTAAGAGGAAGAGAATTGTAACAGCCCGTTTTTGGGCATTTTTAGGGAAAATTGTACTCAATTTTTGCTTTGAGAAATTAAATTTGGAATTAGAGGAAAATATTTCATTTTTCTTACCCCAATTTCAAAATTTCCCTATTTTTCCCTATTTTATTTTTTTCTTTTTCTCATATTTTCCCTATTTTCTTCTTCCATTCAGTGCATGGGTCGGCCCGACCTAGCCATTTTCTTCTTTTCCCCCCAGCCATGCATATGGGCCTAGGCTTTTCCTAGCTCAGCCTATCTCCCCATTCTCTCGACCTAACCTCTCTTTTTCCCTTTCTTTCTTTTTCTTTTTCCATCGCCCATTACTATTCATCGTCCACTACCTCTTACGCCACGAGCCCTAGAGAAACCCTAGCTACTTCCTCAGCATTGTTCGCCTTGGTTGTTGAAGATTTGTCATTGCCGTCGGATGCTAGAATAGAGCTTAGACGCATCGCTAGATGGAGTCACGAACCCAATAGCCCTTGTCACCACATCCGCATGGCTCGAGCGAGTCGTTGCCTCACCGGACTCCTTTCCAGCCTCGGACGTCGCCCATGGAACTCCCTATTACATCCGGCTCGAACTAGGTCGAGCCAACTCCTCCCTAGTTTCAATCACAACTTGCCAGATGCCCTTGCTTGCCTTTCCTTTCTGTTTCGACCCAAGCTGCTACCTCCACCCACAAATAGCCAAGCATGACTACTGTTCGCCACGGCTGGCTCAGGATCTAGCTTGCTCAGCAGTCCAGATGTCCTTGCTTTCTCGCCTAGCAACTTGGTCATCTCGCTAAAGCCCAGTTCGTCAGAAGGTTTGCCGGACATTGCTGGAATTCGTCAAAATTTGCTGGAAAAAGTGTCGTCATCACCGCCGAGTTGTGCCGTGGTGCTTTTGGACCGACCTTGTGCCTAGAAAGTGGAATTCGTGGACTAATTAGGTTCGCCGTAGACTATCGCCGCTAAACTCCTTATCATGTGGAGTCTGCAAGACAAGTCTCAAACACTGCTCGTGTTCCTTTAAACTCCTTGAATACACCAAATTATCATCAATAAACACTATTCTAAATTCATCAAGGTATTGTTGAAATACCATGTTCATCAAATTCATGAAAGCAGCATGTGCGTTCGTTTACCCAAAAGGTATAGCAAGGAATTCATACTGTCCATACCTTGTTTAGAAAGCAGTTTTGTACATATTATATGCTTTTATCTTCAACTGATGATACTTAGAACAAAGATCAATCTTAGAAAATACATGCGCCCCTTGAAGTTGATAAAATAAATCATTTATCCATGGTAAATTATATCTATGTTTTGTAGTCGCCTTGTTAAGTTCTCAATAAACCATGCAAAGCCCCATACTCTCATCCTTCTTTTTCACTAACAAGATCGAGGCATTTCAAGGTGAAACACTAGGCCTAATGAAACTCTTATCCAGAAGCTCCTACAACTATACTTTCAACTCCTTCAATTTTGACGGTGCCATCCAATATGAAGTCCTAAAAATAGGTTTTGTACCCGGCATTAGGTTTACAAAGAACTCAATCTCTCTATCAAAAGGCAGGCTGGGTAAGTCTTCAGGAAACACATATTGGAAATTCCTTAACAACTGGCATATTTTCTAACTTTGTAACTTCCTTATTTATAACTCTTAGACAAGCCAAATAACCACAACAACCCTTTCTCAAAAGTTTACTCGCTTGCATTGTTGAGATCAATCTTGGAAAAGTGGCTTTACTACTTTCCGAAAGAGCAAATTCTGTATGATTTAGAGGTCAAAATAAATTTCATAAAATGACAATTGACGGTAGCATGATACATCATAACCAATATATTTTTTAATATAACGTCAAAATCCCCTATTTTTAATACCACCAGATTCACAAGCATTTCAACATTATTAATATGAAGCATGCTCCTCTTGAATACATGATTAGCAATCGAGAAATCACCCATGGTAGTATCAACACGCAACTCAAACTCAAAAGATTCAAGCAGCACATCAAGTTTATTTGCAAACTTCATAGAAATAAAAGAATGTGTAGCACCATGATCAAATAACACATAAGCATGTTACGAGGCAAGAGAAATATCACATGCAACAACTACATTTTATGTCGCCACATCCTTTGCCATCATCGCAAAAATCTTTCTAGACGTTCTCTGATTTTGCTCTCTCT
This sequence comes from Melaleuca alternifolia, assembly GCA_019926035.1. NCBI lineage: Eukaryota > Viridiplantae > Streptophyta > Magnoliopsida > Myrtales > Myrtaceae > Melaleuca > Melaleuca alternifolia. Next base: position 70,699 of record JAGKPW010002397.1, read on the forward strand.
CTCCCTCTCTCTCTCCCTTTCCCTCTCTCTCTCTCTTTCTCTCTCTCTCTCTCTCTCTCTCTCATTGAACATCTATATGCCAAATGTCCAAGCTGTCCACAAGCAAAACATACTCTATTATCTCTAGGAGAGCCTTTCTGTGTAGGGCATTCGTGTGCTATATGTCTAGTCTTCCCGCAAAGGAAGCATGCGTCTGTCCTACGATGACACAGATTGCCATGATGTTTCCTACATGTAGTACAAAGGCTTTAGACCACTCGGCTATTATCCTTCCCAAGATGGCTGGGGCTTCTCTGCTTGCTGCCACTACTATTATGGCTTTCTTGAAACCTAGTGAATTTAAGCTTCTTCAGCTGATGAGCACTATGTATCCCACGCTATAAAATGTCTTGTTCAAGCACATCTCTTTAAGTTGCCAATGCAAGAAGTGTGAGCACATAACCAATCTTAGACCGAAGTCCCTTTTGGAAGTGTTTATCCTTATGCTTTTTATTAGCTACAAGGTACTCCATAAACCAACTCATCTAATTAAGAGGACGTGCATACTCCAAAATAGTAGAATCACCCACAAAATTGACATCATCTTAGCTTAGAGGGATACAAGAATTGAGCATTAAAAGCTTTCACAAATCTGCCCATGGTATGGTAGTGTCTCTATCTCCTAGGGCTGGCTTCATACTTTCCCACCAATACTCAGCTTCATCTTCCAAACATTGGGTAGCAAAAATAACTTTTCTTTCCTTAGAAACTCCTTAAACTTCAACGATTCCCTCCATCTTTCTAATCCAACGCTCAACCACAAGTGGACCTTCATTCCCATCATAAGTTGGTGGTTATGCCTTTCTAAATTGAATAAATGTATAACCCTTAACATTCTCATGTTCTGTAGCTTCAACCAAACTCGATTCTTTTAGCTGATGATGAAAATTGAGCATGACTTAACAAGCCCCAAATATCTCTTCTCCGGTCATCCACTGTCGACTCCCTTCTTTGGCTTCTTGTGGCTTTAGGCTTGCCTCACCTCATATTCTTCTCGAAGACGTGCCTTGAGAATTTCATGACGCCATCCCAAGTTCTGTAATGACAACTCGCTTGCCTTTCTTATTTCTACGAGTAAAGACAAGTGGCTTTGAGTCTAAACTCATAATACCTAGACCCAAAGGGGAAACTACACCTTAATATTGAAAAAACTAACGAATTACTATCACACAATCTCATAACGTCACATATCTATACTCAAAACTCAAAAACAAGGCTCTGATACCAACAAATATCACACCCCCAACTCACTAGTAGAAGGGTATTGACACGGCTGTCCCCTTTATGGAAGGACGCAGCCTCCAAATTCAACTTAATATCATTATATGTATATATATAATAAAAGGTAATTTGGTTTACAATATTAGAGCTCACTATAACTATAAATTGTAAATATTCAACCATCACAGATTCCTAAACTCCAAATAACCCATATCAAAATACATCTATCCAAAAAGCAATGTATGAACGCGCTCCGGACCTATGAGCGGGTTCTTAAGGAACCTTGAAAATAAATGGAATGAAAAGAGTGAGCTACAGTAGCCTAGTGAGTAATACATTTCTCCCAAGTGGATCGAACAAACATTTTGCATATATCTAAAATACCACCATAACATCAAAACCAAGTTTAGTACCTTTCAAATTCAAACACAAATAATTACAATAAAATGTATTCACATCAAGACTAAGATCAGTTTACCAAACAGTATTAGATAAGTTCAAGGATCGAACCCATTGATCAATTTCATATATCACATACCAACAATCAGTTCCATCGATTAACCTCATGCTCAGACATCAACTGTGGTCATGAATAATGCCCTATGACTAGGCAACCAAGATTCTCCTATTGGCTAAGTTTTCAATGTCAATGACTTGGCTTACAAGGATATCCTAAAATAGTATGCATCATACCCATAAAACCACACGGGTTTATAGAGATATTGAGCACATCCCATTAATTAATGAAAGATTAATCAACGATATTTTTCACAATCACAATACCAAAAACAGAAATCATTTCATAAATTAAATTCATTTCACAAAACATTTCATAAACTCATTTCATAATTCAGACTTATAACATGTTTAAGCATTTCACAAAGTTCCATCCTTGTTAGATCGTCAATATTGTACCAAGGGTGTTTTTCGAGTATACCGAATCAGTATAGCTATCCTTATTCTGACAGAGCAACGCAATTTGACATTACCCTGGACTAAACTAAAAAACGACTATTTTGAAAACGAGTCAATGATGACCCTCCATGGATTTGCCTATATAAGCCGCGGCTAAAGTTGCAAAAATAAGAGCTTGACTGGAGATTTTTCTTTCACAGCTCTAAAGGGGGGGAAGTCAACAGTCAAGAGAGGGTCTCAATCAACAAGAAAGTCATGAAAGAGAGACTAGTACTGAAGACTGACTTGAAAGTGGTACTGGCTACTAAAAACCTGATCTTTAGTAGCAAAACACAGTCTCAAAACCAGTCTTAAATCTCAAAAGACAGCAATTGTTTGATCTAGATTTTATGTGATAGATATGCATTTACTAGCTCATAACATATCAATTCTTTATAAATTTGAAGACACAAGTTCTCAAATTCTTAGGAGAAATAGTATTACTCACCTCGAATAAGTCAAACGCCAATTTCTATCGATCAATAGATCAATGTTTCTAGGTTCCTAATAATGAATTGGAAGATAGTATCAAAAATTGAGTAAAATAATATTCTATTGACTATCTTGATCAAATATGCCTATTATCGAATAAAACAATGTATATGCATCACAAAAAGGCTCACCGATAACAGAAATCACTATTTTCTATTGTGCACAACTCGTGCACTTAATCTATTTGAGAGATCTAGTGCAATCACCTAGAGGGGGTGAATAAGTGATTTCGAAATATTTTGCGGAAGTATGAAATACAAAGCATATGAAGCATGTTATACGAGTAAATAAGTAAGAGCAACAATCACAATTAGAGAGTTAAGAGAAGAGATCAAGACATAGGGTTTATAGTGATTCGGCTTAGCTCAAGCCTACGTCCATTCTCTCGCTGATAGCCTATTGGCTGGATTCCACTATGAATCAAAAGATTTATAATTTTAAGCTCAAGGCTTCTCAATGAAGAGTCTTATACTCTCACTCGAAGCAAGTATGTGTATCACTCTTTTGTTTACAATGTAAGTGCACAGTAAATGGATAGCTCTAACCTTTGGAACTATACTCTCATACGCCTCCTTCAAAGACTTGAAGCATCTTCCTTAAATATTCTTTCATGCCTACTTGACCGTTGGTACTTTCTAAAGGAATTCTTCCAATCAACCCATTGGATAGAATCAATTAGGGAGATCTCGAGCAATCTTCAGATTGTGATAAGAGCCCATCAATCTTGGTCGTCCATACAATCAGGATCTTGTTTTCCATAATTAAATACTTGCCACATTTACTCGATCTTCAGAGAATATAGTATATCCATAATAATCTTGATGAGAATAATCAATCATGTTAATCAACCAATATGTTGTCTAAAATCCACGAGTATTAAAGTTGTAAGAACACCATTTTACCCAAACAATCATCATAATTCAACTTCACAGACTTCACTAAGTCTGCTACTCCAGACGATCCTCTGTCTGTCATTTCCAGACGTTATTCTATCTAGCAGACGTTACTCTGTCTAGCCTCTTTAGATGTTACAATATCTGGCATCTCCAGACATTACAATGTCTAGCCACGACTTTTGTCATCTTCAAAGTCCACTTGTATTTGACCTCAAGTTTTGTCACTGAGTTTTGTCATCTTTAAAATAACAATAGAGTTTCCTCTAACACTCTTTGTGCCATAATTTTTCTACCGAACTCCGTTTCTAACGATCTTATAGTTTAGAGAAATCCCTTTCGACATAATACAAGATTCACAAATCAGCCAACTCAAACTCCGGCTATAAACCGACAAAAATGGCCCTTAAAATACAATTCGTGCATTGTTCATTACACGTGACAAATTTCTAAATTCCATTTCGAATTAACCGTAAGGAATTCCTTCAAATGCTATGGCTTTACAACACCCTAAATTATCATAAATCCATAATTTATTAGCCAAATAACTCCAAAATCATACTCCGCAACACCAAATTCACATAACTCCAAATATAAATCCTAACTCCGGGCGTGACATCATCTGGTTTTAATTAATCTTATTTTTAGCTAATTTATTGACTTTTCATGGCACTCCAACTACCCTAATTAACAATGAAAGCTAGATTAAAATAAAAACAACACATGATGCACAGGATCTCTTAAAAACAAGACAATGCTTGTTTGTGAAATATATATTGATGGCGTATGAAGTGCTTACTCTCGATAATTTTTTATTTGGTTATGCAACTTGTAACTAATTTAAATTATATTAGTTAACTAATCAATTAATTTAAAATAAGGCTATTTTTGGGGATAAGCAACCGAGTTTGTTCACAAGGGGACCAATTCAATTCTAGGTAAAAATTGTGGGAGTGAGCCTTCGCTGACTTAGTTCTTAATTTGTACTATGAATCAAGCGGTTCTAATCGAGAACTGGCCTTATAAGCTAACATCAAATATAAAGTTACACTTTCTCATTTCTCATTAAATTCAATATGATATTTGAAAATTGTCAAGGTTATTGAACTTCCATTCTTCGTTGTAAATAAAAATGAAACACTAAAAAAAAAAAGGCCTGCTCTTGGGTCCATTCTAGTTCAATTCCTAATTTCTAAATATGAGAACCTACGCTGACAAGGTTCTTCATATGTTATCTATATGAAACCCATCTACCTTGACATCAATCACCGCCAATTGTTTGTCTGGACTTATCAAAAATGGAAAGTAGTCTTCTTCTTTTTTAATTGTCCCCTCAAATCTAAAGCATTGCTCAAATTTTCAAAGATTGTGAAATTATTATAATAATAAAAATGTTATCAAGCTATCTTCTAAATTATGGAAGTCAGTATCCGTACTTAGCAAAGTCAAAATTGAAAATATAAACGGATATAACCAGTTCAAATTTCCTAAAATACACATCTGGACTCTTCCGCAAATCCCACCGATTGCCTTCGACTTGTCAACGTAGCCGTCGTTTCATAAAACAGCGCAGACCATTAAACATATCATTCGAGGGGACAAAAAAAGACATATGGCGAATATACTTTTACCTTTCTTTACAATAATACAGGCTTTCATTCAGTCTTTCTCATCTACTTATATTACATTTTATTTCTAAAGTAATTCAAATAGTAAAAATTCCACTAACATTGTTCCTATGATATCCATAAATTACGACCTCACAAATTAGTGATTATACGAAAGCAATCACTCATCACTTGACAACGATTTTCACGTTAAACTGGCATGCGCCTAAGATAATTAAAATTGAAGTCTTCCGCAAGTCCAACCAGTTGCCATGGATGGACTTGTGAAAGACATTTGCAGTCAAAAAATAGAAGGGACCATTAACATAACATTGCTCCTTTTTCCTTACTTAAGAATGAGACGTCAACTAATTGAAATCCAACATCATCTATTTATTTTTGTTTTAAATGAAGGTACATGCTAAAGTTGGTTTTTAATGACAATAATTGAAAAAGCAACTATGTACATGAGTTTGTACGATAAAATAATACATGAAAAAGGTTGAATGAGAACTTAACTTATTTAATGAATAAGTTTAGTATTTATTTTCTCCGAAATTATATTTTTATCTCAAAATAAGCTGAATTGAATAATAAATAGATAAGTGCCCAGAAAACTGGCAAAGTTAAGAAGACAGTGAATATTAGAAATGCGTTAGTGATTGGTACAAAAAAAAATCCATCCTAAAAGAAATGATTCTGCTTCTGCTTGGTTGCGTAGGTTACTTGTACGAGGCCATTGCCGGTAAGCGTGGCTAACGATATAGGCTAAGATTGGCCGACCAAAAATGCCAAGCCACTCGGATCGTGAGCTGGTGCAAAGTTTGCCGGGGGAGAAATGGCTAGATCAATCACGAAGAACATGTCCAGAAGCTGGTGAAATTCGCTGAATCCACTCCTTAGAATATATAGATTCGGCTGTTGGTACACCAACTAGTGTCGCTCTATTCCCTATGAATAGAAAATTCACATATTGATGTTGCTTGCACATTAGGGAAACGATGGTTAAATCATGAAACGATTCGAACAAGCAAGCAATAATCCTTACAAAAGGTGGACTTGCCGTTATACTCTGGAGCTGAACGAAAGGGGAAACCAAAGACAGAAGGCAATTTACGCTAATGCAGGCATTCCCAAGAACATGTAAGAATATACTGCAGAAATTGGTTCCGTCGATAGAATCTTATATTATAGTTTACATATACTCACGACTCGCAAACTCTCAATCATTCCATGCTTGACAACAGGAGTATGACGATTTCTTCGATCTATGAAATGTGCTTCTAATTTATATAACAAGCTTAGCACTCATCTTCCACCGGAGGGGACACAATCTGCGATAGAAGATGTCTGTGAAAATGCGTTGCCTGCGGAAGATGGATAAGACATGATAGAATTACTAAAACCTTCGGGAAATGCAAATGTCTCTATCCACCTTTTGAAATACCGAGAGATGATAATCCCTGCATCGCGAGATCCCCTTCCAAGCACCGCACTACTTGACGCATGCTTGGTCTCGTAGTTGGCTCAGAGTGGGAGCACAGTAATCCGAGTTGCAACACTAGCTCCACCTCCTTCGCCACGAAGTCCATCCCTATATTCGGATCTCTCGCCTCTAGGATGTCCCCCTTACCCCAGCAAGAAAACACCCAGTCTACCAATATCACGTCCTCCTGCTGCCGAGCCTCGATCGGCCTTCTTCCACAAGCAACCTCAAGCAAAAATGCCCCAAACGCGAAAACGTCCGTGCTCGTGGTGGCCCTTCTTGTTCGAGTGTTCTCCGGGGCCAGATATCCAAGAGTGCCCACCACATGGGTAGTTTGAGGATCTGAACCATGATCGTATAGTCTCGAAAGCCCGAAATCTCCCAACCTTCCATTTAGTTTTGAATCTAGCAAGACGTTGCTAGCCTTCATATTCCTGTGAATCACAACTTGTTCCCATCCTTCATGGAGATAAGAGAGGCCATTCGCAACGCCTTTGATCACTCTAAATCTATGGCTCCAATTGAGGGTCACCCTTGGTTGGTTATGGAGGTACATGTCGAGGCTTCCATTTGGCATGTAGTCATAAACCAACAACAGCTCACCCTTCAGACGGCAGTAGCCGAGAAGTGGCACAATGTTCGGATGACGAAGCCGACCAATACTAACAATCTCGGCGATGAACTCTCTCATCCCTTGCCTCGATTCATGAGAAACCCGCTTCACCACAATCTCAATCTTTGAGGTGGGCAATACCCCTCTATAGACCCTACCAAATCCAGCAGCTCCTAATAGCTCCCTGTCCCTGAACCCCTTTGTGGCAACGTAGAGATCTTTGTACTTAAACCTATGTGGACTGTAGTCGCGCTCCCAATCCTCGAGAACCTCTGCGAATTTCCTTCTTTTTCTTATCGCATAAGCCACAGCAAAGACTAGTATTGACAGAAATAACAGACATATGAAAGGCACTCCAGAAGTGAGAAGAATGGATTTCTGCTTCTTTTTCATACGGGGTAATCTAGGAAGTTGAGACAAATGAAGCCTAGGAGCTTGTCCATTTACCTTAAAGCTCCATCCGAGGATATAACGACGTGAAGTTATGCTCGAGCCGGTTGAGGAAGAGAACCCAATGTACATGGTCTCCTTGAAGATGGGCGAGAGATTGAGGGACAGAAACAGAAGGGGTGTGCTCGGTTTGTCGACATTCACCGGAGCTAATGTGACCCTGATTTGTTTCTGCACGCCATCATAATCTACCCAAACTTGCATTGCTTTATTACTAATCAGACTCAAGTTATTGAAACCTTGAATGTTGTTTCCAGTGTATCCAGTGGGGGAAGATTTTAAAGAGACCAGCCCATTGACATCGATCCCGACGTGGTTGTTATCGATATCGTGGAATTCATTGTTTTGAATCGTGTCAAATTCCACCGCGAAAATGTGGTTCGTGAGGTTGCCATTGTTTGTTTCGTTGAAGAGGCCAAAGAAATAACCAGGCCGGGCTCCGGGAAACTCTCTTCGAGGAGCGATCACGAAGGCGAATCCCTGACCACCCTGATCTGGATATTCGGAAACTATAGCGAACACAAATGTGGTGGAGAACGAGTCGACAGGGCCATCGGGTGAATTCTTGAATGTGATGGGGTTCGGGTAGAAGGCATGACCGGCCGTCTGTTTTGGTCGCATTGGTTAGCTGCAGGAGGCCCTTGCCGGAGACTGCAGCTGAACCATAGAGGCTCAGGTTCATAGACCGGAAACCATTGTACTTGAAATCGACGGTTTCGTAAGCCCGTGCTGTGTTTGCGAGGAGAAAAACTGCCAGAACAATCACGCCTAACATGGCCAGAGGCTGAAGAAAATAGCTGAATGCACTTCTCTAACGAGATAATTCGACGTTTTTATAACGACCCAAACAATTTGCACGGTATTGAATCGAAATTAATGCAATTTCAATCACCATTGTTCCAACTTGTGCACCCGATGGCCTTATCCTTCCCCTGTCGTGTCATTAGCTGATTGCTCCGAGTCATATCAGCAACTCGAAGCTCTTCTGCAATCGGTCCCTCTCTGGACATCGTTCACGACACGTCAACGGACGCCCGTAGTACACCAAGGCAACCACCAACGTGAGTCGATGCTTCGTCGGGTTGGGAAGTCAGCGACGAGTTAATGTCCGATGGCCGACGCTGAGGGTGAAATAATGGCTGGGGAGATGGTGCCCCCATAAGTTTTCGATAGTTCGAATTTAATATCGTGATAGTACACGGAGTAGGAAAGCCTCGTGACTTCCCTCCCAGAGTATGACTCAGCTCAGTGAGTTGAGGTGCATATACGGAAGCTCCGGTATTAGATATTCCGTGTGCTTCGAAAGTAATCAATACGATAGTATCGACAAAGGATTCGTCGTTGCCTTTGAGTAAATGCAGATCCAGCTAGATTTATAAATGCACAATGATGTCCGGATTGAGGGAGGGCACATCTAACAAGTTCATGCACTTGAACTACATATCAAGTGTGATATAATCAGTCATTATTTGAATTGACCTATGATTTGTTGATTTAAATGTTTAACTGAAGATAGATCTACATAAATATGTCAGTAGGCTGAACAAAGGCCTCTGCCTTCGGAAAACGAAAGAGATAGTTTGGATTTGCCTTGATCTTTGATAACTTTTTATTCCAATTGAATTGTACGTCATTCTTAAGCAAAATCTCTATGGAGTGTATAATGGTCATGATTGTGGTATTAAAAGGCGACAAAAGAGGAAACAAGAATTATCTCTGGGCCATACACTAAGCATCGACAATATCATCATGTTGAAAACGTACTTCGTTGTTGTGATAATCCCATAAACCTACAGAAGGACTACATAGTTATTGTAATAGCTAAGGGCCCAATAGCAAAAAATAAAAATAAAAAATAAAAATGAGTTGACTCGGTCAACATTGTTATAGTGCACTACTATAGCATTGACTTTTGGCGCCTAGAAGCTGCTAGAGAACAAGAGAAAAAGAGAAAGAGAAGAGAAATAAGAGAGAAAAGAAAGGAGAGAAGGAGAGGAGAGAAGGAGAAAAGTAGGGAAGGAAGCCTCACTCCCGGGACTTCATCAAGCCGATTTAGCTCCAGTTGTAGTGTCACGCCCCTAACCCGAGCACACGATAGTCCCCGATAATGGTTCTCACCAGTCGATAAAATCAATTAAAAAAGTATTTAAGTAAATATGCAACATAAATAAATAAATAAATAAACCTTAACAAATCCTGAGATATCTGAAAAACTCATCAATTCAACAAATTGTTTCAGTGTTTATAAAAGAGCCATACGAAGGTTATACCCATTTATAATATAATAAAAATCATGGATATGAGGTAATCACGTGTCTCTAAAAAATATCTCTAACTAGCTACAACAAAATAAACTCACTTCTCAGCATCACTAGGCGCCTCTAGCCTCACTTGACCCTTGAGAAAGGACTCCACAGTCTGGACTTGTAAAAAAAGGTTAAACAACAACAATGAGATAAATTTTAGTGAATCCATGCCCTAATTCCTAATTAAGAGGGCACTCACTCTAGGGTCCCCATCCAATTAGGTAACCCAATTCTCACGTCACGGGCTTCTAGGCCTGATCATCTGAATAACTCACTAGTCCTCACCACATACTAGCCCCAATCAATCAATTAATCGATCTAAATCGATATAATTAAATAACAATTACATTCAAATAGCAAACACAATCAATTATTAAACATAATCAATTATCAATCACAATCATTTGTCAATGACAATCAATTATCAACCACAATCGATTGCGCAATCAAGGATATTAAATAACCAAATACAATGGTATATCAATTTCTAGAATAAATACCCAAAATTACGTAATTCCCCCTAATTAAGCAAAACTAAATTAATTATTTTTAATTGCATAAATTACTAATCCATTCTCATCCAGCCAATTATCAAAATTAATCGTAACCAATAATTTACCCAATTGCCTCCAAATTCTCAAATTTACCATTTTGCCCCTAAAGGCTCTAATTAGGATCTAAATAGCCTAAATTAATAAAATTAACAGTAATTCCTGAAAATTACCAAATCAACTCCAATAGCTAATTATCCAAGTAACTAGAGCCAACAAATTACCATTTTGTCCTCTAGCTATCCAATTTTACCAAATTATTCTTAATTGGCCAAAAAAATTACCAAATCAACCCTAATTCATCCAAAAGTCACCAAATTGCTCATAATCATCCGATTGACAACCAATTTTTACTCAATTAAGCTAATAATTAACTACCTAATCGGGGATTAGGAGGTAACTCACAATTCGATCCAAGCTTTTGGATCCGATTGATGACGACGATCCACGGCGAACCCAATTAATCCTCTAATTTCGCGCTCCAAACGTATGATTGGGTCTAAAGCTTGACGGCACGGCTCAGCGCGACACGGTGGCAGCGACGGCGGCTTTTTTAGCGAAATTCTAGCGAGTCGCCGGCGAAGAGTTCTAGCAAGCTGGCTCTAGCGAGGCATCCAGGCGCTCTGGCGAGTTGGCTAGGGCTTTTGGATGGTGGTAGGGCTTGATTGGCCGACTGGCGAGGCTGTTCGTGGCCCAGAAATGAGCTGGGAAGCTTCGTGGTTGAGGAAAATGAGCTGCGAGCTCCTACGAAAAGAAAACATAACAATAAGAGACGACGGCAAGCTGGATCTCGAGTTGGGGATGAAGCTGGACAACTATGGCGATGACAAGGCTACTAGATGGCGTCTGGGAAGGTCTCAAGGTGACGACAAGAGACAACGAGACCCATGGCTCGTTTGATTGAAGAAAATCTAGTGACGACGCGATAGGGGTTAAGGTTTCTGATTTGAGAACTCTAGGTGGCTCTATGGAGTCCACAGAGGTGGGGGTGAGCTCCAACAAGTCAAGCGATGTTTCTCTGTCATTTGCATGGGTTTTCTCAGCCAATTGGTGCGTTGACGAGCCAAGGACTCCTGCTGCAGCTCAGTTAGGGTTTGCGGGGGAGAGAGAGAGAGAGAGAGAAAGATAGAGAGAGAGAGAGAGAGAGAGAGAGAGCATGCAAGAGGAAGACGATGCTGATGCGGCACGGCTAGGCTAGCTGGCGCATCCTGAGCGGCCATGTGGCCACGGCCCCGCGTCTGTGTGCGCCACGTGGCCTAGGCGGGCTGAGCTGGCGATCAGCATGGCTGGAGCACGTTGACTCGCCCACGTAGAAAAAAAATGGGCTAGGCGTGCATGAAGAAGGCTAGATGGGTCGGGAAAGAGAAGAAAAAAAAAGAAAAGAAACTGGGCTAGCCCACACATAGAAGAAAAGGAAAGGAAATATGGAATTATGGGGAAAATGGAAAATGGAGGAATAGGGAAAAATAAGGGAAATTCCGAAATGTCCACATTTAATTCTTCAAAGCCAAATTGAGTACAATTATTCCTAAATTTTGTTTCCCAAAAATAGGCCATCACAATTTTCTCCCCCCCCTTAGGAAATTTCGTTCTCGAAATCTACATTATTAGTCCCCTCAAACAGTCAAGGAGATGGGCACATCATGGCTTCTTCACTTTCCCAAGTCGCTCTTTCAGTGTCGTGGTGTTGCTAGACCACTTTGACCAGGGGAATTACTTTATTTCTTAAGCATTGTTCTCTACGATCCTCAATCCTGATCGGTCTTTCCATGTATGACAACATGTCGTCGACTTCAATTTCTTCAAAGCTCAGTATGTGAGATGAGTCTGGTTCATACTTCCTCAACATTAACACATGGAAGATGTTGTGAATTTGAGCCAGATTTGGTTGTAGAGATAGACGATAGGCTGCAGCTCCAATCCTCTCCAAGATTTCAAATGGTCCCACGTATCTTGGACTCGGTTTCCTCTTCTTGCCAAAATGAGACATCCCTCTCTTAGGTGACATCTTCAAGAACACGCGGTCACCTTCTTGAAACTCCAAAGGCTTACGTCTCTTGTCTGCATATCTTCTGGCGACTCTGCACCGTCTTCATTCTAGCTCTAATGATCTTGGTAGCTTCTACTAATTGTTGTACTAGCTTTGGACCCGTAATCTTCCATTCCCCTACCTCATCCCAACAGATAGGAGTTTTACAAGCATGACCATATAATGCTTCCATAAGGGGCCATTCTTATACTATGCTGTAAGCTATTACTATAAGCAAACTCCACCAAATATAATTGATCCTCCCAACTACCCTTGAAATCCAAGACATACACTCGCAGCATGTCTTCCAAGGTCTGAGTGGTCCTCTCTGACTGTACATCTATCTATGGATGGTAGGCAGTATTGTACTGTAGTTTCGTCCCTAAAGCGGTTTGTGAGTTCTTCCAGAAGGCGGCTATGAGTCTCAGGTCACAATCAGATGTGATTGTCACTGGCACTCTATGGAGTCTGACTATCTAGCGGACGTAAAACTCAGCCAATCGGTCCAAGGTGAAGTCCTTACGTACTGCAATGAAATGTGTAGATTTGGTCAATCTGTCTACTATGACCCAAATCGCATCATGACCTCGCTGATGGGTGGATCTGTCACAAAGTCCATCGTGATGTGTTTCCACTTCCACTCTCAAATCTCTAATGGTCTCAACTGACCTCTTGGTTTACAGTGCTATGCTTTCACCTATTAACATGTCAGGCACTTAGCCACATGTTTGACCACATCGGCCTTCATACCAGACCACCAATAATGTGGCCTTAGATTCTGATACATCTTGGTACTTCCATAGTGGATGCTGTAGTTACTCCAGTGAGTCTTAGTCAATAATTCTTCCTTAAGTGCAGAATCATTTGGCACACATAACCTTCCTCTGAACTTCAAAATCCCATCCTCAGAGATTTGGAAGTCCGATTTCCTCTGATCCTCATTCATCTAGATAATCTTCTAAAAAGAAAGGTCTTTTGGTTGTAGGGACCTAATCCTCGACTAAATCAGCGGCTTCACTTGTAAGGTGGCCATTTAACACATAAGGTGACGCACCTCAAACTTAAAATCAGAATCCCTAACTCATTCTAGTAGAAGTCACTCATTCACCATTAGGTGTGCCATTGATGACTTGCGACTGAGAGCGTCAGCTACCCTATTAGCCTTTCTTGGATGATATAGAATGTCGCAGCTATTGTCGTTCAGTAACTCCACCCACCGACGCTGTCTCATATTCAATTCCTTCTGTGAAAATATATATTTAATGCTCTGATGATCTTTATAAATAGTGAAATTCTCCTCATATAGGTAGTGCCTCCAAATCTTGAGGGCGAAGATGATTACGGCCAATTCTAGGTCATGTGTCGGATAATACTACTCATGAAGTCTCAACATGTCTCGATGCATACAATACAACTCATCTATGGTGCAACAAAACATACCTTAACCATTACTAGGATGTATTACTGTAAATCTCGTACCCACCTGGACTCGATGGGATCGTCGGTACTAGAGCGGTGGTCAACCTCCTTCTCAATTCTAGGAAACTCTTCTCACATTTGTCGATCCATTCAAACTTGGTGTCTTTCTTCAATAGGTTGGTCAATGGCGCCGCTATATTTGAGAAATTCTCCACAAAATGACAGTAGTAGCCGGCCAAGCCTAAGAAACTCAGAATCTCAATCATCATCATGGGCCTCAGCCATTCCATGACTGCTTTAATCTTCATTGGGTCCATAGAAATCCCTTCACTTGAGATCACGTGGCCCAAGAAGGTGATGTGGCTTAACCAGAACTCATATTTGCTGAGCTTGGCATACAACGCGTACTTTCGAAGAGTCGTTAGTACTATCCTTGGTGTTGTTCATGCTCCTTTGGGCTCCTTAAGTATATGAGGATGTCATCAATGAATTCTGTGACAAATCGGTCCAAATACTCCTTAAAATGGGATTCATAATGTCCATAATTGTAGCACGGGCATTAGTCAACCCAAAAGGCATCACTGTGAACTCAAAATGGCCATACCTCGTACGAAACGCGATCTTCGAAACATCCTCCTTTCTGATCCACAATTGGTGGTAACTGGTCCTTAGGTCAATTTTAGAAAACACTGAGGTATCCTGCAGCTGATCAAATAGGTCATCAATCCTCAGTAGATGATACTTATTCTTAATCGTCACCTGATTTAGTTGCCTATAGTCTATGCACAACCGCATTGACTCATCCTTCTTCTTCACAAACAGTACTGGCGCACCTTAAGGTGACACACTAGGACGGATGAATTCCTTATCTAGTAACTCCTGCATCTGGACCTTTAGTTTCTTCAACTCTAACAATGGCATTCAGTAGAGAGCCTTGGAGATAGGTTTAGTACCAGGGACTAGTTCAATAACAAACTCAATTTCTCTCTCTAGAGGTAGTCTTGGTAATTCTTTTGGAAAAAACATTAGCAAATTCTTACACTACGGTGATTTCTTCAATTGTCAGCCCTTCAACCGACAAGTCTACCACTACTGCCAGGAAACTCTAGCACCCTTCCTCGAGTAACTTTACTTCATCGAGGGATGAAATCAAAGGTATGGAATGACCTCCTATTCTTCCTACAATTTCATAACTTGGACAATCCCATGGCTGGAACAGAATCACTTGATTATAATAGTCTACCATGGCTCTCTTCTCTCTCAACCAATCCATCCCAATAATCATATCAAAATCAAACATAGTCAACACAACCAAAACAATCAACCATTTTACCCTACTAATCACTATCTCACACTCCTTATACCTCTCAACTGATAATACCCTATCTTTCATAGGAGTGATAACACTAAGGATTGCACTTGACGGTTCCAATTTCAACTCAGTTAACTTAGCGAATTTGGTAGCTATAAATGAGTGTGTGGCTCTAGTGTCAAATAATGCATAGGTAGCATGATGATGTAAGGAGACCATATTTGCAATCACTCTACTAGCGTTCTGAGTCTCTACTCGAGTCGCAACATATACACTCCCCTGAGTTAGGGGTCGCTCCATCTAGGCAGGCTATCCCATGCATGGCGATGGCTGCGCCCCAGCTGGGCGATGTGGACAGTCCCTTATCAGCTGGCCCTATTGGCCACAACCATAGCAAGCTCCAGTAATGCGAGGGAAGGCACCAGATCCATGATGTCTTCCAAACTGGTGACACTTATCTTCTAAGCGAGGTGCCAATCTTCCAAAACTTCCACTTTTGTTAGGCGGTGTCGAGTACCCGTTCCCTATCATAGGCCACTTCCCTTGTCTATGGTTGTCTCGACCAGGGGTGAATCGCGATCCATTTACAACAGCTTTCTCCGTCATGTCCTGTTCCATTGTAAGGGCCTTACTTAGTAATTCGTCATAACTGCACAACTCCAGAGGTGTTAACTGACTCTTGATGTCGGGCCTCAGTCCATCCTTAAACCTCATAGCCCTATCCACTGGATTCTCCACGATCCTTCTGCCAAGAAGTAACGGCCTTCGAATCACCTCTTCCATGGAACTGTGGAAGCTTCAACTTCAGGAACTACTTCACCTGCTTCTAAATTCTCCTATCATCATTCCCACCTTCAACGAAAGGAATAAGAATGTTCACATCATCATCAAACATCTCCTCCTTGGGTACATGAGCAGCGATACCCACTTCAGGTGGACAAGCATTGGCGTTCAAGAATGTGGCGACAGTAGCATTCGTCGTAGCAGCAACAACGACTGGGATAGTAGCATATCCTAGTTCTGGACAGCGACACCGGCAGCGGTAGTGGCCTCTTGGTTCCGGGCCTGCTAGTCTACCCTGTTACTAAGATCCTCATGAAGGCCTCGATCCTTGGATCAACTGGAGCCTCAGCTTCTACACCAAAGCGACCCAAGGTCACTCTTCTTCTTGGCGGTCTCTAGTTCCCATTCATTCTTACAACATGGTTAAGAAAGGTTAGCAAGGCAATAACACAGCAATGCCCCAACGGCAAGCGATAACACAACAACCCTTAATAGCAAAGCGATAACACATCAATACTTTCAAATGACAAGCGATAACACAACAAGCCCCAAGTAGCAAAGTGATAACATAACAATGCTTTCAAATATCATTCTTTAACAATCAACGGGGTCAAATGTCCGGCCTCTTTACATATGTCTCATACCGTGCCAACACGGCTAAACATAACACCTTGCAAAATTGTAGTGCACATTCATGTTTAAATCATATACGTCTCATACCATATACGATTAAGGCATGCATGCCATAATTAGCAAAACTTCAATCAATTGTCTACAAACTGCATAACATCACAAATTATAAACAATCCGCAATCAATCATAATTTATAGACAATCATGGCCAATCATATCAATTAATATTAATAACCCCAAGCAAGTGTACCATACATTATCACTCTGTACTCTTACCCTGCTCTAATGCCAATTCAACAAAAGATGTCACGCCCCTGACCCAATTGCACGACAGTCCCCAAAGATGTTTATCACCAGTCAGTAAAATTAGTAAAATAAGTATTTAAGTAAATACGCAGCATAAATAAATAAACCCCGACAAATCCTTGGGTGTTTGAAAAACTCCTCAATTTAAACAAACTAGTTTAGTTTTTACAAAAGAGTCATCCGAAAGTTAAACCCATGTCTAATATAATATAAAATCATGGGTAGGGAAATACCCCTAATTGGTTACAACAAAATAAACTAATATCTCAGCATCACTAGGCGCCTCTAGCCTTACCTAACCTCAATGAGGGACTCCACGGTCTGGACCTGTAAAAAAAGGTTAAATAATAACAATGAGATAAATCTCAGTGAGTCCACGCCCTAAATCCTAATTAGGAGGGTACTCACTTTAGAGTCTCTATTCAGTTAATTAACTTAATTCTTGTGTCACGGGCTTCTAGGCCCAATCATCTTAATAACTCACTAGTTATCACCCCCACACTAGCCCCAATCAATCAATTGATCGATCTAAATAATTAAATAGCAACCACATTCAAATATCAACGACAATCAATCATCAATTACAATCATTTGTCAATCACAATCAATTATCAACCACAACCAATTGCGCAATCAAGGACATTAAATAACTAAATGTAATGGTATAATGAATTTCCACAACAAATACCCAAAATTAGGTGAGTCACCCCTACTTCAGTAAAACTGAATTAACTACTTCTAATTGCATAAATTTCCCATTCTCACCCAGCTAATTATCAAAATTAACCGTGGTAATAATTTACCCAATCGCCTCCAAATTCCGAAATTTACCATTTTGCCTCTAAAGGCCCTAATTAGGCTCTAAATAGCCAAAATTAATAAAATTAACAGTAATTCCTGAAAATTACCAAATTAACTCTAATAGCTAATTATCCAAGTGACTAGAGTTAACAAATTACAAATTTTCCCTCTAGCTCTCCAATTTTACCAAATTACTCCTAATTGGCCAAATTTACCAAATCACCCTTAATTCATCCAAAAGTCACCAAATTGGTCGTAACCAATAGCCAATAATTAACTACTAAAGGGCGTAACTGCCCTAATCGGGGATTAGAACGTAACTCATAATCCAATCCAAGCTTTTAAGTCTGATTGGTGACGACGATCCACGGTGAACCCAATGAATCCTCTAATTTTGCGCTTCAGACATATGATTCGGTCCAAAACTCCGCGACATGGCTCAGCGTGATACGACGTGGCGGCAACGATGCTTTTTTAATGAAATTCTGGCAAGTCACTCGCGAAAAGTTCCGGTGAGCTAGCTACAACCTCTGGACGGTGGTAAGGCTCGATTGGCTGACTGGCGAGGCTGTTCGTAACCAAGATATGAGCTAGAAAATGAGCTGCAAGCTTTGGCGAAAAGGAAACAGAACAATGGCAGGTGCCAACAAGCTGGATCTTGAGTTGGGGACAGAAATGGATGACTGTGGTGAAGATGAGGCTCTTGGATGGCATCTGGGGATGTCTTAAGGCAACAACAAGACAACGTGGCCAACAACTCGATTGAAGAAAATTCAGCAACGGCACGATAAGGGGCTAGGGTTTCTGATTTGAGGACTTTGGGCAGCTCTATGGAGTCCACGGCAGCAAGGGTGAGCTCTGGCGAGTCAAGTGGTGCTTCTCCGTCATTTTCATGAGTTTTCCAGGCCAATTGGTGCATCAACAAGCCAAGGATTCCTACTGCAACTAGACTAGGGTTCGTAGGAGAGAAAGAGAAGACGTGCCCGAAGAAGATGACGCTAACGTGGTGCGGTTGGGCCAACTAGCACATCCTGGACCACCGCGTGGCCTGGTTGGGTTGAGTTGGCGGTCAACATGGCTGGAGCAGGTTGACTCGCACACATAGAAGAGAAATAGGCTGGACATGCTTGAAGAAGGCCAAATGGATTGGGAAAAGAGAAGAAAAAGAATAAATGAAGCTAGGTTAGCCCACACGCCAAAGAAAAGGAAAGGAAATATGTAAATTCTAGGGAAAAAGGAAAATGGGGGAAAATAAGGGAAATTCGAAATGTCCACATTTAATTCTTCAAAGCCAAATTAAATATAATTTTCCCTAAATTCTCTTTCCCAAAAATTCTCAAAAACAAGCCATCACATGTATCACCCAATAAGTATTCACGCGCCTATCTATTTAATCATAATTGTTTTTGAGATTGTGTCTTAAATTCAGAGTTTTGGGAAATTAGAGCTGTGAATTCTGATTTTGGAGTAATTTGGCTGAGAATTTTGGGGTTATTGTATTTTAGGGTATTACCATAGCATTTCATGGTGTAATGGCTGCGTCTCAACCTTCCCTAGGAGTTATCGGTAATTATTTAAGTATGAATCATAATTTAAGAGACTCAGGAATTTTTCCAGTAATTATTGTAATTTCCGTTTGAACATGGAAATTTCTATATTTTGTTTTGGATTCTTGAAAATTAATTTAATCATGTTTTGGCGCAAAACTATTTATTTTTATATTTGGTAAGTTTTCCGGAAATTTTGAAAATTTTCTCTAGTTTATTAAATATATTTTGAATTATTTACCATTATTTTATTATTATTTTATTTTTAATTGATATTTTATTCATTTTATTTGGACTGGGCCCGAGTTCGCGTTGACTCGGCCTAGCTCGTCCAGCCCGCACAAGAGAGCCTAGCTCTCTTCCTTCTCTCTCTCTCTCTCTCTCTCTCTGTGTGGCATTTCATCAAGCAGCCGGTGAACACGCCGCCGGAGGGCCCCACCATTGGCAAATTAGCAGAGAAATCGCTGGCAAAAACTGCCCACTACTCCTAGGGCCTAGCCGGTGTATGTCCCAGCCAATGGGTAGTAGCCATTTGCCGCCAGCAAGGTGTTTCCCTCCTCGGCCACGACACCTCCTCTACTTCCCACCCATGTGAGCACCCCACTTTTAATTTCTCCTAGCTTCGACCTCCGTTTGGCTCGTCGTCGGTGCCATTATGTTCCTTACAACGCTTTCTTTAAGACCCAACCAACTGTAGCCGCCATTTTCACCTTGGTCGCTGTTGAAACCCACAAAAAGCCCTCCACAGTTCGAGTGTGCCATGTTTTTCTGGTAAGTTTATCAACCTTCATCATTCGAGTTCTTCCAATCCTTCACTCTAGAGCTCATGCCACTACTTCCAATCAATTCCTAAGCACCCATTGACCTTAGTTTTGGCTCTTGTAGTGATTGATTTGACCTAGATTTGACGTATCTATGTTTAAACATTTTTTAACCCTAGTTCCTCCCCGCCATAGCTTTTACCGTGCTATCGAGCCTTCACTGGCGACACCCAGTCTTCGCCATTGCCACTAATTGACTCGTGGTTGTATTGTGAGTAGAAGCTAACCCTTTAGTTTGATTGATTTGGTTGATAATTGGAGAATCGAAACTCGATTCATTTTTGCCTTAATCGGGCCTACAACTGATCCGAACTCGCCATTGCCCTTCCAAGGATGCTCAGCAGTCTCCAGCCGTCGTCTCATGGCTCATCGTCCACCTAGAGCCACGCCAAACTGCTTGTGACCCCTAGTGAGCTCCAGAACATCGTTTGGCCACCAGAACTAACTCTGGCCAACTTGGACGGAGCTCGAATCGAGTCCGGGACCCTCTCACTGGAACTGGTCTACCTTGCCGTCTTGCACATAGCCCTAACTGTCCACCCAAGGCCAAGAGTCATCTCTGCAAAGCTCACAAGAGACTCATTGGAGGCTCGTCAGAACGGTACCTCGTCGGCGCTGGCACTAGAGCAGTCGCTAGAGCCTACTGAGCGTGGGTTGTCTCTCTGAAGCTTTGGGCTAATACATGGTGGGCCTTAGCCAGCCCAATGCAGCCTAAGAAGAAAAGAAATAGAAAAGATAAGGCAAAAAAAGGTGCATCGTCACAAGCCGCCTTGGATCGTCACCATCAGACGCCTTTTTTGCGAAATTCGAGGTAAGTGGACTTCCAATACCTTAATTAGGCCTACTTATCGCCTTAGTAGAATTATTGAAATTTATTTGTTACCTTGATTGTGTAATTGAGCGAATGGGACCAATTATGGCCATGTACCCAGTTAGAAAATGTGGCTAATGGATAGATTAATTTTGTGGCCAATGGGCCCTAATCCTAATTAGTAGATGAATGTCGATGAAACCCAATGGGAGGTTGATAAGGTCGCGAGTAGTGGCGACTGAGCAAAGGAAGCAATGATGATTTAAGGAAACAAGTTAGGGTCTCGGGCCGATTGTCGGCGGTCTTATTTGCTTGGCGTGCATATTTTATTTAATTATAGATTTATTTGATTGTTTTGACTAACTCTGATCCTATAGATGAACTGGCTTAATGTCACGTCTCGTTCATAGACTGATTGACTCATAGGTAGGTGGAGTGTGAGAGAAAGATTATATGGGTGAATAATTGAGATGGGTCGGTCAAGATAGGTTAGATCTTGCATAGAAACTCGATTATCGTGTGAGTGGATTAGGGGTAGCGATTGATGCTGGGGATGCGAACATGGACCCTAGGGTAATAGTAATCCTAGTTTTGGTATAAAAAGTAGACTCATTAAGACCACCACAAAACCCATTTCAAGAATCGATGATGGACCCGAAGGAGGAGCCAGTTAAGCAGGAATAGATCGAGCCAGAACCGATGGAGGAGGAACCGAAGGAAAAGTTGATGTAGGAGGCAAAGGAAATAATATTAAATTTGATTCAAGGTTTAGCCTGAGAAGCCGGAGGATTGCGGCTGGATAATAGATAGATATCTAACAGCCTTAGGAAGAGTGATTGAGAAGCAGCATATCACTATTTGAGATTAGAACCCCATACTTTGGCGATGGGTGCCCCATCAGTAATGGAAGCATTTCGAGGGAAAAGTTGGAGGCTCTTTAGTTTTTTATATGGGACATGAAGCGCTAGTAGAAGTCTTTGATTTTTGGAATCCCGGTTTCAGGTTTAGTGATCCCCCAGGAGGCAATGTGATTGATCCCTAGGTCATCTGGCTTAGGTTGATTGCTAGGTCGAAATCTCTCTTCCCGTGCGAAGTACTGCCTTTCCCCCTTCCCCACTATTTTTGCTTGTATAGTCTGCAAGACATGGCCTCTTCCTAGGCTTGTTTTGAGGTCTTTTAAATCCGATTATATAAAGTTGTACATGAACTGATGTTTGTAAAATTGATGTAAATAAAGAAAAGACAAAAGGTGTATTATGACTTGGAGGGTTGTGATTTGATTTATTTACCTCACTCTCGTTACTTATTACCATGATATTTAAGAAGGCCGGCAACTTACTTGGGACGTCGCATCATTATTCCATGGCCAGGGTAAAAGGTAATTAGGGATTGCTGCGTGCCCAAGAGTGGGGCGTGATAGACGAAATACAATTTAAGCTTTTGGTATGTCTGAAACGGAACTTAGAAGTTTGTCGTGCATAGTGAACAATGCGCGAATAGTAATCATGGGCTGTTTTTGCCAGTTTTTTGCCAGAGCTTGAGTTGGCTGTTTCAAGAATCTTGTAGTACATTGAAAAGACTTTCTTTGGACTATAAGATCATTAGAAATGGAGTTCGGTGGAAGAAGTTATGACACAAATAGACTACTTATGCAAGTTGTGCATAAAAGAAAATAGTGGTTTCTATCACAGCGCAAGCCTTTTCGTGACTAGTAGGTGTTCTTTTTTTTATTATCAATTATAGGCGTGTTTAGTCAAGTCAATCATTAGAGTATTATCTTGCTCAATTTTTTATGATTTTTCAATTCATTATTAGGAACCCAGAGATGTTGATCTATTAATCAATAGGAATTGGCGTTTGACATATTCGATATGAGTGATACTATTTCTCTTAAGAATTTGAAAACTCATGTCTTGAAATATATAAAAATTTGATTTTTTTTTTGTAACCAAGGACTCCACCACAAGCCCCTTGTGCCCGGACGGCACTAAAGGGTTAAGCCAATATATCTCAGGGGAGACTAGCATAGAACTCCAACACCATGACCCCCTACTTAAGACGCTAACAATTGTGGATTTTAAACTCGTAACATCGACGATAAGGGTCATACTCTTAACCAATACAACTATCCACCGTTGGATATAAAGATTTGATATGTTATGAGCTAGTAAATGCATATTTGTCGCATAAATTCTGAATCAAACAATTGCTGCCTCTTGGGATTTGAGATTGCTTTTGAGAAGATGTTTTGTAACTAAAGATTGTAAAAGTTTAAGCAAATGTGTTGCAAAAGAGTTTATATTTTGAATTACAAAATAAGTTTACGAAATGTTTTGTGAAAAAAGTTTGACATATGAAATGATATTTGTTTCTAGTATTGTGATTGTGAAAGATATCATTTCTTGATGGACTGTGCTTAATATCTATGTGAATCCGTTAGGTTTTGTGGGTATGCACATACTATTCTAGGATATCCTTATGGGTCGAGCTACCAACATTGTAGGTGAAGACCTAACCAAGAGAAGAATATTGGTCACCTAGTCACGGGGCATTATCCATGAGAACAGTTGATATCTGAGCATGAGGTTAGTCGATGGGACTAACCATTAGTATGTGATTGATAAGATTAATAAATGGATTTGACCATGGAAATTATTTGATATAGTTCGGTAAACTGACCATACTCTTGATGTGAATACATTATATTGAAATAATTTGTATTTGATTTTAAAGGGTACAAACCTAGTTTTGATACAATTATGGTATTTTAAATATATGTGTAGTGTTTGTTCGATCCACTTGGGAGAAATGTATTATTCACTGAGTTTTTTTTTTGTAATCAAGGTATCCGGGCCAACTTGTGTACACTTTGACTATTCATCGAGGAGATTAGCACAGCAATCCACCGCTATGGTCCCCCACTTAAATCACAGGTGCTTTCCTTGGGAATCGAACCCAAGACCTCAAAGAAGTCCAAGTTCACCCTAACCAGCTAGGCTACCCATGGGTGGGTAGCTCACTATTTTCATTTTATTTATCTTCCAAGTTTCTTGAGGACTCGCTCGTACGGCGAGAGCGCATTCATACTAGGATTTTTTTATAGTAAGATTTTGGTATGTGTTATTTTGAGTATAGGAATCCATGATAGGTGTATGTTTACTAATGATAGCTTTAGTGGACTATGATATTATAAACCAAATTACCTTTTATCATACATACATTATGTATGCATATATTGATGTACAGTTGAATTTGGTTGTTTGAGGTTGGGTCCTTCGATAAGAGGGATGATCGTGTCATACCCTTGTACTAGTGAGTTGGGGTGTGACAGTTACAGTTCAATCCTACTTTTCATAACATTGTGTGCTGACATCAAGCCCTAAATTGGAGTTCAAATGTAAAGAAGCTAATGGCAATGGCCATGTTATAATGATACGATTCACACACAAGGCCTTTTGATGGAAAATTCAATGGCTATGAGTTCACCAATCGTGAGTTTCTAGTGAATAGAATTCAAGTGAAATACAAGACATATGACAGCGCTCGATTAACTCAACATATGCACAAAATTTAAATGTTGATGGGGAATAGCCATTACTAGGAAATTCGGAATGGGTAAAATTCATGTCATAATAGTGCGCAAGTCAATATAGTTAAAGTTTATGAGGATGAAGATCAAAAGCATAAACGAATGGTCGCATAAAAAACATGATAAGATTAATGATAGATGATGATGAAATGATAGCAATAGATCAAAGAAAAAAAACAATCAATAACGTGCACCTACACACGGGTATAATGGGGTCTAGCCACTAGCCTATTTCTCATTTTTTGAGATAGTAAAGCCCACTTTATCCTCATAAAGTGACCATAACTTTTCTTTCTTTCCTATGCGGAATAAGGAAAGTGCCTTAAATGTTTCTTTTACAAACAAACATATCCAACAACTTTTCTCTCTCATTTTAGGCAGTAAGGATGTGAGTGGGCTGTTGGAGTGAGTATACTCTTCCAACAACTTTCTTTTCAATAGCACCATGCCGGCTGCACTCATCCCTCCTCTGCTCCCTTGTCCTTGGAGTTGAAATCTTAAAATGGGCCGTTGGAGTGAGTATAGTTTATATTGTGTGCAACGCACAAATAAGGCAGTAAGGTTGTTCTTTCAGGAGTCAAGTTCATCTAACTGACAAACACGGTTAATGACTGACAAGGCATTGACTTTATGCTTATTTTACATCAATGATTAGAACGCATAGGTTGGGAAGCTTCTAATGACCACCTAACCTTTTATTCTAAGCATGAACCAGTTATATTAAGGTCAGGGAAAAGACACTATAAGTGTTATAAATATCGGCGCAGTGCTTATTTAAGTGCAAAAACTTTTTGAGTAATTACTTAATTGTTGCACCAGTGAAAAAACTATCATTTAAGTGCATTTTGGCAACATATTCCAGCAAAGAGTCTGATGTCGTTCTTACGATGAATTTTTAAGTCGGACACGGTATTCTAGAAAATAAAAGATAAAGTCCAGAGGGACAATGGACAAAATGATGTGGTGATTGGGAGTCCAAAAACTCTTCAAGAAACTTATCATCTCTCTTCCGAGAACTTTCTCACATTTTCTTCTTTGTTCTTTTTCTACCTCTTGTTTTCTTCACCATAGCCACTTCTCTCTTGTTTTCTTTGCCATAGCCACTGCTAAAACTAGGACACCATGAGCTCCAATAAATATATTTGGCCATTGACAAACGAACGATTTCGGGAGAAAGTGTCAAGCTCCACAATTAGCACATCGGTTGAATTGTTTGTTGACGGTCAATATTAACAAAAAAAAAAGCTATGGACTTTGCCTTTTAGTCTATCTCGACTCGCCATGAGGATTCAGTGAGTCCCCCCCTCTTCGTATTGTCAATTCTTCTTTAGCTTCAAGATCTCTACCTCCACAGACCTCAATAGTAAGCAAGCATGGTGAAGAAGACTAATTCGAGCCATTAAAATAACAGACAATGAAATTAATTTTGCCCCAATTTTATGACTAGGATTATGGTTTGAAAAATATTTTGGGTTTAGCATCAATTCGTTAATTTGAGGCAAACAAGTAGTTTTTTTTTATTATCGAAAAGCAAAAAAGCAAATAGTTGAAACCATGTCATTTCGCACTTTTTTTGGCAAGTCATGTCAAACGGATTATATTGAGATATTGGTTGGATTTTCCAGCCACGCAAATCATGTTATAGCACTAAATTGATTGATATATTACAAAAATTGCATTTGAGTGATCAACCGAGAAGTTTTGACACTAAAATGAGTTTTGTATAAAGATTATGATACTTTTGATGACGTTGGTCTATTATAATGTATGAATTCTGTATATTTTATTAAGTCATTAATGCTAGGATATTTCAGAGGCCTCCCAGACAAGTTATGCTACATTGTCCTTTCTTTTCCAATTATTTTGGAGTTTTGTTAAAGAGCCCAACATTGCTTGTCTAGGAAATTTATAAGATGTTTATTATCTACATGTTGTTTTTTTCTATATATTGACTTAAACTTTTGAGTTAAATTTCTTAGTATAGTACAGAGTCAAGTCCTGCTTATTTCGCACATGTAGCTCCCTATAAGAAAGAATGGTATACTGAAAACAAAGAGTGATGTTAACCAAATTGAAGAAACTCAACCGAGAAGGGGAGTATAAGCCAATTATCTCCTTCTACAAGTACTTAGTCCTTGGAATTTATGGCAATTGAACATATGAGCCATGCAATTGTTGTCTTCTCAATATCCAATTTATCAACGAAACGAGTGATTTAGATAGATTACAATTGCATAAAGTGATCAAAATAAGGAAATTGTTTATTGAATGACTGATCTTCTTTAGTGAAAAGTTTTCTTAAATTGCATTTGCAAAGCGAGGAAAATTGTATCAAGTATTTAACATTTGTTGATGAAGAGAAAAGGAAATTAATGGAGATAGAAGGAGAGTAGAAATGATGAATATTTTAAATTGTCTTTTTTTTCAAAGAGCATAACATAAATTTTTTTGACCAAATTTTTTCAACTTAAAACCAACCATGTTAAATATTATAAAAGTTCAAGGTTACTTGATGACATATTAATGAAGAAATTAAACTGATAAATCTTATTTCAAATGCACTAATACTTAGTAGGGGTGAGCATGGTTCGGGTTGGGTTGATCTAGTACTCAACTCTAGGATCAACTCATATAGCGTTAGTCCTCAATTTTTGGGACAAAGGACCGACCCATTGTGTAACGTCCTCCTCATCCCCCCCCCCACCAACAATATTGTCCACTTTGGCCCTACCGCACTGGCGCGGACGCACCGCCATCCCAACTACGGCCTCGACCTCACGACTTTATTTTTCCTCGGGTCCACCATCCTCGCGGCCCTCGGCGGCAACTCACGAGCGCGCAACCCGGGAAAACGCGTTGTCGATAGTTAAGGGTGGACCTCTCACATATAAGCCATCTTAAGGCTTACTCCCTAGGCGATGTGGGACTTAGGAATGTTACACATTGAGCTTGGGACAGAGAAGCGAGCCGACATTTGGTTTGGTTCTAGGGCCAACCAAGGATCAATCGATTATTATTTTTTCTTATTTTTATATTCCTTAAAAAAATAAACACGCTTTTTCAAATTCCATATTAATCAACAATGCAATATTTAACAACCAAATTATGAACACTGATACATATCAAATATGAATATAAGAAACGATAATAATAAAAATCCACATTTATTAAAATTAGAGTTAATACCACGAAAAACCCCAAAATGTATCCACTGTGACACGTTTAACCTAAACTTTTTTTTGTTATACAACAAACCTCAAACTATATACCTCATGTGACACATTTACCCTAAATATTTTTTTTTGTGACATTCAAAACCTCAAATGATATCTTTGGTGACACATCTACCCAATATTTTTTTCTTTTTTTTTTCTCTTTCTTTTTCCTAAAGAAAACACTTGGCTAGCAAGCTCCGCAAACTGCTGGAGCTTGCCGGCCACTATCAAAAGGTAGCAAAGCCATCGCCGACCCCGGGTGCCTCAGTTAGCAATGGCCTCCCCATCTAACCGCTGCCTTCGCCAGCGGCCAACAAGGCTCAGGCAAAGCAGCCTCACCCGAGCCTCGCCTCCGGTGAGTGAGGCCAGCCAAAAGGCAACGAACCCTAGCCAGCTACTGGTGAGGGCTTTGTCGCCCTTTGGCAATGGCTTGCGAGCTCCGGTGGCCAAATATTTTCTGTAGAAAAAAGAAAGAGAAAAAAAAGAAAAAAATTATGGGGTAAATATGTCACAAAATATATACTCTTGAGTTTTTGGTATCACAAAAAAAAGTTTAAGGCAAATATGTCACAGGAGGTATAGTTTAGGATTTCTTGTGTCATAAAAAAAGTTTAAGGTAAATGTGTCATAATGGATAAAATTTTGGGTTTTTCGCGGTATTAACCCTTAAAATTAATAAACCATAAAAAAAGAGCACGTAAAATACAATTAAACCATAAGAAGATCAAAGTTCATAATATAGGCCATGTGTTATATAACTTCATGCTTTTTTTTCATTCTTAAATGACCATTTTAACTTTTTGAACACCCAAAAAAAAAATAATGCACATAATTGAAATTTGCAAAAAAATTAAATTGAAATTATTTTTATCATAATAATAAGACATTTGATCACTTATATTCATCCATCTTTAATATGTAAACTATTTTTTAATGGTAATAATCTCCTCAATAGAATAACTCATATTAAAAAAAGAGAATACATTCATTATATATATATAACAAGATGAATGACAAACTTATTAAAATTAAGGGTGATCAATTCTTCGGATAGTCCACTTCCTCCCGAAACTAGGAACCAAACCGATGGAACTTGAAATGGACTGACTAGTTTTGGGACCTGGAAATTTCTTTAAAAAGTTGAGCTTATTTACTTTTTTTTAAAATAATATTTTCATAAAGTTAGGTAAAGATTAAAACTTCATAATTTAAATTGGATTCTTTTTAATTTTTTATATCTTTATTTTTAATGTGAAAAATTTAATCGATCCCATCCAGCCTCCTAGGAACCAAGAACCGGATCGCTCGGATGTTAGTTTCACTTTTGGGAATCAAGGATCGGACCAACACTTATAGGAACTGAACCCACCCGGCCGATCCAGGCCGATTTGGTCAATCTAACTTGCTCACCCCTAAGCAAAATCAAGACATGATTTAACACCTGCGAATATTGAATATCCAATGCAAACTAAAAAATCACAAGTTTGAAATTCTTAGATCAATAGCAAAATCACGACATGATTTAACATTTGCAAATATCGAATATCCAATACAAACTAGAAAATCACATGAGTTTGAAATTCTTAGAACACTAGCAAAAATTGGAACTCACTAACTCAATTGTACTCATGGAGGTGAGAGCAGCAAAGCAAGTGAGTTGAAGTATGCCAAGAAATGTGAGCATTTCACTAGTTAAGTTAGGCTCGTGAGATGAATGACAAGCAAATTTTAGGCAAGTGAATAGAGTGAGGCGAGCGAAGAGGATTTATATTCTTTTAGTGGAATTGGGGACGGGTTAAGTGAATTTTCATTTTCTAATTTACATAAGATATTTGTATAAGAAAGCATAAGGGCAAAGGAATTAAGATTTATATTAGAAAAAACATATGATATATTATTTATATATTACATATAAAATATTTAATACATAAAAGGTTGGTCCGAGTTGGACCAACCGAAAGTCTCGGGAGCAACAACAAACCCACACAATACAAGGTCTAAGAATCCATGACTAAGGACTGACCCAGTCCCCCAATAACCCGGACAGGATCAGCAAGGTTGGGCCGGTCCAGGGTCGACCATAGACCGCTGCTCACCCCTAATTACTTAGGTTGTCTTACAACTTGTATTTTTTTCCTAACTCAACTGCTATAATTACACGCTAAAACTAAATGGAGTGATGATCAATTTAATGAAAAGTATAATAATAAAATATTTAGTACCATGTGCAAGGCCATATTTATATAAATATAACTCGTTCATTGTGAAGTTTTTTTTAATTTCTTCTTTGTCCATGTGCATGATTTGTAAACTGAGAGAGATTGGAAACATTAAATAGAACTTGAATTTTTCAGAACTTTATAACCATTGGATATTGAGGACACCATGCTTGCTTATTAACGTGCTATGTTTAGCTTTAATTAATCTTGTTTTTGGCTAATCTATTGACTTTTCATGGCACTTCAACTACCCTAGCTTTCATTGTTAACTACCCGAGTTAACAATAAAAGCTAGAATATATGTATATATATATATATATATATATATATATATATATGATGCACATGATCTCTTAACAACAAGACATTGCTTGTTTGTGAAATATATATCAATGGCGTATGAAGTGCTTGCTATCAATAATATTTTTATTGGTTATGCAACTAGTAATCAATTTAAATTATATTAGTTCAATAATCAGTTAATTTAAAATAAGGCTATTTATGGGGGTAAGCAACCGGGTCTATTCACATGGGGATCAATTTGATTCTAGGTAAAAACTTTGGGAATCAGCCTTCACCAGTTCAGTTCTCAATCTATACTATGAATCTGACAGATCTAATCGAGAACGGCCTTATAAGTTAAAATCAGATCTGAAATTAAATCTCTTAAACACTCTCATTTCTCATTAAAGTCAATATGATATGTGAAAATAGTCAAGGTTATTGAACTTCCATTCTTCGTTGTAATTAAAAATGAAACACAAAGAAAAATGTAGGCCTACTCTTAGGTCCATTCTAGTTCAAATCCTGATTTCTAAAATTGAGGATCTATGCTGATAAGGTAGTTCATACATTCTTGATATGAAACCTATCTACCCTAAAATCAATCACCTCAATCTGTTTGTCTAGACTTATAAAAAATGAAAAGTAGTCTTTTTTAAATTGTCCCCTCAAATCTAAAGCATTGCTCAAATTTTCAAAGATTGTGAAAACTATTATTTTTATATAAAAAAAATGTTACCAAGATATCTTCTAAATTATGGAAGTCGGTAGCCGCACTTAGCAAAGTCAAAGTTGAAAATATGAATGGATATAACCAGTTAAAAATATTCTCTTTTTCAAATTCCATAATATACACATTTGGACTCTTCCGCAAGTCCCACCGGTTGCCTTCGACTTAGTGAAAAGAAATTTGCGGTCAACGTATCAGTCGTTTTAAAAAACAGCGCAGACCATTAAACTTATAATTTTTCGAGGGGACAAAGAAAGACATATCGCAAATATACATTTACCTTTCTTTATAATAATGCAGGCTTCCATTCAATCTTTCCCATCTACTTATATTCCTATCTATTTCTTTATAACATTAGAGAAATTCCAATAGTAAAAACTTCCACTAACATGTTCTTATGACATCCATAAACTACCAACCTCACAAACTTGTAATTATACTAAAGTAATCACTCCTCACTTGACAACAATTTTCACGTTAAACTTGCACGCACCTCAAATAATTAAAATTTGTGGAATGCATATTTGAAGTCCGCCGCAAGTCCAACCAGTTGCCATGGATGGACTTGTGAAAGAAATTTGCGGTCAAAGAATAGAAGGGACCATTAACATAACATTGCTCCTTTTTCCCCCCTTAAGAATGAGATGTCAACTCATCGAAATCTAACATCGTCTATTTATTTTTATTTTAAATTGAGGTACATGCTAAAGTTGGGTTTTAATGACAATAATTGAAAAAGTATATCTCAGATTGTTTGAAACAAAGGGAAAAAAAACCATCAGTCACTATGTACATGAGTTTGTACAATAAAATAATACATGAAATATATTGAATGAGAACATAACTTATTTAATGAATGAGTTTAGTATTTATTTTCTCCAAAATCATAAATTTTTCTTCAAAATAAGCTGAATTGAATAATAAATATATTAGTGCCCAAAAAAAGGGTCAAAGTTAAGAAGACAGTGAATATTAGAAATGCGTTAGTGATTGGTAAAAAAAGCTTCTGCTTGGTTGCGTAGGTTAATTGTACGAGGCCATTGCCGGTAAACGTGGCTAACGATGTAGGCTAAGATTGGCCGACCGAAAACGCCAAGCAGCAGGTATCGTGAGCCGGTACAAAGTTTGCCGAGGGAGAAGTGGCTAGATCAATCACGAAGAACATGTCCAGAAGCTGGAAAAATTCACTGAATCCGCTCCTCAGAATATATAGTTTGGATTTCCTAGGATCAATTTGCATCTGCAATTTCGGCTGTCGGTACCCTGATTAGTGTCGCTGTATTTCCTATGAATAGAAAATTCACATGTCGATGTTGCATACAGATTAGGGAAACGACAGTTAAATCATCAAACAATTCGAACAAGCAAGAAATAATCCTTTTAAAAGGTGGACTTGCTGTTGTACGCTGGAGCTGACCAAAAGGGGAAATCAAAGAAAGAAGGCAATTCAGGCTAATGCAGACATTCCTAAGAACATGTAAGCAGATACCGCAGAGTTTGGTTTCATTCATAGAATCTTATATAATAGTTTACATATACTCGCAACTCGCAAACTATTAATCATTTGATGCATGATAACGGGAGTTGGATGGTTCCTTCGATCTATGAAATTAAGTGATAATTGGAAAAGCTTTCTAAAGTAATTCTGAAAATTCCATTGATAATAGTCCCATTCTCATTCATCGTAGCATCTGTTTATAGGCGAATAAGGAACAACCCTCCAGACTTGAGTAAATGAGACTCTTTGAGGAAATAAAAGAATCTTGGAAAATAGAGAACTTAATAAATTCCTAAAAACTACCTTACCAAAAAAAAATTCCTAGAAAATAGACATTGACTATTAGAGAAGACAAATCGCAATTAATAAGGACTCTGAAAATCTAAAACTATTCAAATACTCTTGAAAATATAAGAAATCATTAATGGCCTTCAATGTCTTCAAAGAATGCTCCAGCATCATGCATGGCCACATTGCGCCGGTTTCTGATGATCACGTTTGTCAAGGTAATTACATGCCAATCGTTCTACATCAGAAATGTGCTTCTAATTTATACAACAAGCTTAGTACTCTATCTTCCACCGGAGAGGAGACAATCTGCGACAGAAGATGTCTGTGAAAATGCGGAAGAAGGATAAGACATGATAGACTTACTAAAACCTTCGGGAAATGCAAATGTCGATCCACCTTTTGAAATACCGAGAGATGATAACCCTTGCATCGCGAGATCCCCTTCCAAGTACTGCACTAATTGACGCATGCTTGGTCTCGCAGTTGGCTCGGAATGGGAGCACAGTAATCCGAGTTGCAACACTAGCTCCACCTCCTTCGCCACGAAGTCCACCCCTAAATTCGGATTTCTTGCCTCAAGGATGTCACCCTTACCCCAGCAAGAGAACACCCAATCCACCAATATCACGTCCTCCTCCTGCCGAGCCTCAATCGGCCTTCTTCCACAAGCAACCTCAAGCAAAAATGCCCCGAACGCGAAAACATCCGTGCTCGTGGTAGCCCTTCCCGTTCGAGTGTTCTCCGGGGCCAGATATCCAAGAGTTCCCACCACATGGGTGGTTTGAGGATCTGTACCGTGATCGTATAGTCTCGAAAGCCCGAAATCTCCCAACCTCCCATTTAGTTCTGAATCAAGCAAGACGTTGCTAGCCTTGATATCCCTATGAATCACAACTTGTTCCCATCCTTCGTGGAGATAAAAGAGTCCATTCGCAACGCCTTTGATCACACTAAATCTTTGGCTCCAGTTGAGGGTCCCCCTTGGTTGGTTATAGAGGTACATGTCGAGGCTTCCATTTGGCATGTAGTCATAAACCAACAGCAGCTCACCCTTCCGACGGCAGTATCCCAGAAGCGTCACAATGTTCCGATGACGAAGCCGACCAATGCTAATAATCTCGGCGATGAACTCTCTCATCCCTTGCCTCGATTCATGAGACACCCTCTTCACCGCAATCTCAGTCTTTGAGGTGGGCAATACCCCTTTGTAGACCCTACCGAATCCACCGGCTCCTAATAGCTCCTGATCCCTGAACCCCTTTGTGGCAACATAGAGATCTCTGTATTTGAACCTATGTGCACTGTAGTCGCGCTCCCAATCCTCGAGAACCTCTGCGAATTTCCTTATTTTTCTTATCCCATAAGCCACAGCAAAGACTAGTATTGACAGAAATAACAGACATGTGAAAGGCACTCCAGAAGTAAGAAGAATGGATGTCGACTGCTTCTTTTTCATACGGGGTAATCAAGCCTAGGAGCTTGTCCATTTACCTTAAAGCTCCATTCGAGGATATAACGACGTGAAGTTATGCTCGAGCCGGTTGAGGAAGAGAAACCAATGTACATGGTCTCCTTGAAGATCGGCGAGAGATTGAGGGACAGAGACAAAAGGGGTGTGTTCGGTTTGTCGACATTCACCGGAGCTAATGTGACCCTGATTTGTTGCTGCACGCCATCATAATCCACCCAAACTTGCATTGCTTTATTACTAATCAGACTCAAGTTATTGAAGCCTTGAATGTTGTTTCCAGTGTATCCAGCAGGGGAAAGATTTTAAAGAGACCAGCCCGTTGACATCGATCCCGACGTGGTTGTTATCGATATCTTGGAATTCGTTGTTTTGAATCGTGTCAAATTCCACCGCAAAAATGTGGTTCGTGGGGATGCCATTGTTTGTTTCGTTGAAGAGGCCGAAGAAATAACCAGGCAGTGCTCCGGGAAACTCTCTTCGAGGAGCCATCACGAAGGCGAATCCCTGACCGCCCTGATCGGGATATTCGGAAACTATAGCGAACACGAATGTGGTGGAGAACGAGTCGACGGGGCCATCGGGTGAATTCTTGAACGTAATGGGGACCGGGTAGAAGGCATGACCGGCCGTCTGTTTGGTCGCATTGGTTAGCTGCAGGAGGCCCTTGCCGGTGACTGCAGCTGAACCATCGAGGCTCAGGTTCATGGACCGGAAACCGTTGTACGTGAAATCAACGGTTTCATAAGCGGGTGCTGGGTTTACGAGGAGAAAAACTGCCAGAACAATCACGCCTAACATGGCCAGAGGCTGAAGAAATTGGCTGAATGCACTTCTCTTTTATTAATAAATTGGCCATATTTTCATATGGCCTTTTTTATGTCTCTTTTATTTCGTCATTTTTTAATAAATATATTTTTCCCCTTTGCCTGGTAATTTTCGGGTACATCCATGGCCGAGTTCACCGCTCACAAGCCTCCACGTTAGATGTTCATTTAAGGGGGAAAAATCTTTACATTATGTCCACTTTGACAAATTGTTCCTTAAATATTTTTTTATGTCACCAAAAGTCCAAACATGTACGTGTGTGACACATTTATTCCAAAATAAAAAATCTCAAATTTATACATGTGATATATATTTACCCAAAACCTTTTTTGACACCAAAATTTCCACACGCGCAAAAATTAATGACACCAATTTTTTTGGATAAATAGATGACACCTATATAATTTTTTTTGGTAAATACACCTATATAATTTTTGGATTTTTGATTTCATAAAAAAAATTTAGAGTAAACATGTTGTGCTCAAGAGCAAGTGTTACACAGTGGCCATGATGTTCGAGAGCCTGGCCTGGCGTGCAAGGTCCTTCAAGGTCGGGCCGAGACACCAGTGCCCCTACTCAGGATGTTGCACCCGATAACATTGAGGTCAGGCCACGGTCCTTCAACAGTGCCTCAATCCATTAAGGCTAGGTCTTTAATGCCAATGCCAATGCCCATGCTCAAGTCTCTGACTCTAAAGCCTAGGCCCATTGAGGCCAAGCCTAAGACTCCATGCTAGAGCTTAGGTCCCCTACACCTACACCCCAATCAATTGATGCCAAGCATAGGACCCCGGTGCCTAGGCCTTCCATTGAATTCATGCCCATGAATATCGTGTTTGTGGCCCAGTCCCTAACACTTGGCTTAGGTCCATCAAGAATGTGCCTCGTGCCCGTGCTCAAGTCCCTGATGCACAAGCCCATATCCATTAAGGTCGGGCCTTTTAGAACAATTCTTGGGCTCGGTATTAGTGGACCCAAGATTAGTGCATGTGCTCATAACCGGTAATCGAGTATTTAGGCTTGCAACAACAATACCTGTGTCAGGTTTTTTGAATACCCATTCGCAAGTCACTATGACCAAATAGTAGATGTCTATTTTTAAAAAAAATCAAATGAGATTTTCCTTATCTAACAATTGAAAATAATTTCCAGTTCTTTTTCAAATCTTAGCCAAACACCGGAAAAAATAGTTATTTTTCTGAATAATATCCTCAAAAATGGCTTCTCATAAAATATTTTTCATAAATGTTACATCTTCTACGAAATGAATGGAGTATGAGTGGATAAAAGTTTAGGGATTCAAAGATTCTATTGTGAAAATTACAAAGGTGAGGGCCCCATTGAAGAATCAGTGTATACTCAGGGACTGATCGTCCACATTTTTCTACTAGATAGGGGGAACGCGGGAGAAAACAAGCAGTCAAACGTACGATATCTGTAAACTACAACCATTAAACATGGCATTTTCGGAGGGGGTATCTTTCCCATCTACTTATATTCCTATCTATTTCTTTATAACATTAAAGAAATTCAAATAGTAAAAAGTTCCACTAAGGCGTTCTTATGATATCCGTAAACTGCGACCTCATAAACTCGTGATTATACGAAAGTAATCACTCATCATTTGACAATGATTTTCACGTTAAACTTGCACGCACCTCAGATTATTAAAATTTGTAAAATGCATATTTGAAGTCCTCCGCAGGTCCAACCTGTTGCCATGGATGGACTTGTCAAAGAACTTCGCGGTCAAAAAATAGAAGGGCCCAGTAACATGACATTGCTCCTTTTTCGCCCCTTAAGAATGAGATGTCGACTCATCGATATCCAACACTGTCTATTCATTTTTATTTTAAAATTCAGTTACATGATAAAGTTGGTTTCTAATGACAATAATTGAAAAAGTATATCTCAGATTGTTTGAAACAAAGGGAAAAAAAACATCGTTTCACTATGTACATGAGTTTGTACAATAAAATAATACATGGAAAAGATTGAATGATAACCTAACTTATTTAATGAATAAGCTTAGTATTTATTGTCTCCAAAATCATAAAAAAAAATTTCAAAATGTGCTGAACTGAATAATAAATAAATCAGTGCCCCAAAAAATGGTCAAAGTTAAGAAGCAAGTGAATAGTAGAAATGCGTTAGTAATTGGTACAAGAAAAAATTTGATCCTAAAAGAAATGACTCGGCTACTTGCTTGGTTGCGTAGGTTACTTGTCCAAGGCCACTGCCGGTAAGCGCGGCTAAACAATATAGACTTAGATTGGTTGGCCGGAAATGCCAAGCCGCTGGTATCATGAGCTGGTACAAAGTTTGCCAGGGGAGAAATGGCTAGATCAATCACGAAGAACATGCGCAGAAGCTGGAGAAATTCACTAAATACGCTTTCCGGAATATATAGTTAGGCTCTCCTAGGATCAAATTGTATCTGTAATTTCGGCTGTCGGTACACCAACTAGGGTCACAGTATTCCCTATGAATAGAAAATTTACATGTCGATGTTGCATTCATATTACGAAAATTTACAAACAAGCACTGATCCTTATAAAAGGTGGACTTGCTGTTATACTCTAGAGCTGACCAAAAGGGGAAGCCAAAGAAAGAAGGCAATTCACGCTAATGCAGACATTCCCAAAAAATATGTAAGAATATACAGCAGAAATTGGTTCCATCAATAGAATCTTATATTATAGTTTACATGTACTCGTAGCTCACAAACTATCAATCATTCGATGCATGATAACAGGAGTTTGACGGTTCCTTCGATCTTCGAGATGTGCTTCTAATTTATATAATGACAAGCTTAGTACTCATCTTCCACTGGAGAGGAGACAATCTGCGACAGAAGATGTCTGTGAAAATGCCTTGCCTGCAGAAGAAGGATAAGACGCGATAGACTTACTAAAACCTTCGGGAAATGCAAATGTCGGTCCACCTTTTGAAATACCGAGAGATGATAACCCCTGCATCGCGAGATCCCCTTCCAAGTACCGCACTACTTGACGCATGCTTGGTCTCGCAGTTGGCTCAGAGTGGGAGCACAGTAAGCCGAGTTGCAACACTAGCTCCACCTCCTTCGCTACGAAGTCCACCCCTAAATTCGGATCTCTTGCCTCTAGGATGTCACCCTTATTCCAGCAAGAAAACACCCAGTCCACCAATATTACGTCCTCCTCCTGCCGAGCCTCAATCGGCCTTCTTCCACAAGCAACCTCAAGCAAAAATGCCCCGAACGCGAAAACATCCGTGCTCGTGGTGGCCCTTCCCGTTCGAGTGTTCTCCGGGGCCAGATATCCAAGAGTTCCCACCACATGGGTGCTTTGAGGATCTGTACCGTGATCGTATAGTCTCGAAAGGCCGAAATCTCCCAACCTTCCATTAAGGTCTGAATCAAGCAAGACGTTGCTAGCCTTGATATCCCTGTGAATCACAACTTGTTCCCATCCTTCATGGAGATAAAAGAGACCATCCGCGACGCCTTTGATCACTCTGAATCTTTGACTCCAATTGAGGGTCACCCTCGGTTGGTTATAGAGGTACTTGTCCAGGCTTCCATTTGGCATGTAGTCATAAACTAACAGCAGCTCACCCTTTCGACGGCAGTATCCGAGAAGTGTCACAATGTTCCGATGACGAAGCCGACCAATACTAATAATCTCAGCTATGAACTCTCTCATCCCTTGCCTCGATTCATGAGAAACCCTCTTCACCGCAATCTGAGTCTTTGCGGTGGGCAATACTCCTCTATAGACCCTACCGAATCCACCGGCTCCCAATAGCTCCTGATCCCTGAACCCCTTTGTGGCAACGTAGAGATCTTTGTACTTGAACCTATGTGGCCCGTAGTCGCGCTCCCAATCCTCGAGAACCTCTGCGAATTTCCTTCTTTCTCTTATCGCATAAGCCACAGCAAAGACTAGTATTGACAGAAATAACAGACATATAAAAGGCACTCCAGAAGTGAGAAAAACGGATTTCTGCTTCTTTTTCATACGGGGTAATCTAGGAAGTCGAGACAAATCAAGCCTAGGAGCTTCTCCGTTTACCTTAAAGCTCCATCCGAGGATATAACGACGGGAAGTTATGCTCGAGCCGGTTGAGGAAGAGAAACCAATGTACATGGTCTCCTTAAAGATCCGCGAGAGATTGAGGGACAGAGACAAAAGGGGTGTGTTCGGTTTGTCGACATTCACCGGAGCTAATGTGACCCTGATTTGTTGCTGCACGCCATCATAATCCACCCAAACTTGCATTGCTTTATTACTAATCAGACTCAAGTTATTGAAGCCTTGAATGTTGTTTCCAGTGTATCCAGCAGGGGAAGATTTTAAAGAGACCAGCCCGTTGACATCGATCCCGACGTGGTTGTTATTGATATCTTGGAATTCGTTGTTTTGAATCGTGTCAAATTCCACCGCAAAAATGTGGTTCGTGGGGATGCCATTGTTTGTTTCGTTGAAGAGGCCGAAGAAATAACCAGGCAGGGCTCCGGGAAACTCTCTTCGAGGAGCCATCACGAAGGCGAATCCCTGACTGATCTGATCTGGATATTCGGGAACTATAGCGAACACGAATGTGGTGGAGAACGAGTCGACGGGGCCATCGGGTGAATTCTTGAACGTGATGGGATCCGGGTAGAAGGCATGACTAGCCGTCTGTTTGGTCGCATTGGTTAGCTGCAGGAGGCCCTTGCTGGTGACTGCAGCTAAGCCATCGAGGCTCAGGTTCACAGACCGAAAACCGTTGTACGTGAAATCGACGGAAGCCTGTGCTGTGTTTGCGAGGAGAAAAACTGCCAGCACAATCACGCCTAACATGGCCAGAGGCTGAAGAAATTAGCTGAATGCGCTTCTCTAATCTAATGAGATAATTCATGGCATTGAATCGAAATTAACGCAATTTCAATCACCATTTTCCCAACCTGTGCACCGCGATGGCCCTTATCCTTCCCATGTCGTGTCATTAACTGATTGCTCCGAGTCATATCAGCAACTCGAAGATCTTCTGCAATCTGCCCCTCTCTGGACACCGTTCACACACGTCAACGGACGGCCGAAGTACACCAAGGTAACCACCAATGTGAGTCGATGTTTCGTCGTGTTGGGAAGGCAGCGACGAGTCAATGCCCAATGGCCGACGACGGTGGCGAAATTATGGCTGAGGGTGACGGTGAGCCCCACAAATTTTGACAGTTTGAATTTAATAGCTTGATAGCACATGGAGTAGGAAAGCCTCATGACTTTTATACCAGAGAATGACCCAGCTCAGTGAGTGGAGGTGCATGTACGAAAGCTCCGATATTAGATATTCTGTGCGCTTCGAAAGTGTTTAGTACGGCCGTATCGACAAAGGACTCGTCGTTGCCTTTGGGTAAATGCAGATCCAGCTAGATTTGTACCTGCACAATGATGTTCGGATTGAGGGAGGGCACATATTACTCGTCGTTGGTTTAGACTGCTTTCTAAAGGTAGATCCATATAAATACGTCAATAGGCCAAACTGAGGCCTCTGCATCCCCATCCTTATTATCCATGACCACAAAAAAAAAAAAAAGGAAAGTCCGCAGCTTTAAGGGTGTGCTCACTTATTGAAAGTTTTTTTTGATAATTAACATTTCTGACTTTCACTTCTCTAATTCACGGAACACTATGCAGTCAACAAACATATCATGCATAAAATTTGGAAAGTAAATTCCTAAATTTAACAAGATAAAAACACTTTCCGAAAAAATTCTTCCCTAATTTCCTAATATTTTAATATTTTATCTTATTTGTTACATTCATTTCTTTTTTCTTTTTTCTTTTCTTACCCATTTTTTTCTTTTTCTTTTTTCTTTTTCCTTTCTTCCTCTCACGCGCCTCTCTACCTCAACCTCCACTTCTTCCTTTGTACCATTGATGTCGCCGCTACCACCTCCCTCTCCCTTTGACTAAGCTTGACCCATCTGGAGTTGGCTAGCCTTAGGCGAGGTCGATCTTGCCCAAATCCAAGCCCATCCCTCACTGACTGGCAAGCTCACCTTAGGCCACTCGTGCTTCGTGCTTGACCTGCTCATGCTTTGAGCTTAGGTCATGCTTCGAGCTTCATTGGAGGACTGCTCGAGCACCGTGTGGTATCATCCGATTTACTGATGATGATGAATTACGTAAAGTCATTATGGAAATCATTGTCATTTGGACTTCTACCGAAAAGCCAAAAGATGATAATGGTTATTATTGCTGTCAAAGATATTGTCTAGATTCATTGTAAGTATCCAATGTGGATCGCATGTTGAATTCATCAATCATAAAAATATTTCCTGGAACTTGCAGTACCCAAATAGAATAAAAGAAAATTATATATGATTCAAGTTGTAAGAAGAAGGTATGGCTATTGCGGCAACAACCATTATCCTTAGTCTTCTTCAACATTGGCAATCTGCTGTGTTTGCGAGGAGAAAAACTGCCAGAACAATCGAGCCTAACATAGCCAGAGGCCGAAGAAATTAGCTGAATGCACTCTAACGAGATAATTCGAAGTTCTTATAATGATCCAAAATATGTGCACGGCATTGAAGGGAAATTGATGCAACTTGTGCGCCCGATGGCCTTATCCTTCCCGTCGTGTCAGCTCATTGCTCCGAGTCATGTCTGCAATCTGCCCCTCTATGGACACCGTCCACGACACGTCAATGGACGGCCGAAGTTCACCAGGGCGACCGCCAAAGTGAGTCGATGTTTCGTCGTGTTGGGAAGTCAGCGACGAGTCAATGACCGATGGCCGACGATGAGGGCGAAATTATGGCCGAGGGTGACGGTGCCCCGACAAATTTTGACAGTTTGAATTTAATATCATGATAGAACATGGAGTAGGAAAGCCACGTGACTTCCATCCCCGAGAATGACCATCTCAGTGAGTTGAGGCGCATGAACGAAAGCTCCGGTAATAGATATTTGGTGCACTTCAAAAGTGATTAATACGACCATATCAACAAAGGACTCGTCCTTGCCTAAGTAAATGCAGATCCAGCTAAATTTATAAATGCAGAATGATGTTCGAATTGATGTAGGGCACATATAACAAGTTCATGCACTTTAACTAAATATCGAGTGTGATATGATCAGTTATTATTCAAATTGATTTATGATTCATTGATTTAGATGTTTAACTGAAGGTAGATCCACATGAATATGTCACTAGGCTGAAGTGAGACCTCTGCCTCTAGAAAAAAGAGAAGAGTTTGAATTTGCCTTGATCTTTGCTACCTTTTAAACCAATTGTACACCATTCCTAAGCAAAACCACTATGGAGTGTATAATGGTCATGTTTGTTGTATAAAAAGGCGACAAACAAGGAAACAAAAATTATCTCTTGGCCATACACCAAGCATTGACAATATCTTCATGTCAAAAACATCTTTCATTATTGTGATGGTCTCGTATACCTACAGAAGGACTAAATAGTTATGGTTCAAATCGAACTTTTCATAACACGTGTGTTGACATCCAGCCCCAAATTTGATTTCAAATGTAAAGAAGCTAATGG
This sequence comes from Melaleuca alternifolia, assembly GCA_019926035.1. NCBI lineage: Eukaryota > Viridiplantae > Streptophyta > Magnoliopsida > Myrtales > Myrtaceae > Melaleuca > Melaleuca alternifolia. Next base: position 113,425 of record JAGKPW010002397.1, read on the forward strand.
CAGTGGCTAGGTTATGATGATATGATTCACACACAAGGCCCCTTGATGGAGAGTTCATTGACTATGAGTTCACCAATCGTGAGTTTCCAATGAACAGAATTCAAGTGAAGTACAAGACACATGGCGATGCTCGATTGACTCGAAATATGCACAAAAGTTAAAATATTGAGTCAAGGAAGATCCATAGCTGGGGAATAGCCGTTACTTGAGAATTCAGAACGACTACAGTCAAAATAGTTAAAGTTTATGAGGATGAAGATTAAAAATATAAAGGAATGGTCTGCTTAAAAAACACGCGAAGACGAATGGTAGATGATGATGAAATGATAGCAAAGCATAAAAAAATAACAATCAACAACATATTAGTCATCACTGACGATGGAACCTTTCCCCCCTCAAGATGTGATGATGGGAAGGTCATGAATAGCAGATCAAATTAGATTAATTCTATTTGAGTTTAAACGTGAAATTTTGAATTAAAATAGATATTCTTATTCCAATATTCACTTTCCTTTAATACAGCATTATGGTGATTTTTCATAAGTTCTTTTATTTTGTCACGCACTCTAGTTATCTCCGTTAGTTGCCCATATTTAATTTCAATCGTCGAGTAAGCACAATTTCAAGAATGTGAACCATACATTCTGATTCAATAAAATGCCATACAATTTCATTGTTATTTCCAATCTATTGTTTGTTAGTAATTTGACTTTTACAAAGTCTTTGAGGTTTCAAGGCATATTGGGCTGCTTTTAAATTGAAGACAGATACAATAATTTAATTGATCATTAAATTACCGTTTATTGGACTTTAGTTATGATATGAAATCATTGAGTCTTTTGCTACCAAAACCTTGCAAAAACTCATGTAACAGGGTATAGCCCTTATAGTGACGCTTAGAAGGTTAAACTCCCCGTCCTTATTATCCATAACAGGAAAAAAAAAAAGGTCCGCAGCTTTAAGGGTGTGCACATTTTATTGAAAGTTTTTTTCGATAATTAACATATATGACTTTCACTCTTATAATTTATGGAAAATGATTAGTTAACTGAAAACATTTTGCAGTCAACAAAAATATTATGCATAAAACTAGGAAAGTAAATTCCTAAATTTAACAAGATGAAAACACTTTGCAAAAAATACTTTTCCCTAATTTTCTAATATTATAATATTTTATCTTATTTGTTACATTCATTTCTTTTTTTCTTTTTTCTTTTCTTTTCTTTTCTTATTCCTTTCTTCCTCTCACGTGCCTCTCTATCTCAACCGGCACTCGTTCCTTTGTACCACTGACGTCGTTGCCACCTCCCTCTCCTTTTGACTGAACTCGACCCAACTGGAGTTGGCCAGCCTTAGGCGAGGTTGATTTTGCCCAAATCCAAGGCCAGCCGTCACTAACTGGCAAGCTTGCCTTAGGCCACTCATGCTTCATGCTTGAGCTGCTCATGCTTTGAGCTTAGGCCGTGCTTTGAGCTTAGTTGAGCGTCATTGGACAGAGTTAGGGCAAAGGGATGTGAGGTTGTCAAAAATGGCAGCGGCAGCAGCAATGGAGGATAGGAGGAAGGAGTAGTGGGCAAAGTGGAGAGGTGAGTTCAAGGAAGAAGGGAAAAGAAAAAGAAAGAAAAAAAAGTTAAAATGAAATGATATGAAATGTAAGGCAAGATTATTTAAAATTTTGAATTTTTTGTTTGAAATAAAATTATAAGATTGAAATCATTTGCCAAATGAAATTCAAATACGAGAAAATGTTTTCAGTCACAAATCACCAAATAAAGGAAAATTAAAAATTTTCTTAACAAGTGTTTTCTCGTGAAACATTTCCTTTATCATTAAATTTTCTCCCAATCAAACACATTGTAATTTTTTTTAGAGATATCGTAACTATATTAGTTTTGACATCTCTTTGATTGATTTATATCATCACTAAATAATACATAGAATGCCATGTGGATTTTTAAGATGTGTTACGATAATATGGTATTAAAAATTAAAAGAAAACTCTTATTTTCTAAAATTGAATTAAAATTTGTCATCTCTCTACAATTTAACTCTCTTTCCCAAAGTAAATTGTGTTTTTTAATCATTTCTCCACACAAATTTAATTTGTTTTCATATTTTCTTTCCTTTTGACACATGCACACACATGTACAATATTGCTATTTATCGGAGAAAAGAATTTACTCCATATATATATAATTGATTTAATGAACCATTCACAGTTTCACAGTCTGAATTAGTTCATACTTACACATGCATGGCTTAATCTTTGAGACAAGCATATGACTACTGGCAGGATCAACCAGGTAACATTCGTTCATGACGATTGCCCAGCATGATCCATCATGAAGCTCGAGAGCTCCACTTGGTCAAAGACAAGGCAAGAGCGTCATTCAAGTAAAAGCAATAAACGCTTAAAGATTTGAGAACAAGGGCCAATGACCCTAATACCATGAACAAGGTTTTACATCCGAGAGAACAAGTAGGCACTCGTGGTCCATACAAATGTTCCAATGAGTAATATTCATGGAGCACAAGCCCGACTATCTAGTCCAACCAAGCATCCAAAAAGTATGCTATGATGGAAGGGACCGCTAAAGGCATAAACTTTCGTTGCAATAGGTGTGCAACATAGGAACTCTCTTTTTGCATCCAACATCAACTCTTGGAGCGAACAATTGATCGAGAGTAAGGGAAGCAGTTAGATGCACTAGCACGGAGCCTACCAACACACATTCTCATCATCTCTCACACACCATCATGTACACTAGAAGCAAACCGAGCCAACTTATCCATACCTATTCCAAGCATGACAGCTCGAGGAGCACACGAACTCATTGAACAAGGCCACATCCGCACCGCTAGATGCGAGAACACCACAGTCTTTGCTTAAATCATGGCTTGGTAGTGCCTTCGATCGCCTCATGTTCAAGCCTGATTGTTGCGTCAATTTTGCCCCCTCTTGCCCCGATCTTACCTCCCCTTGGGCCATTAAGGTTGGTCATGGTTCAATCGTGGCTTGATTGTGACTCCATCATTGCTGGATCGTGACCCAATTGTGGCCTAATCGATGGCCCTATCATGGCCTGATTGTTAAAAGAAACATGGCTCGAGCATGGTTGTTATTGTACCAAAGGGACTCATAGATGACACGATGTGAAAGGAACATGATCATCGATTCATCCTCTATGGCCTCTTGGCTCGGCCATGACTCATCCATTCAGCCATCAATGCCTACGTGAGGGGAGCCACGCGATGCACAAGTCATCCATTTATCTGTATTTGTCTTAGAGATGCTTCATGGGATCGATCAGGGCCTATTTCATCGGTCATGATCAGCGTTAAGACTCATTATTGTGTCCATGACATGGATCAGCATCGCTCATCCATCGCCCTTCGCTCACCCAAGGGCTTTGAGCACCCGGACCCCCCTAAAGAGCCTTATGAGCACTTTTGCTCCCAGCAGGAGGAGACATTCACCATGCTTGAGATGACACCATGTCTCTAAAAATATGTAGAAATAGAATTTTGATGAGATTTTTTGTAGGGATGCTTAGAAAAATGTGAACTAAATTACGGGGAAGTCAGAAAAAAAGTTGGACACTTGGATTTTTTTTTTGGTACTTAAAAAATTGAAAAAATATCAAAAATTATTAAAATAAGTTGGGAGTTGGGGAAACCAATGGGGGAGCTATTTTGTGACACAAACAAAATTTAGGAAAAAGAATGGATCAAATGTGAATTGACCAAGTTCCTCGGAGAATTTTCGTGTTATGCCTTATGTGACTTCTAATGCAATCTCGAGTTGTGGCAAACTCGGTGCGACATGTTGACCAAGGCCAATCGATGTCGATGGTCCCATGATGGACGAAGGGAAGATGACATCGGATCGACCATGGACCAGGGCAACGATATGGACAGGTGACCGGGACATGATCCATGATCACCCATGGGAAGATCAAGTCACAGCTCGGGATCGTCCAGGGACGAACGGGGCATGATCCTTGATTGAACATGGACGAGCGATATTATAACGAAATGAAAGATTCGACGGGCCTATACAAAAGCTCTAATCAACATTCACTTATTAAAGTTGATATGGCAATAGGCTAGTCAAAGAAGAAAAGGACAAAAGCTTGGGAAAGAAAGAGGAAAATGTGGAGGAAAGTGGGGAAAAAGAACAAAATAGTCAAAGAAGAAAAGATGGGCTTATCGAAAGAAGGGGAAAAAGAGAAAGATAGATAGAAAGGGAAGGAAAGAGAAGACAAGAAGGGGGTGGTTTCGGCCCCCAAAAAAATTAAAAAAATGGGGGGTTGCTTCCTCACACATAAGGGTCCACACTTTTTCTCTATAACACTAACCCTAGATTTGGAGGAGCACTGGATTTTTTTTTCCCATGGTTGCATCAGCCTAGAGATAATGTTGTTTTTGTGAAGAACAAAGGAAGAATTGATAGCAAAAGCTAGGATGGGTACATCTCTTTCTTTATCTAGAAGACTGAAATTTTAGCTTAAATACAAAACTAAAAAATTTCACCATAAACATGTTGCCCACTAACATCTTGTTTGGTCCATAAAATCAGCAACAAACTAACAAAATAGAAAAAAAACTTGCAACTAAACACTCATACAAAATAGGATTGATCGAGTAAAAGTAACAACTAATTAATTCCTAAAAAATAGGATATTAGCAAATTGACTTAACAAAAAATAGATAGTGCAGTCTTGATACATCAACATTCTCCTCCTGGATCAAGTACTGCACACTCCTAACTTGGCCTTGAGAAGTTCAAATCAACTAACATGAAATGACTTAGTTAATATATCTGCAACTTGGATTTATGAACTACAATAACACTTGTTTCACCTCTCTTACTGTGTTGCACCTCCCTTAAGAAGTAAATTTGACCTTAAAATGTTTTGTTCTTTCTTGAAATACTAGAGTCAGTGAAATAGCCAGAGTAGCTTGATTATCCATAAATACTTCTATATTTTTTTTCTTGCTACAAATGCAGATTATCTATTAGCTACTTCAACCACAATGCTTGATTCATAGTTGCAGTGGCTACAATAAACTCAGCTTTTGCGGTTGGGGACAATTGCCAAATAAATCCTAAACCTTTTCTTACTTTGCCGATTCAGTCATAAACATTTTTTTATGCCAAAAAAGTCGTAAACCTTTTGCAACTTTGCCGATTAAGTCATTCCGGCGGATTTTAGCCGGAAAATGCCTACGTGGCGACGATGTGGCGCGCCGGACTTCACCAATGATGACGTGGTGACGACGTGACAATGACCGGACCCCAAAAAAATTTTCTTTTTTTTTCCCTTGTTTTTTTTTAAACTACTTGGCTGGCGAGCTCCGGTGGAGCTCGCTTGCCACTTTAGAGGATAGCCCAACCCTCACTGGCTGTGGGCAAGGGCGGGGGAGGCCGTCGCCGCCCTCGGCCATGGTCGGCGAGGTTGGCCTACAGCGAGGGCTGCACGAGCTCACCCAGATCTGCAGTAGCTTGCCCTGCAGCCAAGCCGCCCTTTAGAGTAGCTAGCGATCTTTGGCAGCCGGCGGAGCTCGCTTGCCAATTAGTTTTTTTTTTGGAAAAATAAGGAAAAAAAAGAAAAATAAAATTTTGAGGTCTGATCATCTCCACGTAATCACTGGTGAACTCCGGCGTGCCACATCGTCACCACGTAGGCATTTTCCTGCCAAAATCCACCGGAATGACTTAATCAGCAAGTTTAGGACTTATTTGGCATTTGTTCCTCTGCGATTGATTGAGCCACTATTTCATATGCTGACCCAAAGGTAGAGAAATAACTTGAAGTGCTCCTCATATTATTCATTGATCTTGCTCAGTCTCTATCAGAATAGCCTTGTATCATGAACTCTACAAAACTTAATCCCATATTAAAGATTACCTTTCATGTACCTCAACACCCTTTTTGCAGCTACCATATGCAACTCACTTGCACAATTAAGAAATCCATACAAGATACTTACTGGAAACATAATGTTTGGCCTAGTTGTAGTGAGATACATAAGACATCAATCAAACTTCTATAAACTATTTCATCTGTAGGTTCTAGTCCATCCTTCTTTTGAAACTTTTCATTATGAACCATTGGAGTAGTCACACTCTTGCACTCTTCTATGTTGTATCTATTATGGATCTCCTTCAAGTGCTTCATCTAATAGATAAAAACTTTATTTTAAGTCTGCCTAACCTCCATCCCCGAAATATATGACATTTTACCAATATCAGTTATTTCAAACATCTTCATCATCTCTTGCTTAAATGCAGTAATTTGAGTACTATTACTCCTTGTCATCAGTATATCATCCATATAAAGAGACACTACCATTAAGTTAGATACTAACTTCTTGACATATAGAGTAGATTCACTAAAACTTCTCTTGAAATCTAAGCCTAGCAAGTGCTCATCCATCTTATTGTACCATGCTTTGGGAGCTTGCCTCAAGCCATATAGAGCTTTTCTTAACAAATAAACTTTCTCCTCTTGGCCTTATGTGACAAAGTCTTCTAGCTGCTCAGCTTAAATCTACTCTTGCAACACTCCATTCAAAAATGCAGATTTCACATCTAATTGATAGACCTTCCATCCTTATTGAGCTGCCAAAGCAAGAGTCATTCTAATTGTATCTAGTCTTGCCACAAGAGCAAAGGTTTCTGAGAAATCAACTCTCCAAACATTCCCGTATTCTTTCACCACCAACCCGGCCTTATGTTTATTCATTGACCCTTCAGGATTGAGTTTGGTCTTGAAAACCCATTCTACTTTAATCACCTTCCTATCTTCTGGCCTTTTCACTAGCTCCTATGTTTGGTTTTTTTCTATCATAGCCAACTTTTCATTCATTGCATTCATCCACCTCTGATTACTTTTAGCTTCTCATAACCCGTGGGTTTTAAAATAGCCACATTGCACATATGATATATATATATATATATATCAGTTAGAGATCGGGTACCTTTAATTGGAATATCATCCACCAGCTCGTCAAGTTCTAATGAGACCTCTTTGTGCTTACCTTGTGGTTCATTTGTCCAATCCCATTTCTCATCTTCTAGGAATTGAACATCCCTGCTAGTGATTACCTTCCCTATTTGTGGTTGATAGATCCTGTAAGCTTTTGACACAAAATTGTAGCCAACAAATATCCCAGGTTTAGCTTTCTCTCCCAACTTGTCTCTCTTGACCCGTGGAAGATGAGAAAAACACAAACAACCAAACACCTTCAAGTTTCTTAGAATTAGCTTGACACCAAACCAAGCTTCAAAGGGTGTCTTCTTCTCCAATACCCTTGTAGATAGTCTATTCAGTAGAAAAACTGTTGTGTTTGTTGCTTTTGCCTAAAACTCTTTTGGCTTCTCATGCAATAAACACCTAGTAATCTCCCTAATAGTTCTATTATTTCTCCTACTAACTCCATTTTGCCATGAGGAGTAAGGAGCCGTAAGTTGATGCTTAATTCCAGCCTCTTCATCGAAGGAGTTAAACCTTTGTGAAGTATATTTTATTCCTTTATCAAATATAATAATCTGAATCTTGTAGCCATTTTGGTTCTCGACCCATCTGTTAAACTTTATTGTAGCCATTTTGCTTCATGAAATAAATTTAGCACATTTTGGTATAATCATCAATGAAAATAATGAAATACCTGCTGCCATTTAGTGAATGAGTCACTTGTAGACCACATAAATCTATATGAATTAATTGCAACTTCTTTGTAGCTCCCCAACTAGATTCCTTGAAGGAAAGTCTTGTCTACTTGCCCAGCAAACAAGCCTTGCACTTTGTGATATGCTCTTGCAGGTTTGGTAACCCTGTTAACATTTCATTCCTCTACATGAACATCAAGCCTTTGTGATGAAAGTAACCCAACCTTTTGTTTCATATTTTCGAATCACTAACTTGACACTTGAATGCCATTTGCTTCTTCTTAAGAGGATTCGGAGAAAAATTATGTTGTTGCATCTTATCTTGAATAGCTTTTAACCCTTGGAGTCAAAGATCAAACACTTCTCATCTTCAAATATCACCTTAAATCCCTCATCTACCAACTACCCCACACTCAGCAAATTCTAATCAATCTCAAGCACATACATTACATTAAAAACCGGCTTAGTTCTAACACAACTTTCTATTGCTATAGTCCTTTAACCTTTCACTTCTAAGAACCCTCTATTCCCAATCTTCGCTCTTGACTTCAATGACTTGTCAATGTCTATAAAAACTTTTCATCACTTGTCATGTGGTTTGTGTAACTACTATCAACAAGCCAATTGTCACATGGAGTACTAAAGGAGAAACAAGAGGCAATAAACAAATGACTACCTCTTGTTGGACCACGGTATGTGCCTCACCTAGTTGTCGATCTCCCTTCTCTTTGCATAACTTCTAATGTGTCCAAGCTTATGACATCTTCTACAACTTACATCTAGCCTTTTCCAATACCTAAAGTGTGGATGATTTCATTTTCCACAGTGTTCACATGAGAAATACATTCCCCAATTATTTTTGGAGTTACCTATACTATTCTCTCTTGCTGTAGCTTCTGAACCACTACTGTTATTTCCTTTCTTCCCTTTCCACTTCTTGCCTTTCACTCCTACATTCTGTTGTTCTTTGGCCTACAAAGCTCATTCTATACTTCCTTCCAACCTCATTAACCTTTTCTGCTCTTGTGCTATCAGAGTATTAAGCAATTCTGCCAACTTAATTTAAGACAAATCCTTGGTATTATCCAAAGAGGCAATGGTTTCCTCAAATCTTTCAGGCAAAAAGACAAGAATCTTCTACAGTAGCCTATTATTAGAAAGATCATTGCCTAGAACTCTTGCCCAATTCACAATGCTTATCAACTTATTAGAATACTCCTTAATTGTCTTAGAATCCTTCATCTACAGTCTCTCAAATTATGTGATCAGATTTAGCTCCTTCATGCTTCTAATCCTCTCATCTCCTTGATACTCAGCTTTGAGGAAGTCTCTGATAGCTTTGGTTGATTCACAAATCATGATTCTGCTAAAAATGGCAGGTTATATGGTAACATATAAACAAATTTTTTCCTTGACTTTCCTTGTTGTCCTTTCCTTGTTGATCTAATTGGTTGTTGAATTTTCAGGAAAGGGAGTAATTTCATAATCTTGTTCCACAGCTTCCCAAATCTTTCCTTTAGCTTCTATGGATGTATACACATCTCTCAATCACTCAAACAATTCACTTAGAGTCCCTTAAGATCAAGAAGGCTCTGATACCAATGTTTCTGTGAAGAATAAAAGAAAAATTGATAGCAAAGCTGGGAAAAGAACTTCTCTCTCTTTATTCAGAAGACTGAAGTTTTTTCTTAAATGCAAACCTAAAAAACTTCACCATAAATACGTTGCCCATTGACAGCTTGTTTGGTCCGCAAAAGCAACAACAAACTAACAAAATAGCCAAAAAAACCTTCCAACTAAACACTCCTACAAAATAGGACTAGCCAAATAAAAGTAACAACTAATTAATTTTTAGAAAATAGGACATTAGCAAACCAACTTAACAAAAAAATCAATAGTGTAATCTTGATACATCAACAGAGAAAAGGAGGAAAGTGATGGGGAGTTGTACGGAGAGAGTAAGAAAAAGTGGTATCATTTTGATTCTAAAGGGGCATCACGTGAGATGAAGAAGAAGACCCATCTCTTCCTCGTCTCTTCCCTCATCCTCTTCTGCACCACCTTGAAGCACCACCTCTCTTTAAGCTTCCACGGTAGGCTCACCGGCGCCGAAGTCATGGACATCAACCAATGCTAGTTGCATTCTTACCGAGACTAGTTCGGCGACTAGGGCAAGCTCGTTACTGTCGATCCCTCCTTCTCCTTTGAGAACTCCCTAGATTCAAAGTGCCTACATAGCCTTCTAGGTGAGGAAGCAGGCCATCCCTTTCGACACCAACAACTACATAACCAACTGGGTCGAATCTAGGCATCGCCATGATAGAGAAGGTTGCACTGGAGCTCGTTGCCGATGGTATGGAACTTGCGCTCGAATGAGGACTATGTCATGTTCGACGGAGTTGAAGACAACAAGTCCAAAGCAAAGTGCCCTAGGGAAGAGACTTCCGACAGTTCGGCCACGCTCGACCTTTCGTCTACAATTGGCTACACCCTCGAGCGGGCTACTTTCTATCCCTCAACGCCAAACTTCTGAGTTCTTGGTCTCCTCTTTTTTTATCCTTTTCTTCTTCCTCTTGTAGTGGTGGCTTCTACCTATCTCGCACGCGTCAAACACTCGCTCAAGTCTCAACCCTCAACCTCCTGGTGGTCTTTCATGTTTCGCGTGAGTCCTAAAAGGAGGAATTAGTGACGACAATGTCATTGATAAGTCGCTCTTAGATCTCAGGGAATCGTCCTCCGATTGTGAGCTGTGAGCCACGTCCCACCTTCACGTTCTTACCTTTAATTAGTTCAAGCCCTCCACTTGTGCCATTAAGATGAGCAAGTACTCCTTTTTCTCCCAATTTTCTTTTCTTTTCTTTTTCAAGTGGAAGATTTTTACGTTGATTGTGTTGTTGAATGAATAAACTAGGTAATGGTTGGCTGGGAATAAGGAGATGTGGCTTTACGTTTTTTTTTTTTGGTAAGGATGTGGCTTTACGTTTGTCTCTTGAAAGTGCTAAATAGATGTCCTCGTCATTGCCAATGCAGAAGCTCTATGTTTTTTTTTTAAACATGCGTGAGAAATGATGGAATGCGCTTTCTGTGAACAAGTTTTTAAAATTTCAAGCTTTTATGAATCGGCATGTTCTGATGTTGCATAGAGTGGAGCTTAATTTAATTTGGCCATCATTCTCCGTATTTGCACACATTTGATTTGTACAGCTGCTAAGCAAGTTGTGAAGTCAAGCCGGGCATTGGTGTCGCCCGTTGGCCACCGTTGTCCATCTCAACCTTGGTTAAATTTGGCCTCTGCTGGGTTGGGCTGCGCCCGTGCTAGGTCGAGTTAAAGCTGTGAAAGGCCTATCCATTTCGGTGATTTAATGTTTTGGCCCCATGGTGAGCTAGCCTAGACAAGGCTTGGCCAGAGAAGGCGGGCCAAGCTGGTTAAGGCCAGCGTGTTAGGTTTAAGTCAAATGGGTTGGTTGTTTGGGTGTTAGGCCTCTATTAGTTACATTTGAGTAGGCCCGTTTAGTTTTTGGGCTAGGCTGGGGGAGAGGCTTGCTATAAAAAAAAGGAAAGGAAAAGCCGAGCTGAGAACTTAGGCTGGAAAGCCCTAATTCGCAGACCCATCCGCGGAAGGCCCAGTTCATCGGTCTGAGCCCGTAAACCTTGTCCTGGCCTCTGTCTCAGGCTTGAACCTGATCTGGTCCAAAGCTTGACCTGACAATTAATATAATATTTTATTAATAAAAACAAATATGTTTTTAATTTAAAAAAGTTATCTTTTATCTTCTTTTGAAAACCCAGCTAAGGACTTGGGTTAGATTTGGAGCTTGACTTGGGTCCCTTTTTAAAATATTATAATATTTTATTAATAATAATTAAAAAATTAAAAAAGAAAGTTTTGTTTAGGAAAGCCAACCTTGCTTAAAAAATAGAATTCTAGCATTAGAATAGGTTTAATTTAATAAACTGTATCGGCTTTCAAAAAAAATTAAAGTTGTCCTTGATGGGCAATTAAGTGTTTTTTGTTTCCAATGCTTTCTGGTCTAATTCTGTGGCTTATTTAACTTTGTATTTTGATGCCTAGACATATGACTAGACTCGATTTATGATATAAAGAGCAATTTACTAGAATAGCTCTAGGTGACTAAATTTCATGCCTAGCTCCAAGGTTGATTCCATAGCAATTTGATTGATTTGAAGGTATTTGGTTGTTTGTGTTCTTCTCATATTCCACAAGTCATTAGAGACAAGCTAGGAGATGGGTTCTTTGTTGACTACAGTTTAGTGTCAAAAGTTTACAGGATCTATCAACCACAGACACGGAAGGTGATATGAGTAGGGATGTTCAATTCCTAAAGATGAAAATTGGGATTGGACAAATGAACCATAAGAAAAGCATAAGGAAATCTCACTGGAACTTAGTAAATGATGTTCTAGTTAGAGTGCCCGATCTTTGACTGATATATATCATATGTGCAATGTGGCTGTTTTGGAACCCGCAAGTTATGAGGAAGCTAAAAGTGATCAAAGGTGGATGAATGTAATGAAGGAAGCGCTGGCTATGATAAAAAGAACCAGACATGGGAGCTAGTGGAGATGCTTCAAGATAGAAAGGTAATTGGATTAAAAAGGGTTTTCCAGACCAAACTCGATCCTGACGGCCAATGCGTAAGCATAAGGCCAAGTTGGTGGTGAAAGGATATGCACATGTTTAGGGAGTTGATTTCTTGGAAACCTTGCTCCTGTGGCAAAACTAGATACAATTAGAATGACTTTTGCTTTGGTAGCTCAACAATGATGGAAGGTGTATTAGTTAAATGTGAAATCTGGATTTTTGAATGGAGTGTTACAGGAGGACATATATGTTGAGTAGCCAAAAGGATTTGTCACGCAAGGCCAAGAGGAGAAACTTTATTTGCTGAGAAAGACTTTCTGTGGCTTGAGGCAAGCTCCTAGAGCATGGTGCCATATGATAGATGAGCACTTGCTAAAAAGGTTTCAAGAAAAGCCTTAGTGAATCCATTATATATGTCAAGAAGTAAGTATCTAACTTAGTGGTGTCTCTTTATGTGAATGATATGCTAGTGACATGGTATAATAGTATTCAATTACTGCATTCAAGCAAGAGATGATGAAGATGTTTGAAATGATAGATCTTGGGGAAATGTCGTATTTTCTAGGGTAGACGTTAGGTAGACTTAAATTGAAGTTTTTATCTATCAGAATAAGTACTTGAAGGAGATCTTGAAGAGATTCAACATGGAGAAGTGCAAGAGTGTGACTACTCCAATGAGTCAAAAGGAAAAGTTTCAAAAGAAGGATGGATCAGATGCTATAGATGAAAGAGTTTATAAAAGTTTGATTGGTTGTCTTATGTATCTCATTGTACTAGGCCATACGTCATGTTTCCAGTAATGTCTTGTCTAGATTTATTAATTTTCCAAGTGAGTTGTATATGGTAGCTGCAAATAAGGTATTGAAGTACTTGAAATGTACTCTTTCATATGGGATTAAGTTTTGCAGATTTCAAGAGTTTAAGTTGCAGGGGTATTTTGATAGAGACTCGATAGGATGAGCGGATGATATGAGGAGTACTTCATGTTATTGTTTCACATTTGGGTCGGCATGTTTTTCCTAGTGTTCAAAGAAGTAGAAAATAGTGGCTCAATCAATTGTAGAAGCTGAGTTCATTGCAGCTATTGCAACTCTGAATAAAGCATTATGGTTGAAGAGCTTATGGATGATTTGCATTTGCAACAAGAAGAAGATGTAGAAGTACAAAGCATTGCAAGGTCAAGTACTACTTCTTGAGGGAAGTACAAAAGGCTAAGGAGGTGAAACTGGTGAATTGCAATTCACAAAACCAAACTGCAAGTGAATTTTATACGGTAGCTGCAAAGAGGGTGTTAAGGTACTTGAAAGGTACTCTTTCATATGGGATTAAGTTTTTCAGAGTTTAGGAGTTTAAGTTGCAGGGTATTCTAATAGAGATTGGCAAGGACCAGTAAATGATATGAGGAGCACTTCAAGTTATTGCTTTACATTTGGGTCGGCATGTCTTTCCTGGTGTTCAAAAAGTAGGAAATAGTGGCTCAATCATCTGCAGAAGTTGAGTTCATTACAAACACTACAACTATGAAACAAATATTATGGTTGAAGAGCTTATGGATGATATGCATTTGCAACAAAAATAAGACATATAAGTATTTGTGGATAATCAAGCTATTATAGCCATTTCATTGAATCCAGTATTTCATGGAAGAACAAGGCATTTTAAGGTCAAGTATTACTTCTTGAGGGAAGTGTAGAAAGCTAGAGAGGTAAAAGTGGTGAATTGCAGTTCGGAAAATCAAATTGTAGATATATTCACTAAGTTGTTTCATGTTGGTCGATTTGAAATTCTCAAGGCAAAGCTAGGAGTGAGCCGATTTGATCCAGGAAGAGAGTGTTGATGTATTAAGGCTACATTATCTATTTTTTTGTTAAGTCAGTTTGCTAATATTTTATTTTCAAGGAGTTAGTTAGTCTTTGATTTTATTTGGTCAAAGCATTTTTTTGGTTGTTCTGTTAGTTTGTTGTTGGTTTTGTGGACTAAGCAAGTTGTTAGTGGGCAACTTGTATTTACGGTGAAGTCTCAGTCTGTAATTAAGCAACTTTTCAGTTTTTTGAATTAGAGAGTTCCCTTCCAACAAAAAACACAACTTTTACTGTCAATTCTTGTTCTGTTCATTGAGAAACAACACTATTACTATGTTTATTCAGTATATTCTAATGAAGTATCTAAAGTTAGGAACTTCCCGAGGTGTACCAGACGGCCTTTTGTCGTTTTGTTTTGTCATTACAAATGGGGTTTTCTCAGGGCCATGTGAAAGCGGTAAGAACATCATAGAGAATTCAAAGAGTGATGTTGATCGAACAGGAAAAAAAAGAACTCCACCGAGAATGGGAGATGACAGAAACTCATAAGCCAATTCTCTCAATTTGCAAGACTCACGTATCTCAAAAAATGGATTAGCCCAATTAGGTGGTTTCCTTCCACAGCATTAGGTCAGTGGTCGGCACACATAGTCGTTCAAACCGCATTGAAATTCCACAATTGGGTCTACATGGACAATTGGACATCATGAGCCGCACAACTGCTATGCTTGTGATAAAGGGTTAAGTATATATTTTAGAGAAATGTCTTTATGTTTTAAGGAGAGTGACTCCAGATAGATTTTAACACTAGTTGATGAGTTGTTGTAAGTTCACAGACCAAACAATATACCCAAAACTTCACAAATAAGCTCCATTTATGAATTATTATATTTTGTAAATACTGTTGACTTTGTAGGCCTATACCCTGCTAGGCCCAAAGGTGGACGGTCACACTTGGCAAGCTAGAGTTCGCCTAGACGATGTGTATAAGATAGCATCCCCTAGCAGAGGTATGACCTAATAATCCTAACCACTTACTTTTCTCTCTCATTTTATGTATATTTAGCTTAATGATCCACTGATTCTATAGAGGGAAAACCCAAGAGGACTTTCTCCCTTGAGGTACATTTAAATCACCGGAGGAGGTCGTCATAATCAAAACTTGACCCAAAAAAATAATGTATAATCAATGGGAGCTGTCTATCGAAATTGATATGACTACATAAATGGGCTTATGTTCAGCCTGGATTGCCAGGATGCATGTAGGCTTTTCTAAGTCAACTACAAAAGTCCGACAAGGCTTGTGAAGGCCAAAGAGTTTAGCTTCCTAGAAGTGAACAAACACTTAGTACAGGTGGAGTTTTTATATTTGGTTTGTATTCACTTAAGGTTTTCATACAAGATCAAAATATAATACAAATAATCTGTAAACTTTAATTAAACGTACATATTATTCTCAAAATTTTAATTTATTCCATTTGATTATCGGATTATTGTACATATTTAATCAGTTCATAGATCATATGAAAATGTGAATTGATGGAAAAAAATGAATAATTTTACATATTCTAAATTATTAAACTGAACTTATATCAAAAGTTTAGAAAAGAATATTGAATAAACTAAAAGTTCATGAATCACATTGCACATTACGCTTAAGTTCAGAGATCTTAATGAATAATTTAAAAGTTAAGAGACTATGTTGTACATTTAATAGGGACTATTTACTTTATTATTCCTATAAGAACATAGAGACTCGGTCTTGCAAAAAAAGCCATTTCCCATTACCAGGTTAGAAGTGGCGAGAACTTCTCTTAAGCATACTTGGTTCTAGAAGCTTGGGGTGGTTAACCGAGGTGACGGCTCGTTAGAAGATCTTAACTCCTCACACGTTCGCCCATCGTCTGTAGCAGGTACAAGATCTTTCTTGCTATTCACAGCCAATGTTTCTAATTAAGTTATGTATAAAAAAGCCGTGACGATGCAGTTATCTACCACCCTTCCTCCGACACTTACTTCAAAATGGAAAACCCAACTCTAGTAACTATTCTTTGTGATATATTTAGAAAGTTCGGGACAAAGATCTAAGATGATCTATTTTGTTGAAAATACTACCAATTCTATTTTGATGATTTAAAACCATCCTTGTAGTTTTTTTTTCACTTGATAAATACATTTGTTCTTCACAATGAAGTGATGATAACTTCAAGAAAACTGTAATATGACCATTGATCTCCTTAGCTACAATGCAACTACAAGGATGAAAACCTTGATAAGAGGAAAGCAAGTCTCATATGAATAAGTGCTCCTAATTATTTGGAGGTACCAGAATCATGTAAACATTTAACTAAAGTCCTGCGATGCTAATACACTTTGGAGGATTGTTGGATAACTAATCGCAAATTATTTCACAAGAAATACCTCGAATAGCACCAATAGGTTACTGATAAAGACATTCATTATTATCAAATGATAAGGAGTGATAGATTATGCCGCTATCATATCATGAAAGGTACTAGTCAATCATTCGTTTCAGGATGAGTGTTGACTAGAAAGAAAATAGGTGTCCACAAGGCAAAGTCTATGGTAAGAGGATTGGGTTAGAATGTTTTGCCAGTTTTGGTCAAATAGTTAGAGGAACTGATGATGTAATAATAAAAGCATACTCCATGTTAGGAACTCGTGCCTTCACTAGTTGGAATAGACTATATGGGCATCCTAAAACCTCATACATTACTCCTCGTCAACTTCCAATGGCTCTTAACTACTTGAAAGGATCTCCAGTGGATAAATTGGAGGAGGATCGTCTATATAAAAGAGGACCAAAACAACTAGAAGAGGTTGGATGGAAAATGAGGAAGTTTACTCTATTATTATCAACTTCAATTTGTCTTGAGCAAATTTTGCTACTCTCTGTTTAGTATTCTCTCTATTGCAGAGTTCTTGTCCCTATGTAGTTGGTGATAAGGGAAGTAGACAACTGTAATAGCAATTTTGCACTTTAATAGTATGGTCTATTTTGTAATAGATACAATACTCATCAATTGTAACATCTCTTAGAGATTATTAGTGGATTTCAGCCATTGTTCGCTATTAGTTATGGAGAGTGGAGGTAAACTTAATTATAAGCCAAACCACTATAAAGCTATGTGTGCTATTTTCCATCTGCTCATTATTATCTGAATCTGTTTAATAGTAACACTCACACATCTAGTATAATCCATCTATTTCTGTAACTACTAAAGTGCACCTTGCTGTCTTCCACAAAAATTCTTAAAGAAACCAAAATGACCATGTATTGTAAAGCCTTGGTTCAACAACAAACAGTTTAACATACGTTGCCTGTCAAGTTTAGAGGTGCCAAACTTGAATCAAGAAGTGCACAAAGACATTATACCTGATCGAAATGGTGCAAAAGTAACAAAAGAGTACGTTACTTCATCAGAAACCTTATGACATGACTTTGAAGTCCACAGCCAGTGAAAACTAAGGTTGTCCCCGAGCTCAAACCAAGGGGAAACCTTTCTCCATGAGGCTTTCGACAGTGTCTTGAAGACTGACCTCCAAAGGAATGAATGTCGCGCCCAAACCTTCCTCTTTTTCCCTTGATACCCTATGACCCGACACAAGAGGCCTGTTGTCTTCACATCTGCGTACGTTCCAAATGACTCGTACATGTTGGTAAAGTTTATGAGAATGAAGTATGACCAATTTTCGAGTTGCTCATAAAATAGACTGAACTTTTCTGGTAAAGTTGAAGATAATTTAGAAGTTACCTTTCGGGGAGGTGCAATGCAGGATAAAAGTTTGCGCAAGAGCTTCGGAACGTCGAGATAGTGTATGGTTTCTCCTACTAGATAGTATCTACCACCAGCTGAAGGGTTTTCAAGAGCTAGAATATGCATGTGTGCGACGTCTCTAACACCAACAAATTCGAAATGCCTATTAGGAAATGTTTGAGCTCCTGCAATTATATATGCCTCGATTATTACGTGAAAAACAGGATAGCAAAGCGCTCTTCATTAGAAGAATCGGTTTCCACATGATTGTGTATATGTCAAGATACGAGGAAATGCGATTATGATCAATTGTTTACTGATTATTGATGTTCTTATTAACATATGGCGTGAGTGATATTTCCGCTCAGGGAAAAAGACGCGAAAATTACATTTGTCATTAGCAACCGAGCAAATACCATTGATGAGGTTCAGGATGACCTTCATTGATAGATTGACAGTCAGCTGCAAGAGAGGTCCAATGACAATTCCCGGATTTATTACAACTAGGTCAATCCCCATTCTCCTTCTTGAAATCCTAAGCTGCCTTCTTCGCCAAGATTTTGGAAAGCATACACCAGAGCTGAAGAAGAGCAAAACCATGTCATTGCAATGAATGAACTCCTGCCAATCACGAACTTAATTTGATTCTACTTGATGCCAATTTTACCATGCCTCATCCGGCATTCCACAAACACCGCTTAAAAAGATTGTAGATTTCAATTGCTTCATGAAAGATTATGCAAAATCTCATACAATATAATAAGATGGATTTGAATTAGGGACCCGAGCGAATCCCTAATTGGTTGGCTCAAGTGGTTGACTTTTAGGAATCTTGGAAATTTAATTAAGATTTAATTGTGCCCCTTTTTATGTGATGGTTTAATATTTCTTGGTTGCACAATTGATTGCTAATTGCTTATAATTTGTGATAGAATTGTGAATGATAAACTAGTTGAGCAATCAAGTTGACTGGTGGGATTGGTGGTGACTGAATATGGTTGACCATTGATTGAATTTCATTTATTATTTATTTTTGTGCTAATTGTACTTGATTGATTGTGAGCTGGTGTAAAGTGAGGACTAGCGAATTGATGATAAAAATTAGGAGTGAACGGTTCCCGGGCGGTTCCCGGTTCCCTTAGGAACCTGGAACCAGACCGGTGCTATCGGTTCATTGTTATTTGGGATCGGAAACCGGACCAGACTGTATTGAGCGGTTTGGTCCGGTTCCGGGGTAGGTAATTAATTACTGGCTACTCATGAGGGCAAGAACGAGGGCAAGAATTACCCTCGGGATGAACGGTGAACCCTTATGGCAGAGGAGTCCCATCTTGCGAGCATGTTTCTCCAAGAGCACTTGTTCCTCAATAGGAGAGTTTAGCTAGGGGAGTCCAGTCGCAGCTCGACCTCGTACTCATCATTCCCTTCAGCTTCGCCTTCCTCTGCCTCCTTCGGTACTCGCCATCCTCCTCTCCTCTTCCCACCTCCTTCACCCGTTGTCATCTGATGGCCGAAAGCAGGAAGGCCTTTTCCTTTTTTAGGTGCAAAAAAATGATGAGCAGGCTTATCGGAGAGAAGGATGATCGTATGACGGCCTAGGCGACGTCTCACGGTCAGGCTGGCATGGTTTGGGGGCTGAACCGCGCATGAATTCCCGAAGAAGATGATGAATAGGGAGCTTTGGCTAAGGGGTCTTCGGGGAGAGAGAAAACGAAGGAGGGGAGAGAGTAATAGATGAGACTACTGAAATCATGGGCCCCCTTTGTGTGTGTCGCGCCAAATCCAAAGGGAAAAATGGGGAGAGGAAAGTCAAAAGTCCAAGGAGGTGTCAGCGGAAAGAAAGGAAAAAGGAGGAAAGAGAATAGAGAAAAAGGAGGAAAGAGGAGAGAGAAGAATGAATATCGTTGATATTGATTTGATTTTTTAATAAATTAAATAATTTTGGTTCGGTTCAGGCGGTTCCACCCCAGAAGCGGGAATCGGACCGAAAATTCCCAGCTCCATATAATTGGAACCGGGAATCGGACCATTCTACTGGGGAACCGCCTGGAACCGACCGGTCCTGGTGATTCTGGGCGGTTGCCGGGCGGGCGGTTGATAATGTTCACCCCTAATAAAAATGGGCATGGAAGCCCGTGAGGCACGATAATTAGATTAATTAGCTAGATAGGGACCCTAGAGTGAGTGTCATTTTAGTTGAGAATTAGGGCATAGACTCATTGAGATTTATTTCATATGTTGTTTAAATCCTT
The DNA here is from genome assembly GCA_019926035.1 of Melaleuca alternifolia. Classification (NCBI taxonomy): domain Eukaryota; kingdom Viridiplantae; phylum Streptophyta; class Magnoliopsida; order Myrtales; family Myrtaceae; genus Melaleuca; species Melaleuca alternifolia. Next base: position 133,536 of record JAGKPW010002397.1, read on the forward strand.
TTTACAGCCCACGCTATGGAGTTCCTCCTCGAGGGCCAGATGAAGCTAGAGGCTCCTACTAATGCTGAGTAGTTTATCTATATTGTCATATTTGATTAAGAGAACTTTGAAAATCAGTAAGTTATTTCCGATTTTTCCTTATTGATTGAAGCCCTTTGTAGACATTGAATAAGTTTATTTGAATTGATGTGATTTTTTAATACCCTAGGTTTTTGTTAGGGATTTATTATTATTTTCTCTGTGTATTTAATTAAATATTTATTTAATTGATTTTATCGATCGGGGATAACTTTATAATTATTTATTTGATTAATTTCTAATTGGTTAGAAACGACTCCTGGGAACGTTGCAAATTTATCGATCGGTGAGGACCACCTTTGAGGACTATCACGTGCTCAGGTGCGAGGCGTGACAGCCCATGTTGAATTGGTATCAAGCGAGGTTAGAATACGAAGTGATAAGGTTATGATACATTTTCCTGGGGTAATAGCGATGATTGATGTAATTGGTTGTGATTGTTGTGTTGTTTGTGAATAGTTGATTCAAGATTTACTGAGTGTCGCATGCATGTTTTAACCGTACTTGGAATAAGACGTGTATGGCCGTACATTGAATAGGACATGTATGGTTAAGACATGAATATGTATTAGGAAATGCCTGATCTTACATTTAGCTACGTTGGCATGGTTCCAGACATGTGCAGTAAGGCCAGATGTTCGGCCTCGTTAATGTTGGATTGGGTGTTATAGTCTTATGTTTAGCCACCTTGGCACGATATAGGACGTGTGTAGCAAGATTGGATGTTTGACACCATTGGTGTTGGTTACTAATGAAAGATTGTTTAAAAACATTGTTGTGTTATCGCACGCTTTATTCTAGCATTGTTGTGTTATCCCATGCCCATTGAGGTGTTGCCGGGTTATCGCACCCTAGTGTTGCTGTGTTATCGCATGCTTTATTCTAGTCTAAAAGATGAGTAGGGACGTATGATCACCAAGGAGAATAGTGACCCTAGGTCGCTTTGACGTGGGAGTAAAGGCTTTAGTGGACCCAAGGATCAAGGATATTTGATAGTCCCATGAGGACCTATTGGACAAGTTTGACCAATAAGCCCCAAATCAGGAGGCCACTGATGAGGATGTGGCCATTTCTACTCCGGCTGCTGAAGGTGGGAATGAGGATATGAGTATAAATAAATAGGTAGAGTAATTTCTAAAGTTAAAGCCTCCATAGTTCCATGGAAATGATGACTCGAAGGCCGCCACTTTATGGATCCGGAGTATCGAGAAAGTATATTTAGTGAGGAGTTGAACTAACACTAACAAAATGGGCTGGTCGTGTATCAATTAGAAGATAACGCCAGACATTGGTGAGAGGCCATCAAAGAAACGGTTTTCCCTGAAGAGTAGGTTGGACTTGAGACTCTTTAGTGGGAACATTCAACGAGAATTATTTCGCAAGCACTACTAAAGAGCAAAAGATGGCTGAGTCCTTGAGACTCAGCTAGAGTCGACTCTTAGTGAGAGAGTACAAGGCAAAGCTCACCAAGTTGTCCAAATTTGGATAGAGAATCGTGGAGGATTCTGTTTATAGAGCAATCATGTCTTGAGATGGACTGAAGCCCAACGTTAAGAACCAATTAGCACCATAGGGATTGGCTACCTATAAATGAGGTGTTGTGTAAAGCCATGATGGGTTGAAAGAGATCTGGCAAATAGAACTGCCACCTTTGGTCAGCGATTGGTCACGAGTTGAGATAACCGCCGGCCAAGAAAAAGGCCTATGTTTGGAATTAAGTATGCTATGCCTCCCAATAGAAGTAGTAATGTAATGTAAATGTACTAAGAACCACTAAGGAAACTGGACCGGTTGAACCAGTTCCTTGTTATTTGGAAGCTGGAACCAGACCAGATCGCACTGGACGATCCTGTCTAGTTCCTATCCGGTCCGATCCAGTTCCTGGGTAGGTAATTAATTGTTAACGACTCATGAGGGCAAGAACGAGGCGATCATGATCAATAGCTTATAGATAGCATCCCACAGGAGACAACCCAGAAGATTAACATTAAATTGAGATTCAAGTACCTTAATAAACAATAAGCAGTAAGGGTAAAATTTAGACGGAGCAAGAACAGAAGGGTTCCGTGGAGTTCTGTTTGTGAAGAAGAGAGTTACCAACCCTCGGGATGAATGGTGAACCCTTGTGGCGGAGGTGAAGAATTGGAGGAGTCCTATCTCATGAGCGTGTTTCTCCAAGAGCACTTGATCCTCAACAAGAGCCCGAAGCTCAACCTCCACGACAGGAGTCCGGTCGTAGCTCGACCTCATACTCTTTGTTCCCTTCAGCTTCGCCTTCCTTTGCCTCCTTCAGTACTCGCCATTTTCCTCTCCTCTTCCCACCTCCTTCGCCCGTCGTCGTCTAACGGCCGAAAGCAGGAGGGCTTTCTCCATTTTTAGGTGCAAAAGAATGATGAGCAGGCTTATCGGAGAGAGGGACAAGCGTATGACAGCCCGGGCGTCGTCTCACGGTTAGGCTGGCATGGTTTAAGGGCTGAATCATGCATGGAATCCCGGAGAAGAAGATGACTAGGGAGCTTCGGCTTGGGGGTCTTCGGGGAGAGAGAAAATGAAGGAGGGGAGAGAGAGATAGATGAGAGTGCTGCATTGTGGGACCCTATCATGTAGGTCATGCCAAATCCTAAGGGAAAGAGGGGGAAAGGAAAGTCAAAGGTGTGGGGAGGTGCTAGTGGAAAGAAAGGAAAAAAAGAGAGAGGAAATAGTAAAGAGAAAAAAGAAAAATTAGGAGAGAGGAAGGAATATCGTTAGAGCAAGATTTGATTTGATTTTTTAATAAATTAAATAATTTCAGTCTGGTTTGAGCTGGTCCACCTCGGAACCAGGAACCTGACCGAAAAGTCCCAGTTCCATATAATTGGAACCGGGAACCAGACCATTCTACTCGGGAATCACCCGAAACTGACTGGTCCGAGCAGTTCCCAGGCGAGTGGTTTATAATGCTCACCACTACCTTTGAGTGAGCGTGTTATTGACTATGGGGTTCAAGGGGTGTGAAATGGTGATTCATGAGTTGAATTGATTGATAGACTTGACTATAATAGCCATATGTGATTTGATGTAGTCATCAGATTGGTCTAGTTGAAGAGGTAGAAAGCAATGGTCGACTACTTTAGTAAGTTGATATGACTTCGACCGTGGGGTAAACCAAGTTATGAGTTTGTAGGGGATCAAAGAGGACATTATGTGCCCTTGATTTCATTCCTTAAGGCGGTGCAATTGCTAGAGAAAGGTTGTAAGATTCTTGGCAACGGTAGTAGATTTATCGGTCGAGGGACCAACAATGAAGAGATCATCGTAATCCAAGAATTGACAGATATGTCTCCAAATGAAAATTATAAGGATTTCCTTGGAAAGAGGAATTGAGTTGTTATTGAACTAGTCTCTAGTACGGAACCCATCTCTAAGCATTACCGAAGGTCGTGATCAAAGTAGAAAGAATTGAAGATGTACGAGTAACACATGAGAATGATGCATGTGATTCTTCGAGAATGCACACTATACATCAAGTTCAGTAAGTGCAAGTTCCAGTTAAGTCGTGTGGCTTTCTTAGGCCACATGATTTTAGGTGAAGAGATCATTATAGACCCTGCTAAGATAGAAATGGCTGAGACCCACAACGGTGACTAAAGTTCATAGTTCTTGGAGTAAAAGTTTTCCAGCATATCGATGTCACCGATGAAACTACTAGATGGAGATGTACAAATTGAGTGGATTAATAAAGGTATAAGAATTTTCAGGAACTAAAGGAGGTTAGCTAATGCTAAGATGTGGTTGAATTTGTCAGATTCTGATGGACATGATGTCAACAGTGAGGCATCATATAAAGGACTAGATTGTGATATGATGCAATATGATTGAATCATAGTCTATGCGTTTGGATAATTGAAACCTTATGAGCATATGACCTAATGCATACTTGAAGTTGGCTACGATCCTCTACACGTGAAAATTTATAGGCATTAATTGTGTGGAAATAAGTCCATGTTCTTTATTGAGCACACACGATGGTGATATAGTGACTTATTCTGAGGGGAGTGAGAGATTTTAATTTTAAGTTCGAGGTAGTCACCTCACATGTTTAATGGACACCTAGCAAGTAAAATCACAGATTCAGTCAACGATTAAGTCCTGACAACAAATGGACTCGGCCCTTTAGAAGATTATTCAAATGAGTAAGGATCATATGAAACCATACTTTCAGATCTTTGAGGATGGGATACTAAAGTTCAGAGGAAGGCTGTGTGTGCCTGATGATGTTGCACTTAAGGAAGAATTGTTGGTTAAGGCTCATAGGAGCAACTACAACATCCACCCTAGAAGTACCAAGATGTATCAAAACCTGAAACCACACTATTGGTGGACAGGCATGAAGGTCGATATGGCAAAACATATGGCTAAGTGCCTAATGTGTTAGCAAGTGAAGGCGCGGCAGTGCAAGCTAGGAGGCCTATTGAGACCATTGGAGATCCCTGAATGGAAGTGGGAGCATATCACGATAGATTTCGTGACAGGTTTACCTAGGAGTCAAAGAGGTCATGATGTGATTTGGGTCATAGTTGACAGACTAACCAAATATGCACACTTCATCGCAATATGTAAGGACTTTGCCTTGGATCGTTTGGTTGAGCTATACGTTTCACAGATAGTCAGACTCCATGAAGTGCTGGTGACGGTCGCATTTGGTCGTGACTTGAGATTCACAGTTACTTTCTAGAAGAGCTTGTAGACTGCCTTGGGAACAAAATGACAGTACAATAGTGCCTATCATCCATAGACAAATGGATAGTCTGAAAGGACCATCCAGACATTGGAGGACATGTTACGAGCATGCGTCTTGGATCTTAAGGGTAGCTGGGAGGATTAGTTGTATTTGGCGGAGTTTGCTTACAATAACAACTTTCAGCAAACAATAGGAATGGCCCCTTATGAAGCATTATATGGTCGTGCCTACAGAACTCCTGTTTGTTGGGATGAGGTAGGAGAGCAGAAAATAACAGGTCTAGAGCTGGTACAACAATTAGTAGAAGTTGTCAAGATCATCAAAGCTAGAATGGGGATAGCGTAGTGCCGCCAAAAGAGCTACGCATACAAAAGACGTAGGCCTTTGGAGTTCCAAGAGGGTGACCACGTGTTCTTGAAGGTGTCACCTAAAAAAGGAATGTCTCATTTTGGTAAGAAGGGCAAGTTAAGTCTAAGATACGTGGGACCATTTGAAATCCTTGAGAGGATTGGACTTGTAGCCTATCGTCTAGCTCTGCCACCAAACTTAGCGCATATTCCCAATGTCTTCCATGTGTCGATGTTGAGAATGTATGCACTGACCCTTCGCATGTACTGAGTTTTAAGGAATAAAAGTTGATGACAGAGTGTCACATGTAGAGAGACCATTCAAGATTGAAGATCGCAGAGAACATGGCTTGAGGAATAAGTAACTCCCTTAGTCAAGGTGGTATGGTTGCACCATGACACTAAAAGTGCAACTTGGGAAAGTTAAGAAGTCATGAAAAGCCAATACCTTTATTTGTCTGAGGAGACTAGTAATGTTAATTTTGTCGACGAAATGTCTTAAGAGGAAGAGAATTGTAACAGCCCGTTTTTGGGCATTTTTAGGGAAAATTGTACTCAATTTTTGCTTTGAGAAATTAAATTTGGAATTAAAGGAAAATATTTCATTTTTCTTACCCCAATTTCAAAATTTCCCTATTTTTCCCTATTTTATTTTTTTCTTTTTCTCATATTTTCCCTATTTTCTTCTTCCATTCAGTGCATGGGTCGGCCCGACCTAGCCATTTTCTTCTTTTCCCCCCAGCCATGCATATGGGCCTAGGCTTTTCCTGGACCAGCCTATCTCCCCATTCTCTCGACCTAACCTCTCTTTTTCCCTTTCTTTCTTTTTCTTTTTCCATCCCCCATTACTATTCATCGTCCACTACCTCTTACGCCACGAGCCCTAGAGAAACCCTAGCTGCTTCCTCAGCATTGTTCGCCTTGGTTGTTGAAGATTTGTCATCGCCGTCGGATGCTAGAATAGAGCTTAGACACATCGCTAGATGAAGCCACGACATCCACGTGGCTCGAGCGAGCCGTGGCCTCACCGGACTCCTTTCCAGCCTCGGACGTCGCCCACGGAACTCCCTATTACATCCGGCTCGAACTAGGTCGAGCCAACTCCTCCCTAGTTTCAATCACAACTCGCCAGATGCCCTTGCTTGCCTTTCCTTTATGTTTCGACCCAAGCTGCTACCTCCGCCCACAAATAGCCAAGCATGACTACGGTTCGCCATGGCTGGCTCGGGATCCAGCTTGCTCAGTAGTCCAGATGTCCTTGCTTTCTTGCCTAGCAACTTGGTCATCTCGCCGAAGCTAAACCAGTTCGTCAAAGAGTTTGCCAGACATTGCTGGAATTCGTCAAAATTTGCTGGAAAAAGTGCCGTCATCGCCGCCGAGTTGTGCCGTGGTGCTTTTGGACCGACCATGTGCCTAGAAAGTGGAATTCGTGGACTAATTAGGTTCGCCATAGACTGTCGCCGCTAAACTCCTTATCATGTGGAGTCTGCAAGACAAGTCTCAAACACTGCTCGTGTTCCTTTAAACTCCTAGAATACACTAAATTATCATCA
>JAGKPW010002399.1:0-54170 GCA_019926035.1 Melaleuca alternifolia
CATTGTTACTTGTAACAGTCCCAAGTATATGGACAGCTCTCTGCTCTCTCTTGAGCCACCACATCATGAGTTGGAAAGTCATGTGAATGTAGTTCCATGGAAAATCGACCGTTGCCTTCTCTACTCTCTTCTTCAGCCAACCCTGCTTGAGCTTCACTCGGCAATTCAGGCGATTGCAGTTCCGTGGAGGATCGACCGTTGCCTTCACATGTTAGATTTTGATAAAATAATCTGGAGATATTTACGGATCTAATGGGATCATAGTAACAATTTAGATCAACCCAAACACACCTTCTGATGGTGATGGGCCTATTGCATTTGTTGCCGACTCTGAAACTTGCAAATCAACGATTGTTGGCCCTGAAAGAGCTAGTGCAACACCTAGAAGGGGGTTGAATAGGTGTTCTTGCTGTAAAATGCAGAATTTAAAATTTGCAAGAACACCGGCCCAAATAAAGAGAGTAAGTAGGAAGAATTATGCACAGAGAATTATAGTGGTTCGGCTTTCTGCAAAGCCTACGTCCACTCTCGGTCTAACAGCCAACAAGCTGGAATTCACTAAAGTGTTTAACAAGAGGTTACAAGTTGAAGAACAGTCTCTCTAAGAATAAAGTAACTCTTGTGTAACACTAAGTGTGTATGTGTAAAACTTCTTTCAGAATATTTCTCGTGCAACTTGTCTACTTAGTCTCCAGAGGAACACTCCTTAAATACTACCTCAGGCCAAGCCGACCGTTGTCTCTTGCCGTAGTTTCATCCTTCCAAACTTCCCGTTTGGACAAGATCATTCTTGGAGATCTCCTGTTGACTTCGCAGATAGAGGAGAGAGGGTGTTGATTGTGACCGCCCATACAGCCACTGTCGTTACCTCCCAAAATAAGCTTTATCTTCGAAGTCTTCGACTTCTGCTTTTGTCAGAACTTTCCAATCTTGATACGTGAAAGGACAGACCGAGTTCCAAGGATAATGATGAAAAGAGATTTCCGCTTTTTGGCTTTTCTTCATGAATGTAAGAGCGAAATCTCTCTAGGAACCTGGTAACGTTTCAGACAATGATACCACACATTGTCTATCGAATCATACAACGTTTTCGATATAGGCAGTACTCTTCTCACGGGTACAGACGGATCACTCATCGTCTACCGATATAAGCAGTACTCCTATCGCCTATCGAAACACGTGTATAGACGGAACATCATCGTCTACCGATATAACCTTGATAGACGGAACACCCATCGTTTATCGAAACACAGCCTTCTGTCCATCCGATCCATACATCGTCTAACACCATAGACGGAACCTGTATCGTCTGGCTACAGAAAAACATCGATATACGCAAGATAGACGGTGCACACATCGTCTATCGATATAATCTGTTCATGCCTTGGTCTTTTTCAGTCCTTGCGATTCATACATCGTCTATCACCCTAGACGGAACCTGTATCGTTTAGCGACTGAAAATATCCAAGTGTTCCTGCTTTCAGTCCGTATGATCATACATCGTCTATTACCATAGACGGAACCTGTATCACTGTCGACTGAAATACAAGTATTTCTGCTTGATCTCCTGTTTTGTTAGCTTCCAAGCTGATCATACATCGTCTATCAAATATTCATATATCGTTTATTGACATAGACGGAGTAGAACTTGTATTTGTTTTGTCATGTTTAAAACTCAGGTTGTCATAAACGGAGTTTGTTTTGTCATGTTCAAAACTCAGGATACATACTTCAACAGGCCCAACATTGCGAGAGTCGCTTGTATGCTATGACGCAATTGAGGGATCCATGTCCATTGGAGTATTTCCACTTACATCACGAGATTCGAGATTCTCAACCGGACCGTCGTAGAGAAATGGCCAATTTGGTAAATATGTCGGCGAATCACCTCCATGGAGCTCCCACTGCCAATTTAACGTAGTGTTGGCCGGGATGAAATCATTTGGAAACGATCATAGCTCTCTCCAATTTTGTTATTCTTTACCAGTTTCACAAGGAGTTTGCTAGATATACATTTAAATATTCTAGTTATTTATAGTATTGCTAGATATTTATCTAAATGCATTTATGATATTGCTAGATATTGCTAGATATTCATCTAAATGTATTTTATGATATTGCTTGATGTTTATCTTTAATGCATTTATGATATTGCTAGATATTGCTAGATATCCATCTTAAGATATTTATGATATTGCTAGATATTTATCTAAATATTTAGATATTGCTAGATATTTGTCTATATGTATTTATGATATTGCTAGATATTTCAAGATATTCATCTATTTGTATTCATCATTGCATGTTTTTTAGTTAGTAGTTTAAATTTACTTTTATAACGAATTAATTTGGGCCTCCAATACACCCCATCTCCAGCCATTGATCTTCTTTGATCCTGATCTTCGTACTGTCTCCTACTGACCAAATAAGTTGCTCCTAGATTCATTAATGCTCTAAGTTCTTGGCTATATAAAGGGGGCTTCTTGGAGACGATTAATAGAAAAGAGGGGAAAATCGTTAGAAAAGAGAGACGAGCGTGAGAAAATTAAGGGAAGTGGAGAAAGTGAAGGGAGATTCTTTCACCTGCTCCAAGAGAAAAGGAAAGCAATGGTGAGCTTTTCATTTAAAAAGAAACGTACAGAAAGAGAAATTATAAAGAGAGAGGGGGGGTTTGGTCTTTCATTGGACCAAAAGTCTTTTACTGTTGCACCCTTCCTTGCTGATGATGAAGCGGCCACACTGAAGGATCGTTTTTTAATCCTGCCCAATTGAACATTGAGAAAGAGGTGGCCATAATCAGAAGACTGTGAATTGGAGTTTCTTGGTCTTCCACGCACCCACGGCTTCAATCGGAGAAAATCGTCCTTCGCTCGCGAAGTTCCTTCGCCACTAATCCGTTGGGAATTGCAAGTTTGCTCCATCACTAGCATTCTTCTCAAGTTTGCCATCTTGAGTTGTTGCGCCCCCATTGCATACAAAGCCGATCCCACCGCAACGAGCCCATGAAGCCTAGAATTCAAGCTTGGAAGGTTGATACGTAAAGTTAGGTAAAATATCTCATCGATATTAATTCAATTTGACTTATAGATAATTTTCCTAATCTTGAGTTATTTGGACTAACTAGTGTTATCTGCACAGATTTTAAAAGTCAAATTAAATTAGGAAATTTTTTTCCTAATCCTTGAGAGCTCAATTAATTCGGAGGGATCAGACGTCTCTTCTCGCCCTCTCCGTCTTCATTCTATCTTCGTCTCCTCCTCGGACCGAGCCCTAGACAGCTCCACTTCATTCGAAGCGGAGGTGAAAAAATTGGGTATCCTCCTCTCTCTTAGTTCTTTGGGAATTATTATATACTGTGGTTTATGCAACTAAAGTGAATTCGAAATTCAATTATGGCAGAAAATGTGAAAATTTTATCAATTTTTTTCGTATTCATCTTGCAAACTTGGCATCGCGCAGGCCGTCCTTCGTCCTGTTCGATATCGGCAGTCGATCGAACTTCGTGGACCCAGCGTAGGGAAGGAGAGAAGTCGCGTCGTCTTACGCTCCTGCAGGCGGCGGAGGCAGCGACAGGGGTTTGGAGCCCGAATCGGGCTTGCGGGCCTCGATCCACGAGTCCAGGAGCTCGATCTCCTGGATCTTCGAGAGGCGATGCTGCTTGCGGACCTGCTTCGACTTGGGCCGCTTCATCGTCGGCTATAGGGAAGCAATAAGAGGCGGGCGGGTCTCCTGCGACCTCTTGATGGAGATTGCGTGCTTCCTCCGAGGTTAGCGAGGGATGGTTGTGGAGGGTTTAGGGTTTTTACAGAGCGATGCAATATGTAGGAGGTGGGGAAGTATGTGCCAAATTGACATAAATACCCTCCCGCTCGGCGCCGCTTGTGGATTTTAAAGCCGTTGTTTAGCTATTTGTAGGATTGAGAGAAATAAAAGAAATGGTTCACTTTTATTCATCAACGAAATGACACATGGTTTACAGAGTTTATTTTAAAGCCGACAATATATAGATGGGCAATCCCCAAGCAGCTTCCGCAGCAGCAACATGCATTTGACGAATATCAGAGCAGCTGACAAGAATTTGATCCCTAGCTCGGCATTTTGGAGCACCGTGTGGATCTGGCAAATGTTGGCCGTATCGCCCTTTCTGTTGATAGTCTCAAGAAGAAAATGCTCTGCCAGCAGGCCTAGCACAAGGGAAACAAGTCCAGAAATGATGTTGGCCATCATTTTTGCACTCCTCCACAAATGATCGGTATTCTGAATTTGATACTCCAACTGATGGCAATGGCTCCTTTTATAGAGGGAGGGGGGATGATGGGCATCGACACGACGCGGCACGTGACACACGTGATGGGGGAGGGGGATGATAAGAACAGGGGAGTCGCCGACAGTCACGTGTCGGTGCTACTTAGCTCGTGCTTATCATCCCCCCCGTCACGCGTGTCACGTGCCGTGTCGTGTCGGTGCCCATCATCTCCCCTGCCTCTATAAAAGGAGCCATTGCCATCAGTTGGAGTATCAAATTCAGAATACCGATCATTTGTGGAGGAGTATCAAATTCAGAATACCGATCATTTGTGGAGGAGTGCAAAAATGATGGCCAACATCATTTCTGGACTTGTCTTCCTTGTACTGGGCCAACTGGCAGAGCATTTTCTTCTTGAGGCTATTAACAGAAAGGGCGATACGGCCAACATTTGCCAGATCCGCACGGTGCTCCAAAACGCCGAGCTGGGGATCGAATTCTTGTCGGCTGCTCTGATATTCGTCAAGTGCATGTTGCTGCTGTGGATGCTGCTTGGGGATTGAACAGCTATATATTGTCGGCTTTAAAATAAACTCCGTAAACCATGTTTCATTTCGTTGATGAATAAAAGTGAACCATTTCTTTTATTTCTCTCAATCCTACAAATAGCTAAACAACGGCTTTAAAATCCACAAGCGGCGCCGAGCGGGAGGGTATTTATGTCAATTTGGCACATACTTCCCCACCTCCTACATATTGCATCGCTCTGTAAAAACCCTAAACCCTCCACAGTAGGGGTGAGCAAGCAAAACCGCCCGCCTGGGAACCGCCCGGACAGGTCGGTTCCGGGCGTTTCTAAAACTTATCGGTTCTAAAACTTGTCGGTTCCATATAAATGGAACCTGGAATTTTTGGTTCGGTTCCCGGTTCCGGTTCCATATAATTGTTCCCGGTTCTAAAACGCATTTCTTTCTTTAGAAATTCATTCTGGAACAGAATCAGAAAAATCTTATTCTATCCAGAATTGAATTTCTGGATAGAATTCCTGTCATGCGCAATAATGGCTCATGGGCCACTCCCCAAATTTTGCATCGCCGGGGATATCCCAAATGCATAGGAACTACTATTCTAGCTTTGCAGATAATAAGCTTCACTTGTTAACATATGGATTAGATTTCCTTTGCTTTCCGGTTTAAGAAAATCAAGACTTCTGGTGGAATAGTTTTCACTGCATTGTTCTGGAATCCCACCTCCACTTTCATCTCATCTTCTTTATATTCTTCTTCGATATCCCAAATGCATAGGAACTACTATTCTAGCTTTGCAGATAATAAGCTTCACTTGTTAACATATGGATTAGCTTTTCTTTGCATTCCAGTTTAAGAAAATCAAGACTTCTGGTGGAATAGTTTTCACTACATTGTTCTGGAATCCCACCTCCACTTTCATCTCATCTTCTTTATATTCTTCTTCTTCTCTTGCCCTCTTTCCTGTTTTATCATGGGGGATGATGCGATTTTGCCTCATTTTTCCCTAATCCTTTTTTTTCATAGAATTTTTTAAGAAATACAAATACACTTTTTGAAACTAGATTTTGTTACCCTTGTGTTGAATTAATTTGGTGACTGAAACAACTACAAGTAATGCACATCCAGCTCAACTCTTGTTGAAATTGGCAGAATCTTATGCTATTTGTTTTATCTCAACTGCAATTTTAAGTGAAGCACCTCGTGACACTCAATAAGTCGGCAGCATTTAACGCTTTCATAGGACTCTCGATAAAATTGCAACATCTTCATAGGCATAGAAATATCAGATCGATAAAAAGAACTAAACCAACCGCTTTAATTTATGTTAGCTCATTGCTGAGAAAAAGGGCCATAGAGCAATCAATAAAAGATTTCAGCACCAATACCTTGGCTACTGTCCAGAATTCTGTCCTATGAACCACACACTTTTATTTACCCCATGTTAGGAAGGAGGCGCTTCTTACATAATTCGATCCTTCTCTTGGAAGGCAGAGTAACAGCAAAAACAAAACAAGTGGAACCCTTCATCAAAGGCATTGCACTCTATCCACTATGCCTCATAGGAATTTTTCAGAAACCGGTAGATTAGAAAAGAAATCTCATTTGTTTTGGCATCTATTTACAGCAAGAAATATTTTCCCCTTCATGCAACATTGTAACTCTACCCAACACAATGGGAGAAAAAGTCAAGAATATTATTCAATAACATGTCATCAATCTATAATAAACTTTTGCACAGACGAAATGCTACAAACCAAAAATGAGAAGTTCGCATTGACAGAGCATAGATGATAAACAATAAGCTTGCTTTTTTTCTTTTTCTTTTTCTTTTTATTCTTTTTGCACTAACCTAATCTATCAGTCACCCTGATTTGACATCCGCAATTAAATCCCCCACAGATCAGCGAGGATCTTCTACATGCACTAAGTAGTCTTGCAGTAAAGAGGTGAAAACTTACATATTTAGCAATCCCAAAGTCAGCAAGTTTGACTATCCCAAATGCATCCACAAATAAATTAGCTCCCTTTAAGTCCCTGCACAGGCGAAAGAATTTTCAAGGTCCATGGGCACAAAGAAGGTCTTATCGTCCTTATCCAATATGTAAGTCATCATGTCACGGTGCTTGATCAATGGCCTAGAATTACCCGTGTATGGAGTTGTTAGCATGCAGGCAAGCCAATCCAGTCACAATATGGTGAGTAAGATTGCGAACAACCGGTTCTATTAGGGCACCAAGATGCACCTGGATATACTGGTCCACTGAACCGTGATGTGCATATTCTACATATATGGTAAACCGATCCTCAACCTGATTATGAATGAGTTGAAATTTTGGTGGCTCAAATTATGAACGCCATTTGAGCTGAGATGCGCAGATGCCATGGGAAGGTGACTCACAATTTCATTGCCATAATAATGCAGAATGGTCGGATGTCTAGGGTTCGCATGATTCAATTGCTGTCCAGAAATTGAGTTCTGAAATAGAAATATATTTTTCTATTTCTGTTTCAGAATGAGTTTCTGAGAAAAAACACGCGTTTGATAAGGACAAATAATTTCTACTCCAGAAATAGAAATTTGTTTGAAATTTTCTGAAAAATTATACAACATTTGTCTACCAGATAAATACTCATCAACTAGAAGACGCCTAAATAGATTGTTTTTCTGAAAAGCGGTTGTACATCTTCCGTCAATACATTATGTGAAACTACAATGAACCAAGGCCAGTCGAGCATAATTTGTTGACATATAACTTCATAAATTGAAACAAAATATGAGATCGAGAATGGAAGTGGGAAGAACCTGAGATCGAAGTGAGCAAGGAGTCGGAGGTGGAGCCCTCTGGTTCTGGTTCGGCAGAAGGCAAGGAGGGCGGTGGGGGCATGCAGACGAGGTAGAGGAAAGGCAGGTCTCCCGCGGAGGAGGAGCAACAGAGAGAAGAACAATGATGCCTTTTGGTTCTGTTGAGTCCAACGGAAGACAAGGAGGGAGGCGAAGGTGCACAGACAAGGTAGAGGAGAGGCGGAGGCGGAGGCGGAGGCTGTGGACGAGGTGGTCAACAGCGGAGGTACACAAACGCTAGACTATTCTGTAGGAGAACTTCATAGCTTCAACCAGTCTCTGTCTCTCTCTGCTCTGCACGAGAACTTCGGATACGCAAACCTCTTATCGACGGGAAAAGGGGAGGAGGCCGAGATGGAGGCGGTGGCCGTGGCAGAGGCGATGGCGAAGGAGGCGATGGCGTGGCAAAGCCGGAGGACAAGGTGGTCGACGAGAGGAGATGAGAGGGGTTCTTTTATTTAGGGCAAGGGCTTTTGCTGCTCTGCACGGGAACTTCGGATATGTTATCGAGGGGAGAAGGGGCGGAGGCGGAGGCGGTGGCGGTGGCGGTGGCCGTGATAGAGGCGATGGCGATGGCGAAGGAGGCAGTGGCCGTGGCAAAGGCGATGGCAAAGGCGGAGGCGGAGGATGAGATGGTCAACGAGAGGATGTGAGAGGCGTTCTTTGATTTAGGGCAAAGGAGTTCGGTGATTTTGATGTAGGGCAAGGGTAGAATGAAGAGAAAAGAAAAAGAACCGATTCTATTTTTGGCCCCCAAAAGCATAAATAAAAAAAATTGATTTCTATTTCTTGCCCCAAAATCTATTTTTGAAATAGAAATCTGTTTCAGAAATTGAAAAACTAAAAATTTCTATTAAACACCAAACTGTTCCAGAATGAGTTTTTTTGCTCAAGAACTCATTCTAGAACAGAAACGGGTGCGAATCATGCGCACCCCTAATCTGGCAAAGTACTTCAATTTCCTGTGAGATGCAAACGTTATGTTCTGTGAGATGCGTGACCTGGGGACCATAACCTCCTTATATAGATAACGTAATTGTTATCTATTTCTTTATTTCTTATTTTAGCCCATCATTAAAATAGAAATTACCTTTACATCCCTACACATTAAAGGCCACACCCTATTAGATACATTAATGCCCTAATATCTTATTAGATCACTTTCACAGGCATAAATCTGTATGACAGTCTGCAACATATAATTATTTCATATAAGCCCAACATTAGATTAAAGATCTAACAACACCTGGATATACTGGTCCAGTGAACCGTGATGTGCATATTCTAGATATATGGTAAATCTGAAAGTGCTAGTGCAACGCCTAGAAGGGGGTTGAATAGGTGTTCTTGCTATAAAATGCGGAATTTAAAATTTGCAAGAACACCGGCCCAAATAAAGAGAGTAAGTAGGAAGAATTATGCACAGAGGATTATAGTGGTTCGGCTTTCTGTAAAGCCTACGTCCACTCTCGGTCTAACAGCCAACAAGTTGGAATTCACTAAAGTGTTTGACAAGAGGTTACAAGTTGAAGAACAATCTCTCTAAGAATAAAGTAACTCTTGTGTAACACTAAGTGTGTATGTGTAAAGCTTCTCTCAGAATTTTTCTCGTGCAACTCTTCTACTTAGTCTTCAGAGGAACACTCCTCAAAAACTACCTCTGGCCAAGCCGACCGTTGTCTCTTGCCGTAGTTTCATCCTTCCAAACTTCCCGTTTGGACAAGATCATTCTTGGAGATCTTCTGTTGACTTCGCAGATAGAGAGGAGAGGGCGTTGATTGTGACTGCCCATACAGCCACTGTCGTTACCTCCCAAAAGAAGCTTTATCTTCGAAGTCTTCGACTTCTGCTTTTGTCAGAACTTTCCAATCTTGATACGTGAAAGGACGAACCGAGTTCCAAGGATAATAATGAGAGATTTCCGCTTTTTGGCTTTTCTTCATGAATGTAAGAGCGAAATCTTTCTAGGAACCTGGTAATGTTTCAGACAATGATACCACACATTGTCTATCGGAACATACAACGTTTTCGATATAGGCAGTACTCTTCTCACGATTACAGACGGAACACACATCGTCTACCGATATAAGCAGTACTCCTATCGTCTATCGAAACACGTGTACAGACGGAACATCATCGTCTACCGATATAACCTTGATAAACTGAGCACACAACGTCTATCGAAACATAGCCTTCTGTCCATCCGATCCATCAATCGTCTAACACCATAGACGGAACCTGTATCGTCTGGCTACAGAAAAACATCGATATACGCAAGATAGACGGTGCACACATTATCGATATAATCTGTTCATGCCTTGGTCTTTTTCAGTCCTCGATTCATACATCCTAGACGGAACCTGTATTGTTTAGCGACTGAAAATATCCAAGTGTTCCTGCTTTCAGTTCGTATGATCATACATCGTCTATTGGATATTCTTATATCGTTTAATGACATAGACGGAGTAGAACCTGTATTTGTTTTGTCATGTTTAAAACTCAGGTTGACATAAACGGAGTTTGTTTTGTCATGTTAAAAACTCAGTATATATGCTTCAACAATCTCCCCATTTTTGAAGATGACAAAACAACCTGTAGTTTGTAATAGATCAAACTATATAATATCCTGCAGCAGATATGTTAGCAAGGGAATATCTCCCCCTGGATAAGATCATTATCAGATCAGAGCAATTTTGGACGATCTAAATAATATCCTGCAACAGATGTTAGTAAAGGGAAATCTCCCCCTTGATACGATCATCATCAGATCAGGTTTTAAGAATGTTCTGCAACAGATGTGTTAGTAAAAACAACTCCCCCTAGATGAAAGCATCATCAGATCATATACTAACAGGGATAAAAGCAGATTAATTCCCAGATCAATATAGAGAACAGATCAATTTTACTAATCAATATTAGTGTAAAGTTCAAACTGCACATTCTCCCCCTTTTTGTCATCAGCAAAAAAGGTTTAAGGGGGTGAAAGAGTGACTTTAAAAGACTTAAAAGAATTGACAGTGTCCTCCAAACTCTTCACCTTCTCTTCAAGCTCCTCTTGAACAACTAGCAGATCAAGCTTGCTCGCATGGTCAGACTGCAGAGAGGCAACTGACTTTTTGATATCTGCGATGTCTTGAGAGAGCTCAAGGAGTGTTTGGAGGATGAGGGAAAGCATATTTGAATCATCTGTGCCAGTTGCACCAGATGATGAAGGTCGAGAGGTAGAAGGAGGAGCAGTAGTGGAAATGACAGGAGGAGGAATATCAAAAGTAGGAGGTGAAGGTAAGGAAGCTGGAATGGAGGGTAGAGTCACTGGAGGAGGAATTTCAGTGGTAGGCAGATAAGGAATAGTGATAGACACAGGAGGAGGAAAGTCAGACTGGCTCGGAGCAGAACCAGGTACAATAGAAGGAATGACTCCCCTTGCGTCTATTCCAGTACTCAGAACTGGAGAAGCAGTTGTAGGCTCAGTCACTTCAGGTGGCTCAAAATCTGGGACTTCCTTGTCCTGTGCTGTTTGCCGAGGGGTCCCAGTGTCCTTATGAGGAGATGCCACTTGTCTAGCAGCTGACCTATCCTCATCATCAGAAGAGCTGAGATAGATGTGCCCTTGAGAGGCACGTGATTGAACTTCAGGTTCCTTAATCACTTTTGATGGGATGTCACCCTTTGTCTCCAAACGAATGTTTCCTTCTTCAGGACGGCTTTGTTCAATGATAAGGGTTCCCTTTTTCTTTGATGGGGGTGCAACCATGGGAGCCTTCCCTTTCCGTTTAGCACCCGATGAAGAACCTGACTTCGGAGTTGGTGAACTGGGCTGCTCAGCCAAGGGTTCGAGTAAATTCATCTTCGATATCATAGTCCTCCCTATGATATGAACAGACATCTTCTGCTTGCAGAGTGGTGCTGGTAAAGCAATGTCGAAGTGCTGGAATATTTTAGTGATGAGACCAGCGTAGGGCAATTGCCCTTGTTTACTTTGCACAGCCCTGTACATCTAGTAGAGGATGAGGTAGGGCAGGTTTAAAACCTTGGCGTGTAAGATGCCAAACATCAGCTTCAACTCTGTCTTTGACACTTCAGTGAGAGAGGTGGCTTTGGGTCGCAGACAGTGTATCGGAATTTTGTGGAGGATGATGCTGGACGGCTTCATGGTAGCATAAGAGAGAGCCACATCCCTGGAGTTATCCTTAGACACTAGGGCAGTGGATTCTCTTTCTGAGGTGTTAATGGGAATGAAGCGAGCAGGAGGCAGTCCTAGGATGGCAGCCAGATCATCCACATCCAACACAAAGTTCTGATCTTTAACTGAGAAGGTGAGAGAGTGCCTGTTGGGAAATGAGACGTTGGAGTAAAAATAGGCTGTCAGCTCTGGAAAAGCAGGGGCACTGTGTGTGCAAAAATTCTCCAGTTGGAGAAGTTGGAGGGTTGACCGAAGGTTGATGTTGATTGAATCCAAATAGTCAAAGTCCATTATTTTTGGATTCATGACTCCTCTTCCCAATAGGTGTTCATACTGAGCCCTGTGCTCTTTAGAACGAAACAGGTATCGTTCACGCCCTGGCAGCCCAGCAGCGACTCCTGTAATCGGCGTGAAAGAAATGTACATTCTCTCATCCTCATCCCAAAGTTTAAGTGTTTCAGGGTGGCTGTGATCAAGATCCAAGGGAAAGTTCTTTCTGGCAAGATCAGCTGTTCCTGGAGGAGCTATACCAAGAGTCTCAACATACTTGAGAAACTGTTGTTCATGTGGAAACCCAGCAATCTCCAGAGCATAAGCCAAGGTGCTTATCGTCGTGCCTGCTTGTTTGAGTTGCACATGTCTATGGTAGAGGTTCTTCATGCGGTTAAACTGAAGAGGAGTAAGAGGAGACAGTACCTCTGAACCACTTTTAGCCCTAACTAGTGAGGAGTGAGGGGCCTGTTCATCTTCCGAGACCCGAGAGTGTGTCAATCCTTGAGAGGGGCCAACTTTTCGTTGTACGAAACTTGAGGACTTTTGAGGAGGATTCATTTTCGGAAGAGCGTGGATAAGATGATGAAGATTTGAGTGAAAAGTTGAGATCTTTGTGAAGATGAAGGTTTTAGAGACGATTCAGAGAGTGAGCTTTGAAGAGTAGGGTTTCTCTGAGTTTTCGAGGGAAACTTGACGGTTTTGTAAAAGGTGAAGAGTCGGACTGACACACATAAATGCACGTCTTATCGTGAGAAAAACCGTACACATTCAAATATTAAGTGGGAAAAAGTTAAATACCTGGAAGGCGGGAACGGTTTACTTCGCCCGTGCCGAAGAGACATCGTCTGATGAGGCATCGTTTATATCGTCTATTTCGGTTCCGTCTATTGAAGTACCGTCTATTGAGATATCGTCTATTCACCAACTTTAGATAGACAGAATGTTCAGGGAACTTCTGAGGTCTTCGAATAATTATCTATCCAGAGGCTTGGTGAAAATGTCTGCAAGTTGATTCCTTGAATCAATAAATGATAATCGGACATCATTCTTTTGAACATGATCTCGGATGAAATGATGTCTGATTTCAATATGCTTCGCCCTTGAGTGCATAATAGGATTCTTAGTGAGATCGATAGCACTTGTGCTATCACATCGAATCTCCACACAATATTTCTTGATTCCGTAGTCTTGCAATTGTTGTCTCAACCAAAGAATTTGAGAGCAACAGCTTCCAAGAGCAACATACTCAGATTCAGCAGTGGATAAGGAGACGGTGTGCTGTTTTCTCGAGAGCCAAGATATTAAGCAATTTCCAAGGAATTGGCATGTTCCAGATGTACTCTTTCGATTGATTTTGCAACCTGCATAGTCAGCATCCGAGTATCCTAGAAGAGTAAAGTGGCTATCCTTAGGATACCAAAGTCCGAATTTGGATGTGTTAGCAATATAACGTAATATACATTTGACTGCTGACAAGTGTGATTCCTTAGGACTTTATTGAAACCTGGCACATAGACAAACACTATATAATATGTCAGGACGAGAAGCTGTGAGATAAAGAAGTGACCCGATCATGCTTCGATAGAGTTTCTGATCAACTTCTTTTCCTTCATCGTCCTTCTCTAGTTTGGTAGTTGTTGCCATAGGAGTTTCGGTCTTCTTGGAATTTTCCAAGCCAAACTTTTTGACTAAGTCCTTGGCATATTTCTCTTGATGAACAAAAGTGCCTTCATCCATCTGCTTGATTTGAAGTCCGAGGAAAAATGTGAGCTCTCCCATCATGCTCATCTCTAATTCGTTCTGCATGATCCTCGAAAAATCTTGGCAAAGATCTTTATTAGACGATCCAAATATTATATCATCGACATAAATTTGAACCAATAATAAATCTTCATTTCCCCTTTTTATGAATAAGGTGGTGTCAACCTTACCTTTTTCAAATCCATTCTATAAAAGAAATGAACTTAACCCTTCATACCAAGCTCGAGGTGCTTGCTTCAGACCGTATAAAGCTTTTCTTAATTTGAACACATGGTCTGGATGACTTGGATCTTCAAATCTAGGAGGTTGTTCAACATAGACTTCTTCTTGAATAAGTCCATTGAGAAAGGCACTTTTTACGTCCATTTGAAACAACCTGAAATTGTTAGCACAAGCGAAGGCAAGTAATAGTCTAATGGCTTCTAACCTGGCAACAGGTGCATACATCTCGTCATAGTCTATTCTTTCTTCCTGCGTATACCCTTGTGCAACAAGCCGTGCTTTGTTTCTGATTACTTCACCTTCCTCATTCATCTTGTTTCTGAATATCCACTTTGTGCCAATGATAGTCTTTTCTTTTGGCCTAGAGACTAGCTCCCAGACGCTATTGATAGCAAATTGCCGTAGTTCTTCTTGCATTGCTTCTATCCAGCTATCGTCTGTTAGTGCTTCGTCTACCTTCTTTGGCTCAATTTCTGAGATCAAGGCTATGGCACTTGATTCCTCATGATCTTCAGGAATTGATAGTACTTTTGATCTTGTCCGAACTCCATCAGCAAGATCCCCTATGATCAGATTTGAAGGATGACTTGATCTATGTTTCCAGTTCCGTGGAACTAGAGTGCTTGACGATTTTTCACCAAAATGTTCCGGCTGGATGTGCTGAGTAGACGGAACATCGTCTATATGTTTTGAGGTAGTAGACGGAGTATCTTCATGAAGGTCAGATTCCATGTTTGCTTCAACAATCTGAGTTGGAGAAGTTGAATTTTTCATTCCTTCATCGAACTTCACATTGATCGATTCTTCAACTCTCTGAGATCTCTTATTGTATACTCTGTAAGCTCTGCTGGAAGTTGAGTATCCCAGAAAGAATCCTTCATCTGATCTTTCTTCAAACTTTCCCACATTGTTAGAACTATTTTTGAGAATGAAACACTTGCAACCAAACACATGAAAGTAAGAAACAATGGGTTTCTTTCCTTTAAACAGTTCATATGATGTTCGTTGAAGTATTTTTCTCAAAACAACTCTGTTTATAATATAGCAAGCAGTTGAGACAGCTTCAGCCCAGAAACAATGAGAGATATCACCTTCTATCAGCATTGTCCTTGACATTTCTTGAAGGGATCTGTTTTTCCTTTCCACGATTCCATTCTGCTGTGGAGTGTATGGAGAAGAGAAAGTATGTTGAATGCCCAGGTCATTACATAACCCGGTGAAGTCTGTGCCACAGGTTGGCTTCTTCCTGATTTGAGAAAAGACATTTTGAGGCATTTAAATTCAACATATAGATATTGCCATGCCTCGTGCCTGTGAATGACTGAAGACTGTCTTTGCTTATTCCAGAACATCTGTCCTCTTGAAATTGAATCTTGTAGCCAGTGTCACATAGTTGACTGATGCTCAACAAATTGTACTTAAGGCCTTTCACCAGGGACACATTGTTGATGATCAGATTTCCAATAAGGACGGTCCCAAGTCCTATGATCTTTCCCTTTCCATCTCCTCCGAAGGAGACCTTTCCCCCATCAATCCCTACAAGGTTTGTAAGGCACCTTGAGTCTCCGGTCATGTGTCTAGAGCATCCACTGTCTAGATACCATTTGTTCTTGTTGGAGACCTGCAATCAACAAAGGAGCTTACATTTTCTTTGGTACCCAAATCTTTTTGGGTCCTACAGTGTTAGCATAGAAGGAGCATCTAAAAGAACAGTCCTTTGGTTCAAAAGGTTCTGAGCTGAGGTTGGGATGATTTTGATCAAATGATTTGACAAAAACCTTTTCAAAATGATTTATGTAAAACCTTTTTGGAAACCTATTTTTTAATCTTTCCTTAATTTTTGGAAAATTAAATAAGCTCTTGGTTTCGGGAGTCATTCCGAGACCAGCTTTGTCAAAATACGGTTTTTGAACGGAGAGAAGTTTGTCAAGTTTCTCTGACCCATTTGAAAATTTTTTAGAGATACTCGTAAACTCTGTTTTTAAACAAAGGTTTTTTTTTTTACAAGATCCTGTGATTTTTCTTGTAAAGAGCTTAAAGCTTTTTCAGAGATCTTGGCTTTTTCTTTCCAAAATTGTTCCTTTTGGTTGAGTCGTAAGTTTTCCCTCTTTAGCTCAGAAATTCTTTTAAGAGAAGATTCTAGGCTAAAGCAAAGTTCATTAATATAACTTGAAAGTTTGGTAGGGATTCTTACTTGATCAAACTCTGAATCTGAGTCTGAGTCATGACCTGAATCACTGTCAGAGTCACGATGTGCCATGAAGCAAACTTGAGTTTCTTCATCACTATCCTCACATTCTGTGTCACTCCAAGCTTCAGCCTTTAAGGCTTTCTTGTATTTCTCATTTCTTCCCTTTGTCTCTTTCAACTGAGGACAGTTAGGCTTGATGTGTCCTCTCTTATGACAGTTGAAGTAGATAAGTTCATGGGTGGCTTCTCTGTCATCGTTTCTTCCTTTTTGAAAGTTCGAGCTTCTGAACTTTCTACCCTTTCTGTTCAGCCTTTTAAATCTCTTGATGAAGAGAGCCATCTCATCATCGTCTAGACAGTCGTCAGACCCTGCATCATCAGAGTCAGCATTAGTTTTTAAGGCTATTGATTTTTTACCTTTCACATCT
Source organism: Melaleuca alternifolia (assembly GCA_019926035.1). NCBI lineage: Eukaryota > Viridiplantae > Streptophyta > Magnoliopsida > Myrtales > Myrtaceae > Melaleuca > Melaleuca alternifolia. Next base: position 16,676 of record JAGKPW010002399.1, read on the forward strand.
TCTACTTCTTCGACTTTTTCCACTTCATAGGATTGGAGAGTGCCAACAAGTTCATCCACCGAGAGAGGTTGGATTCTTTGGGTTTCTCTTATGGAGGTTTTGATGTAGTCCCATTCTTTGGGTAGAGCACGCAGCAGCTTGTTGATTTTCATCGGTTCTGAAATAGGCTGCTTTTGGTATGCTAGACCGTTTACAAGTTCTGTAAAACGACTAAACATGTCTGGAATGGATTCTCCAGTCTTCATTTTGAATGCTTCATACTGACCGAGAAGAATATTGATTCTTGTTTCTCTGACCCGGTCAGTACCTTTGTAGGTGACATTGAGTCTGTCCCAGACTTCTTTAGCTGTTTCACAAGAAGAAATTCGATTATATTCAATAGGAGACAGAGCACAATATAAAGAATAAATAGCTTTAGCATCAAGAGCTTGTCTCTTTGATATTTCGTTTTGTGGAAGCTCTGTTTCTTTTGAACCAACTTCAGCTGTGGGTGTAATCCCTCTGTTGACCACGTCCCATTCCAGGGGATCCTTGGATCGAAGGAAGGCTTTCATCTTGTTTTTCCAAATGTTGTAATCCTTTCCATCGAAATAAGGAGGTCTGGTATGACTCTGTCCTTCCATCAGAATAGGTGTAGATGCACTAGCCATAGATCTTTAAGCTCTGAAGATAACACACTTCAATAACCAAGCTACGAGGCTCTGATACCAATTGAAAGTGCTAGTGCAACACCTAGAAGGGGGTTGAATAGGTGTTCTTGCTATAAAATGCGGAATTTAAAATTTGCAAGAACACTGGCCCAAATAAAGAGAGTAAGTAGGAAGAATTATGCACAGAGGATTATAGTGGTTCGGCTTTCTGCAAAGCCTACGTCCACTCTCGGTCTAACAGCCAACAAGCTGGAATTCACTAAAGTGTTTGACAAGAGGTTGCAAGTTGAAGAACAATCTCTCTAAGAATAAAGTAACTCTTGTGTAACACTAAGTGTGTATGTGTAAAGCTTCTCTCAGAATTTTTCTCGTGCAACTCTTCTACTTAGTCTTCAGAGGAATACTCCTCAAAAACTACCTCTGGCCAAGCCGACCGTTGTCTCTTGCCGTAGTTTCATCCTTCCAAACTTCCCGTTTGGACAAGATCATTCTTGGAGATCTTCTGTTGACTTCGCAGATAGAGAGGAGAGGGCGTTGATTGTGACTGGCCATACAGCCATTGTCGTTACCTCCCAAAAGAAGCTTTATCTTCGAAGTCTTCGACTTCTGCTTTTGTCAGAACTTTCCAATCTTGATACGTGAAAGGACGGACCGAGTTCCAAGGATAATAATGAGAGATTTCCGCTTTTTGGCTTTTCTTCATGAATGTAAGAGCGAAATCTTTCTAGGAACCTGGTAATGTTTCAGACAATGATACCACACATTGTCTATCGGAACATACAACGTTTTCGATATAGGCAGTACTCTTCTCACGATTACAGACGGAACACACATCGTCTACCGATATAAGCAGTACTCCTATCGTCTATCAAAACACGTGTACAGACGGAACATCATCGTCTACCGATATAACCTTGATAAACTGAGCACACAACGTCTATCGAAACACAGCCTTCTGTCCATCCGATCCATACATCGTCTAACACCATAGACGGAACCTGTATCGTCTGGCTACAGAAAAACATCGATATACGCAAGATAGACGGTGCACACATTATCGATATAATCTGTTCATGCCTTGGTCTTTTTCAGTCCTCGATTCATACATCCTAGACGGAACCTGTATTGTTTAGCGACTGAAAATATCCAAGTGTTCCTGCTTTCAGTTCGTATGATCATACATCGTCTATTGGATATTCTTATATCGTTTAATGACATAGATGGAGTAGAACCTGTATTTGTTTTGTCATGTTTAAAACTCAGGTTGACATAGACGGAGTTTGTTTTGTCATGTTCAAAACTCAGTATATATGCTTCAAGAAAATCGATCCTCAAGCTGATTATGAATGAGTTGAAATTTTGGTGGCTCAAATTATGAACGCCATTTGAGTTGAGATGCGCAGATGCCATGGGAAGGTGACTCACAATTTCACTGCCATAATAATGCAGAATGGTCAGATGTCTAATATGGCAAAGTACTTCAATTTCCTGTGTAACAGGTTGAAATAAAATCGAGGTGGTAAAGCAATCGTTTACGTGGAAATGATAAAAGAAATTTTTCAATAGCATATTTGATCGGATGAGAGGATAGAATGGATCCCAGAGCATCACCTGCTGTAACTGCCTCATGCGCTCAGTCGAATTTGGATTGATAGGCAATAACTCAAGCTCCTTCAGCGCACACACAGCTCTAGTTTCTCTGTCACGGAACATGTCAAAGTTCAGCTAACTGGATGTCTAAGGAAGTGCAACTTGCCGAAGTTTCCTAGAGCTAACTTACTGGTTGCTTGCAATGTAAACTCTTCCAAAAGTGCCACGTCCAATAAGCTGGCCTTTGAGCCATTGACTTGCTAGTGGTAACTGATCCTTTCTTCCAGCAACTTGAGCTGCAGCTGCAGGGCTCTCCATCTATCCAAGACTTTAAGGCGTCATAACCAGGGAGATCACCACGCAATTCTTTCTTCTCCCGCTTTTTACATCTTAATTCAAGGTGGGGCTGAGGTGAATTTTTACAACCAAGAGCGAAAAGAAAGCTTCCCAGCCTATGTTTCCGACAGTTTAATTTCGAAACAGTTTAATCTGGGTCGAGTTGCTCTGATCCAAAAGAGCGAAGCAGCATATGAGACAGCATTTTCGACCAACAAGTTCGTGTCATTTATTATTTGAAATCCTTCCTAAATACAAACAGATTAAAGGTGATCTCGCCCAAAATTCTCTCTTTTCTTGAGAAGGCATTATTCGGGGAGGATCAATCCATAGTAATACATTTTCCTTTCGATTCTAAGACAAGACAGGAAGCAGACACTGCCAGTCCCCTGGCTTCTCAGATTTCAGATCCACTCTTCCTCGACTAACACCAAACAACGAACAGATCTTTCTTTTTTTTCATCCAATACTTCAACACCAGATAAAAATTGGAAAATAATCATGCAACTTCCAATGAGGCAATTTCATGTGAAGCTTTGTAGCATCCTTAGCAGCCAAAATACGAAGCTAGGACATCTGAGAGACATATTATATACATGTATGACTCCGAAAGAAAGAACTTCGAGGCTGTTTTACAATCTGAGGCGCAAACCACAATCACCGTCCGAGAATCCAAATTCCAAAGAGTATATTGACTTCTCCTTTGCTAAGAAGCTACAAAGACTAGGAAAGTCTTTTGGTGAGGACACAAATGGAATTGCTCAAGTCAAGAGGACTTCGGAGGATGGAAGTCTTTCGGGGGCCTCAATTGTTGACTTGCTGCCGTCGACTCTGAACAATATGATCTTAGTCGATGCTTCCTGCGAGTGCATGATTCCGGTCATTCATCATTCGAGAAAGCGTGTCATGGATTCAAGAGTCAAGACAGGGAGAGACTATAGAGACATGAAATTGTCGAATGAAGCAATTTGACATATTGTTGGAATTTGTTATGCGAGGGGATGGTGACCATCGCGCAGTGGTACCATGAGAATAACCCCGACCGCTTTGACAAGTTTACATCAAAAATAATAAATTGATACATCTGTAATAAATTTATATCAAATTAATTCTTTGACCATAAAAAAACCCCGGCAAATTTATCTTCCACTGGTTTTCTTTAAACTGGATTAATATCACAAAAAATCACAAACAAGGTACATATGTGACAAATTGAGGGTAAAATCCTGAAACCAGTACACGCATCGACTACGGCGTGTCATTCAATTCAACTATTTGATAGCAAAATTTAACGTAATGTAAACCCTAAATTTCTACGCCTATCAACTACGTGTCAATTAACTCTAAACTTAACAGAAGCCAAATGTTAGGTAAAATTTTTCACATACGTATCAATTTAGAATTTTTTTTCTGGTAAAAAAATTAGTTTGGAGCAAATTTACCTCAGTTATATTAATTTGAGAGTTTTCGTAGTACCAATCCAATTATCATATATCCAATAGTGTAATGTTGGAACAATTTAATCAAGGTCATGCCGCTCTAATCCAAAAGAGCGAAGCAGCGAATGTGGCACAACATTTTCGGTCGACTGATTTATGCTAGATCCTATTTAAAATCATTTCTAAACCACAAACAAATTAAAGGTAGCGTTGCCCAAAATTCTCTCTTTTCTCTTCAAGGCTGTACTCCAGGGAAGTCAATTCACAGCAGCAAGTTGTCCTTTCGGCTCTAAGATAGAGATGGGAAGCAGACTCTTGCTATTCCCCTGGATTCTCAGATATTCGGATCCGGTGTTCCTCGACTAACCCGAAATATTGACACGATTCTTTTTTTTTTCTTTTTTGGGAAAAAAATTGCGGGAACGTTTGGCCAAAATAAAATAAAATTGCTCGTCCCCTAGCCCCTTCTGTTTCTTTCAGATTCCCGAAATTCATCTCCCGATTTTCAGGAGAACTTTTTCCCGCGATGCAGATCCATTTCGCGACCCGAATCCGATCTCCAAACCCGTTCTTGAACCCCAAGTCAAATCCGTTTCTGTGCGCGGCCCTGACCATCCTCAAGGTCGACCCTTCCCCCAACCAGATCACCGACGTCCGCCGCGGTTCCATGACAATGGCGAAAACGACTGGCTCCAATACGAAGCGACCCGTTTGCCCGTCCTGCTCCAAGCCCGTACGCACGTGCCTCTGCGCTCGGATCCGGTCTCCGCGTCTCGATCACCCCTTGAGCGTCACCGTTATCTAGCACAGTCTGGAACGGAAGCACCCTCTCAATTCCACCCGCATCTTGAGGCTCGGGCTCAAGAACGTCGCCGTCGCCACCGTTTTTGACGTCAGCTTTGGCGCCCAGTTCTCGATTTCAAAGCTCGAGCGAGACTCCGGAATCAGCGCCGATGGATTGGTTAGTGTGAATTCAGGTGTCCGAAATAGGCAGCAGTCTGGAGTGGAGGTGGAAAACCCTAATTGGGTCGAAGCAAATGGAGTTTATTGTCCTGGGGACAATGGGAACTGCGGTTTGATTGCCTCAAACAATGTTGAAGTTTCTGAGGCTTCCCGGTTGCTGCAGAAAACACGCTCTTGTGGAGTCGTGTTTAGAGGTACTAGCGAACCTGTTATCAGTTTTCGAATGGGAGAGAAGGGCATTATCAAATCGATAGACCATATTTGGATGTCTCGAACAGGTCATCAAGGAGCTGATTTTGATGCCATATTAGAATGTGAGTCGGCTCGTGATGTTCTATCAAATGGATTTGTGGTTAGGAAGTTGCAAAACCTTCTATTGAATCCGAGCTTGGAGCTTGAAGAATATGAGGAATTCGTACTTGAGGTGCCGCCTGGGTCGGTACTTCTTTTCCCGACCGAGAATGCGCGCAGCATTGATGAACTCAAGGCAGCGGAGTTCGAAATCAGGAACTTGATTGTGCTGGATGGCACATGGATGAAGGCGAAGAGAATGTACAGCGAGAATCCTTGGTTGAAGCTGTTGTCTCATCTGAAGTTGGATTTGGAGGTAACGAGTTTGTACGCAGAAGTTAGAAGTCAGCCTAAGGCTGGATGTTTGTCCACTCTCGAGAGCGTCATTTACACGATGAAGGCGGTTGGGGACAGTCCAGAGGGGCTGGATCAATTATTAGATGTTTTCGAGTCAATGGTCGATGATCAGAGAAGATGTAAAGATGAAAGACTGGGTAAATCCACTTCCAAGTAAGCCTCTTCCAGCTTGCCTGCTATACCCAGCTCTTCGGCATTTTACTTTTCAAGTTCATATTGCATAATTGCATTGAATAATTGTGCCTGTTGAATTCTCGTTCACCGAGGTCTCTGTTGTAGCCTGTCCTTTGCACTGCTCAAGGTTTGCCGGAGTCTCATGCATCGTAATTGCCTACATTAGCCTTTTTCAAACTCTTCTCCAGTTGTTTCTAAGTTGAATTTGCCAAAAATGCACTGATTTTCTGCACTGTGATTGTCTTAGTTAACTCCGTGAATATTGACTCCTGGCAAGCACATTGGGTTGAGTATCAAAATATCTTCTTAAACTTTTATGCTGTAATCCAATCTATTACTAGAATATGACCTGTGTAGCACGGATATATGTAACTACATCAAAATTCAATGTATAGACATGTCAGAATTCAGATAGATATTGCCATTTCTCAAAAGACTCCCTATTTATTTAGCTTATTTTATAACTTTGGTCAGATTTCAAATAAAAAGAGAATCAATATTCATTTTACAAACAGAGTACATAAATGTTATAGCAAAGTGGGTTATCGTGCCAATGATGTATCACCACTCCATGTAAAAGACAAAGACCTTTTCACCAGCCCGATAATGACAGTTAGGGATCTTTAGAAGTTTAACACAGGAAGAGAGGCACTCAAGGTAATAGGGATTAGAGAATCTCGGCCTATCCACTGATCTAACTTAATAATCAAATTAGCTACCATATAGAGAATCATCATTCGTCCACTTTAATCGATTAATTGATGAAGAAATAACATAGTTTTCTTTATTGTATTTCATCATTCTATAATGATAATGATGACTTGATCTTATCTCATCTTATACTTATGCGTTGGGAATATTATATATTATGCTCTAGAATATCTACTTGATAAAGTTAAAGAACAAAATCAATCCTCTTGTTTATCAAATCATAGTGAAATTCCGTTAGCCCTTCTATTGCTATTGTCTTTACCCATTTCATAAGATAAAAGAGGTATTAGGTAAATACAGCTGGAAAAAATATAAATAATTCCAATGTAACCATAACATAGATTCAATGTATAAAATTGAATCTCCTTTTCACATGTTGATGCTCTGTCACAATTTTTGTGTTGAAATATTGTGATGTGTTAGGTAAAAAGCAAGAAAGGAGGAAAAAAAAAAGACAATTAGAATCAGGTTCAAACCATCCCAAAGATATTGGAAGAGCAAAAGAAAATTTACTAAAGAGGCCACATATCCTTTTCTTGTACAAACATCATTTGTTTTTAAGTAATACAGAAAGCATTGATAGTTTCTGGAGGGGCTAAGATAAGGAAGATTACATGGATATTGGGGACTTGAGCTTAATGTCAAAATTGTACTGACAAGCATATAGCATCATACAGAGTGAAAACATACAACATCGGCAGAATGCTCTTGGTTATGTTATTCAGAAGAGCTTCTCAAATCACTGGCTCATTTCTTGCATTAAATGGTGTTTTAACTTTTCTTCCACCAATGGGGATGTTTGATGTGGCTAAGTCCTAGAAAAGCAGCCGTCCTGGATTGTCAAGGAAAGAATTTTAATTCATTTATGTTTTTTTGCCTCAATGCGGAGCAGTAGTCCTTGAGTAGGTGTTGGCATGGGGTCGTAATTGTAGTGATCATCTGAGCATAACTCCCAAGAGTATCGAGTGACCAGATAATGGATTGCAGTAAGGGTTTCAATCCTCGTAAATTCATTCCCTAGGCATGTGCGAGGCCCTCCTCCAAAAGCAACAAAGCTGTAGGGTGGTACTGACTTCTGGTTTTCAAATCTAGCAGGATCGAACTTTGATGGGTCCGAGAATATGCTCTCGTCCATGTGTGTCATGCTTGATGCCCAGAAGATCTGATCATGCGTTAAACACCAAATGTATGTTAATCGGCTAGTTTCACAGATAGAGAGAATAAATAACAGAAAGTGCAAACACTTTACAAATAGGAAAAGTGGTTTGCCTCCTTACTTGCCAGCCTTTAGGAATGACGTATCCACCATACTCAATATCCTTTAAGGCTACCCTGAAGCCACCGAAAACAGGCGGAACAATCCTCAGAGTTTCCATCGCTACTCTCCATGTGTACTTCATCCTGGCAAGGTCTTCCCAAGTTAAAGGTTCTTCTGAAGTCTTGCTGTTTGCTATCTCTTCTTGTTCTGAAAAAGCAAAACAAGCTTATGATTTGTCACAACAAGGGGAAGGCACATGCTTCTGAGCTTAGTCATACAGTTTACATTTGGTTCGAATTCTGACCAATTTTGTGTATTGATTTTTCTTACATTTGGCAAGTCATCCATCATACATCAGTAAAATAGAGATCAGTCAGTATCCTTATATAGCTCAGGTCATAGTTAGAGACTGAACTGAGTTTGAACTTCTTCTTTGCCTTTTGTTTTCCTTCCTTTTTGGCCTGCAGGAGTCTCCATGCAGATTCGACAGATCTAACAAGACACGGGAAAGAAAATGTGTACCTTGAAGAACTGCTTTATAAACGGCAGGATTCTTAGATAGAAGACGCAGCACGAAAGTTATAAGAATGGATGAGGTATCATATCCAGCAACCATGACAGCCATGATATTGTGCAGAATTTCTTTGTCTGTCATAATGCATTTGTTTTCTTCATTGCGCTTACTTAACAAGCATGTGATCAAGTCTTGATGAGGAGTTGCAGTATGCTGCTCCAGTTTCACCTTCTTCTCTTGTACAACTTCCTTCAACAAAGCTTGGACCTTAGAGCTTGCATGGAGGCTCTGATTGTAGTGTGTGAAGGGTAGGTTTACTGGTATTGACAAAAGTCCCTCCACCATTTCTTCCAAACTTTGCAAGAATTTCTCTCTTTCGGCTCTTTCCTCCACACCAAAGAGAAGAGAGCATATGATGTTGAATGTAAGGTTTTTCATCAGGGGCAATGCCTAAAATCAAAACATTAGTGTTAATTACTCTTCTTTCGTTTATTAAAGAAAATTATGTGCGATCCGAGTCTATGCATCCATACTCAGAGTCAACCACAGTCGTATGAGTGTACGAGTGCACACGCCATGTGTATCTTATATTTAGTATGTACTCAAGCAGATTCAACAGAGAGAGATTACATAACATCAACATTCCGCCACTTTTTCCTTGCCCTGCCAGTGCAACTCGATGTGCTTTCTGACTTCTTCATCCATTTTCCCCACGTACTGCTTCAGGGATTCTGGTCTCAAGAATGACACGATAGAGTCTCTCACGCGTTTGTGATCTTGGCGAGTGAGTTCCATCAGATTGCTGTCTCCCAGAATCGCGCGGGTGGATGATGTTGGCTTGCTAGAAATCTTGCTGCTGTCTCCGGAGAATACCAACTTGTTTGCTGCTTGTCCGGGAATGAAGACTGTCGGTTTGCTGAAGAGAGTGAGCTTCGAGATTGGTCCATACTTCCTCACTCTTTCCTGGAGCCATTCTTCTACTATGTTTGTCCTCAGGGCTCGGAGCAGGCCAAAGCTTTGGCCTACCATGGGGATTCCCAATGATCTCGGAGGTAGCTTTCTTGATGATCGTCTTCTTCTCCAGCTTAACAGAAACAGAACAGGTGGAAGAAAGAGAAGAAGAGAGATCAAAATGTCCATTGTTGTGGGTGTGGGTACGTGTGGGTGGGTTTGTAAGTGTGGATGATGAGGAGGAAAGCAAGGGACTTATAGCGCTCTTTTTGTCAGCTAGCAAACTATAATTTTAGGTGGTAGATTCCTTGTGGTAACGTGGAATGACGATTACTATGGAGACATGCCCCACTTTGATACGACTTCTCCTTTAGGCTCCGTTCGTTTCACGGAAAATATTCTTTCGGAAAATATTTTCCGGAAATTGTGGTGTACGGGGGGCGGAAAACAAGATAGTCAAGGAAAATATTTTCCACCAAATGGAAGAAACAATTTCAAAAGTGAGGAAAATGTTTTCATTTTTTTGAAAGTGGAAAAAATTTTCCCTCTTCTTTGCTTACCTTTAAATATTGTAGCCTCTAATATTTCTTGACCTCGCTCAAGGTCGGTGAGTCAGCGATCTTTGATAAACGAACACTAGAAAATATTATCATTTTCCAGGAAAATGATTTCCTGGAAAATATTTTCCGTGAAACGAACGGAGCCTTAGATTTTGCCGATTCGTTTCGGGTACCAGGTGCTTTGTAGAAAGAAGCCGTCGAGATAAAAACAAATAGCATAAGATCCTGCCGATTTCAACAGAAGAAGTTGAGCCAGGATGTGTATTACTTGGTTTTCTCTTATTCAGTCACTATCATTAAATGCAACGGAAGGAAGCAAAACCAAAAGCCAACTATTAAAGGGTACAGACGCAAAAAACAAAAAACTGTTACGAGGTCGCATAAATTGCAAGAGAGCTCGTAGATGGGAAAAGTGTCAAATAAGTCCTAAACCTATTGGGGTTGTGCCAAATAAGTCCTAAACCTTTTTTTTTGTGCCAAATAAGTCCTAAACCTTTTGCAACTTGGCCGAATAAGTCCTTCCGGCGGACTTTGACCGGAAAATGCCTACGTGGCGACGACGTGGCGCGCCGGAGACTCGCCGACGACGACGTGGCGGCCACGTGGCGATGACCGGACCCGAATTTGTTTTCTTTCTTTTTTCTTGTGTTTCTTTGAGAAACACACGACTCCTAAGGGCGGCCCCGCCCTCGCCGGTGGACGGCGAGGGCTGGGCGAGCTCGCCCCAGCCTAGCTCCGGGCTGGGTGAGGCTCGCCCGGCCAGCAACGAGGGCGGGGACGGCCACCCCCGCCCTCGCCCTCGTCCGGCGAGGGCGGGGCTGCCCTTAGGAGTTTCCAGCGATGCAAAGTTCTCACTTCTCTGCAACATAACTATACTTCCATACTAGTGTCATTCTTTACACCTAACATGGCCTTATGTCATGTTTGGATGAATTTGGACTCTGTTTGGCAGCATATTTTGAGTGGCTGGACTAGAACATTCCAAAAAACCAGGGAAACTTATCTTTATCTAAGCATCACCTATATTGCTAGAAATGTATTTCTTATTTATTCTTGAATAAAATATACATATTTCACATTCTTGCACTAGCTAACGGCAGATTCAGTTATATAAACTCCTTAGGAAGAAAGGAATGTTGGTACTTCCGTTTCCTACTCATAATGGGCTTGGCATTGATGAACTTGAGGTGGCTGAGTTTGTAGTTATGGACTCTGATTCTGCTGGGATGGTTGGTGGATGAAAGCAAAGAGAAAGTTACAATGAAAATCCATGGGTTAAGCTGTTGCCTCATTTGAAGGCAAAAGTTTTAGGTGAATGCATATCATGCGAGCGCAGCTTAGATCCACCATTAGATAAGATGGGATCTACATGATCTGAGGGTATGAGAGAGCATGATTGGAATGCAGGCAATAATTGATCCATATGAAGTTGGAGCTTGGGGCAACAAGCATATATGGAGAAGTTAGAAGTCAACCTCAGCAAATAATATTTCAGGTATCAGCAGAGCACTGAGCATCACCTTCAACATAGCCGCAGCTTGCATCAAATAATATCTCTTGGATAGGAACTGAACACACAGCACACTACAAAAATTAATAAGCACCGTCTCAAACTTCCAACAGAAACCAATGAGATGTATTGATTCTTAAGGAGTTCAAAACCTTGTATTAGTTAACTTTATAGTAAGGTAAATCGACGAGAACTACTGAGTATGCAATTCTCCACTTGTAAGCAATAAGATCGTGATCCGAGCTGTTCAATCAAGTAGGAGACACCTCAGAAAACATGTGCTAAACTTTTTCAGTGATTTGTCTGCACAACTAAATGAACAAAAGCAAATAAAAAGTGCATTGTGGAAAATGCAAAGCTTTTTGAAGGGGAAATGATCGTTCGAGTTGGGTGTAAAAGTGAAATGGTATTTCTGACAATTACATAGCAGAGAATGACGACTGGTGTGAATGGCAGAAAACAGAAGTACCTTAGACATCAGTCATAAGTTAAGCAGAATGAGATCTCAATGAAGAGAACCCAACATATGCAGAGCTCCATCCTATTTTTCCAAAGAGAAGACTCAACTTCAGTGAAATATGCATAAACCTAGCCACAGAATTTGAAGCAACTAATTGGCATTGCTATTGGAAAAGGAAAGGGAGGAAGTAAGAAGAGATAAAGATGGACTACCGTAACCAAGAGCCTCCGGTGTCCTTGTCTTTGACAGTTGATTCTTCTCCTTTCACTTCCCCAAACCTAAGAATATTGCAGGTTTTCCATACCTGCCAATGTTGCTTCCACCAAACGGACAGAGCGTTTGCTTTCACAATAAGTATAGGAACTCTAATGCACTATCACTTCGATTTTCTTTTTCTTTTTCTTTTTTTTTTTCTGGGTGTTCTTGCTTGTGTTTTGCTGATGCGTTGCCTATTTGGGGAGCCATATCAATACAATTCAATTCTGATGAACAAATGTACTTTTGTACAAAATGTTCTATGATAAAAATGCACTACATCTTAAAACATTTAGCTTAAGCAAGGCTGCGTGATTGTCTAAATCAAAGTATGCCATCAGTTAGGCCATGCAAGATGAACACACATCTTATTCTGTCGATAAATAAGTACTTTTATAACCAATGGCTTGTAATTAACTTCATATATTTGATGTGACTTTTTGTAATTGAGGAAGTAAGTAGCCAACATGAAACATTTAGCTAATATAATCATTAATACAAACTTATTTTTCTATGAGCAAAAGTAACTCTTTTCAATGTGATAACTTGTAAGGAACTATCCAGTTTTTCCTCCACTTTATTAGTTAGTTCTTTCAGGAAGATTTAAATGTATCTAGATGTAGTAGCTCCTTAAATTATAAAGTATATCTCCACAAGCTAAATAACTCTTTTCACTGTGTTAGTAAGTTTCTAAACTGAAAATAGTTCTTAAATGCATCTTTTTTATGAAAAGAAACCTATTGCGGACCCCTTTGCACCCGGCGCTCTTCGTTTGAAGCAAAAGCATCTCTTGGTTCGACCAGTAGGAGTCTTCTTTCTTCTGCATCCCCTCCATGGACCTGGTGATGCTTACCACTCGGTGGATATGAAAATTTACAGCACAACATTCCTTTTGCAACAATGTATGGCGCTTGAAATTAGTCAGTCATCCGCAACTTCACATCTGCAGGAAAGCATGCTCAAGTAGCATAGCAGCTGAAGGCCTCCCAACAGGCTGTCTTCGAAAGCACCAGTCCAAAAAATCCTTTCCCTAGGAAGATAACGTCTCGGGTATTGGTGGAGAACTTCGCATCACCTTAAATATAGCTTGAGCCTGCATGAATGATGAAACCTTGAGCAGAAACAAAAGACACAGCTCGCATATCAAATGGTAATACGCACAGTCCCAAACTTCCATCAGAAAATACTGACATGGATTTGGTTGGAAGCATATCCTTGGAAGGACTAAAAGAACAAAAAAGGAAAGCAGCATTCTTACCCGCTCATACTCACTCCAAGGAGGTTTCCCAGTTATCATTTCGATAATAGTACATCCCAAACTCCAGATGTCAGCAGTATGATCAAGATTTGTGCTGTTATCGTTCACCATCAAGGATTGTATCAGCTGCAGGATACACTAATCCATCATTCCACCACGACAGAAAAAGAAAATAACATTAACGTTCACAAAAGCAAGGTACCTCTGGAGCCATCCAGTTTAGACTTCCCTTTAACGAGGGGTAAGCTGCTTGTCCAGTTAGCTAAGAAACGGTAGGAGATTAGTAAAGCCAAAGACCATTTAACGCTTTCATGGAACTCTCGATAAAATTGCTACATCTTCATAGGCATAGAAATATCATATCGATAAAAAGAACTAAACCAACCGCTTTCAACATATGTTAGCTCATTGCAGAGAAAAAGGGCCATAGAGCAATCAAAAAGATGATTTCAGGAAATGCTTCAGCAACAATACCTTGGCTACTGTTCAGAATTATGTCCTATGAACCATACACTTTTATCTACCCCATGTTAGGAAGGAGACGCTTCTTACTCTGACTAATTCCATCCTTCTCTTGGAAGGTAGAGGAGCAGCAAAAACAAAACAAGTGGAACCTTTTATCAAAGGTATTGCACTCTATCCACTATGCCTCATAGGAATTTTTCTGAAACCAGTAGAATAGGAAAGAACTCTCATTTGTTTTGGCATCTATTTACAGCAAGAAATCTTTTCCCCTTTATGCAACATTGTTACTCTACCCAACACAACGGGAAAAAAAGAGAAGAATATTATTCAATAACATTTCATCAATAAATCATAAACTTTTGCACGGATGAAATGCCGCAAATCAATAATGAGAAGTCCGCATTGACAGAGCATAGATGATAAACAACAAGCTTGCTTTGTTCCTTTTTCTTTTTATTCTTTTTGCACTAACTTAATTAATCAGTCACCGTGACTTACCATCCGCCATTAAATGCCCCACAGATCAGCAAGGATCTTCTGCATGCACTAAGCAGTCTTGCAGTAAAGAGGTGGAAACTCACATATTTAGCAATCCCGAAGTTAGCAAGTTTGACTATCCCAGATGCATCCACAAATAAAGTAGCTCCCTTTAAGTCCCTGCACAGGCCAAAGAATTTTCACAGGTTTGTAGGCACAAAGAAGGTCATATCGTCCTTATATCGTCCTTATCCACTATGTAAGTCATTATGTTACGGTGCTTGATCAATGGCCTAGAATTACCCATGTACGGAGTTGTTAGCATGCAGGCAAGCCAATCCAGACACAATATGGCGGGTAAGATTGCAGACAACCGGTTCTGTTAGGGCACCAAGATGCTCCTAGATATAATGGTCCATTGAACCGTGATGTGCATATTCTAGATATATGTTAAGCTGACCCTCAACCTAAATATGAATGAGTTAAAATTTTGGTGAGTCAAATTAGGAACGCCTGTTGAGCTGAGATGCACAGATTCCATGGGAAGGTGACTCTCAATTTCACTGCCATAATAATGCAGTATGTTTTGATGTCTAATCTGGCTAAGCACTTCAATTTCCTGTGTAACAGGTTGAAAAAAATCGAGGTGGCAAAGCAATCATTTACATGGAAATGATAAAAGAAAATTTTTCCACAGCATATTTGATCGAATGAGAGGATAGAATGGATCCCAGAGCATTACCTGCTGTAACTGCCTCATGCGCTTAGCCGAATTTGCATTGATAGGCAATAACTCAAGCTCCTTCAGCGCACACACAACTGTGGTTTCTCTGTCATGGAACATGTCAAAGTTCAGCTAATTGGATGTCTAAAAAAATGTGATGTGTCAAAGTTTCCCAAAGCTAACTTACTGGTTGCTTGCCATGAAAACACTTGCAAAAGTGCCACGTCCAATAAGCTGGCCTTCGAGCCATTGACTTGCTTGTGGTAATTGCTCTGTTCTTCCAGCAACTTGAGCTGAAGCTGTAGGGTTCTCCATCTATCCAAGACCTTGAGGCGTCAAAACGGGGGTGATCACCACGCAATTCTTTTTACATCAAAGTAGGGCTGAGGTGAATTTTTACAGCAAAGGGTGGTGAAAAGAAAACTTCCCAGCCTATGTTTTCGACAGTTTACGTCTAAACAGTTTAATCTGGTTCAAGTTGCTTTGATCCTAAAGAGCGAAGCAGCATGTGTGACACCATATTCGATCAACAAGTTTATGGCGTATGATATTTGAATCCTTTCTAAATACAAACAGATTAAAGGTGGTCTTGCCCAAAATTCTCTCTTCCTTTAGGAGGCATCATTACGGGAAGATCAATCCATAGTAATACATTTTCCTTTCGGTTTTAGGACAACATAGGAAGCAAACTCTGCCAGTCCCCTGGCTTCTCATATTTCAGATCCACTCTTCCTCGACTAACACGAAACATCGACCAGATTTTTTACATTTTTTCAGCCAAAAACTTCCTCGCCAGATTGAAATTGGACAATAATCATGCAAATTCCAATGAGGCAACTTCATGTGAAGTTGTGTAGCATCATTAGCAGCCGATATACAGAGCTAGGACATCTGAGAGATACATATTACATACTTGTGAGACTCCGAAAGAAAGAACTCCGTGGCTGCTATTACAATCTGAGGTGCAAACCGCAATCACCGTCCGAGAATCCAAAGAATAGATTGATTTCTCCTTTGCTAAGAAGCTACAAAGATTAGGAAAGTCTTTTGGTGAAGACACAATGAATTGCTTAAGTCAAAAGGACTTCGGAGGACGGAAGTCTTTCGGGGCCCTCAATTGTTGACTTTGCTGCCGCCGACGCTGAACAATACTGGAAAAATCAAGTACTCGCTGGCTGGTGTAAGTTTGAGGGTTAATAAGCTGAAGTCTTAATTTCAGACTAATTTGACTACTTTAAGACATTATTTAGAATAAGAATAACCTGTAAGTTCTAAAACTTGCCATTAATATGCAATCAAATGTTAAAAATTACAATCAAGCCTTAAAAATTATCAAATTGATCACTCTTTCTAGGAGCTAATATTCTCGTGTTTGTCCTCATGCCTCGGAGCAGGCCAAGGTTTCGGCCTATAATGGGGATTCCTAATGAACCCGGAGGTAGCTTTCTTGATGAACCTCTTCTTCTCCAACCTAATAGGAACAGAACAAAGAGAAGATGGGTGATCAAAATGTTCATCTTTGAGGGTGACGGGTGGAAAGCAAGAGAATTATTAGCTCTCTGATTTTGTCCGTTTCTGAACTAGTACAT
Organism: Melaleuca alternifolia; assembly: GCA_019926035.1. Taxonomy (NCBI): domain Eukaryota; kingdom Viridiplantae; phylum Streptophyta; class Magnoliopsida; order Myrtales; family Myrtaceae; genus Melaleuca; species Melaleuca alternifolia. Next base: position 33,208 of record JAGKPW010002399.1, read on the forward strand.
TAGGTGGTAGATTCCATCAGGAACATGGGATGGCTATGACCGTGTAAAACATGCATCAACTTTGAATGAGGTTTCAATAAATATGTTGCTAATTTGTTTCGTGAACTAGGGTAGGGGTGAGCATGGTCTGAATTGAGCCGGTCTAGTACTCAATTCTATTCTAGGACCAATCCACACAATATCAGTCATCAATTTTTGGCACCGTTGAAGAGCTTAGAACCGAGGACTAGATCGACCCTATGAGTTTGGTCCGATCTCATGGTCAATCCGAGACCGCTAAATTATTACCACATACCCTCCAATTAGGGTGACGATGGCAGCAAGGTGGGGTGGCGAGCACGGCACAAGGCCGACGAAGAGCGGTGAGGTGGGCGCCCACGACCAATAAAAAAATGGCGAGGATAATTATGCCTAGTTTTTTTCTCTGGAACAAAAAAACAGAAATTTCTGTTCTAGGGAACAGAAACAAGTTTTACCATACAAGGCCCTAAGTGTCCATGCAATTGCTTTGTGAAGTCATTTCCATGCAATTCTAAATTGAGGCTAACATAATCTAGAAGATAAAACATCATGGAATAATGCTAAAAATAAACACTCAAGGTATTGAAGTGCAATACAGTAAATAAACACTCAATTAATTTAAGGCGATTAATTAATTACGAAAATATAAGACCCACAACTCGTCGGGTATTTAATAATACATGGCATAATCTTAATTGACTTAAGCTAAACCTTTACATACGCGAGACTGGAAAGGACATCGGTTCACCACTGCCAAGCCACATAAATACCATCCTGTCGATCACCATTACGTGACATAATCCAGGAGGTGTCGAATAACTACTCAATGCATTTAATAAAACAGATCATCAACGATATTCATAGCGAGCTTAAATGGATGGTCTCATAGTTGATAAGTAATTTAATCATGTAATTCAACTAACTCAAGTCATTCCAATAAGTTATCCATCAAAACATGCATCACGTGCATCCAACTGTTGACAAGCAAAAACTCGATATGACATGCAATCGAGTGAACAAACATCGGGAAACAAAAGAAACACTTAGTTGTCTATCGTTTCAATTATTTTTAAGAATATTCTCATTAATCAAACTAAACACACTCTAATAAAGGTGTTGATTAATTAAACCAAACAAATTCTAATGTTAGAAATTGACTTTTTAAGCAAAACCGACATTTCTAAACTAAACTTCAATTTTCCTTTTTTAATTTTTTTTACAACTAAGAAAATTATATTTTTACTATTTTATTTTTTAATATAATAATATAAAACTGCATCGGGGTCAAGTTTTCTTTAAAAGAACATTTTTAAATTTCGGACTTTTAATTAAATAATTAAAAACTATTTAATTATAATTTTTATTTATATAATATTTCATTTTATATAATATTCAAAACCTGGGCTGGGCTCCGAAAGCCAACCCGTGGACTGGGCCTTCCTAGCCCTCACACAAATTGGATCTCATTCAAGAGGGCCCAATTCAAATTCTAATTATTAAAACAAAGGCCCAACCCCTCCGTACTAAAAGCCCAACTAACTCAAGCCCAAGGCCCAACTCAAATTCTTTTTTTTTTTCGTTAGGCCCTAACTATATTAGCCCAATACAACCTATACCAATCTAAACTCCATTCAGCCCATAATCTAACAAGAATAATTTCGGCCTAAACAGAATTTGGCCTAAACGAAAAAAATCACTCACCTTGGCTGTGGACGGCGGAGGGCTGAGGAAGCGGCCACCGAGTTGAGGGCAAGCTGAGGGTCGGACGGGCCGGGGAGAGGGCAAGCTTCAGGGGGACCGGCGAGCTGAGGGTCACGCAAGCTTGAGCTCCGCGAACTGAGGGGCGGAGATGGACGCGAGCTGAGGGGTGGTACGAGCTTGAGCCGCGACGGGAGCAGGGGCGAAGGACGAGCCGCGGAGCTGAGGGATGCAGTGGGAGGCGGACCGCGAGCTAGAGGTGCGGAGCTGTGGGTGTGAGGGAGGTGAACCGTGGAGCTAAGTGATGCGGCGGGAGGCGGAGCTGAGGGGTGGCACCAGCTTCAGCCGCGACGGGAGCAGGGGCGAAGGAGATGAGCAGCGGAGCTGAGGGATGCGGCGGGAGGCGGACCGCGAGCTGAAGGAGCGGAGTTGTGGGCGTGAGGGAGGCGAACCGCGAAGCTAAAGGACGCGGTGGGAGGCGGAGCTGAGGGGTGGCACGAGCTTCAGCAGCAATGGGAGCAGGGGCGAAGGAGACGAGCCGCGGAGTTGAGGGATGCGGCGGGAGGGGGACCGCGAGCTGGAGGAGAGTAGCTGTAGGCCTGAGGGAGGCGAACCACGGAGCTGAGGGGCGCGGCGGGAGGCGAAGCTAAGGGGTGGCACGAGCTTGAGCCGCGACAGGAGCAGAGGCGAAGGAGACGAGCCGCGGAGCTGAGGGATGCGACGGGAGGCGGACCGCGAGCTGGAGGAGCGGGAAGGCGTCCTCGGTGGCTGTGAGCTGGGGGGAAATCGACCGGAGCTGGGGGGAGCCGACCGAAGCTGAGAGAGAGAGCGTGAGCTGTGGCCGAGAGAGAGAGAGCGAGAGAGAGACCCCTCCCCTCTTTTTTCTGCCGCCGCCTCTCCTCCTCTTCTGCCGCCTCCTCTTTTTTTCCTCTCTGCCTCCACTAGGGTTTCTTAACCAAGGAAGAAGAAAGGTAAGGGGGATGGGCCACGCATGGGCCTTCTACAAGTGGGTGCGCGGGCCCAAGGGAGGAGTAGGGGCTATAAGTGCTGGAAGAAAAACTTTCCTTTTTTGTTTTGTTTTGTTTTGTTTGTTTTGCTTCAATGATAACAATAATAATAACGACAAATACAAAGTGCAACTTTAATCCCAATGAACTGAAATTTCTTTTATAGAACCAAATTAAGTAGAATTTGTCGGACCGGTAAAAATTAGGTGTCAACAGTTTCAGCAATACATTTATCATTTTCCCAAAGACATGGCCATCTAAAATTTCCCAATAGAGCAATGAGTGTTATGATTTTTTTTTCACAATAAACACCTAAACATTTTGGAAAGCTCACTATAAGGCTTTTTTCTTATAGCACCCAATTTTTGCTAATGTGGATTGTCTAACCAAGTGAGAGTGAGGTCGCGACTGTGCCAATGTTACTATTTTTGCTAATCAAAAGAATCTTCCTAATGCAAGGAGAGTTGACATATGGCCGTTATGCTTTTCATATTCCTTTAATTTCTAAAAACAGCTATTACCAAGATAAAAACAATTTGCTATTTATATGGATGCCACTATAACTCGTATAACTATCATTTTGTTAGGAGATGAGACCAAATGAGATTTCAAGTGGCTGTGAAGAAGCCACAAGAGAAAATTACACAACAAAATCTTAAACTTTGTGCAATTGTCAATTTAGTTCTAAATTATCAAATGTATCAATTTAGCCTTTTACATTTTACTAATTAAATTCCCTCAACCAATTTAGATAAAGAATTTATTGATATGAACATTGCTTGTCCTATGAGGCACGGCCATTGCCGACCATAGGGGAGGGTGAGGGACAACCTCGCCAGCTCTAGGCAAGGGCCACCACATTCACACTATGTCTTAGTGTCACAGCCTTGGGTCTTGGCAAGGGGCTGCAACACCATTGTCGCCCACATGAGAGCATTACAACCTTCAACATATCTGGGCAATGGCGTTGGCTTAAGGCTGTGACACCCTCATCTTGATCCAGTAAGGATCTGTTTAAAACTTTGTTTGTCAGCCCTTAGTGCCCCCCCCCCCCAAACCAAAAACAAAAAAAGAAAAGGAAAGAAACCAAAATATTTAAAGATATATAATAAAAGTGACAATGTTAACACTGTCACTGGTTGTGCCATGTAGGACTACTACCACCAGTATCCACATTAGTAATGGCTAGATGAACTCAATGGTAAAACATGAAAGAATTTAGGATTAAATTAACATCATTGAAAGGTTTACGATTGAATTAATATAAACGTAGTATATTAAATCATAATATACTTGATGAATAATGTGTGGAGCCTAAACACACATATAAGCATTTACAATTGAAACTAAATAATGTACATAAGTAGGCTAAACGATCTTGGGATTCAAGAATCACTTAGAGGATCAATAAGGGCAAGTTCTTCATTTTTATCTCAAAATCCAGTGCTCATTAATTAGATTAGGTAGGTTATAATATTAGAACGTAATTTGCTGAGCCAGACTAGCTTTTCTAAATAATCTTTTAGTTTTTCGAATTTTTCTAGTTATTATTGTATAATCATTTATAATTATTATTTAATCAAGAAAAAAAAAGGAACCGAGCTAGGACCTAAGGGCCAGTCCAAATCTGGGCTATTGTGGGCTTTCAATTTTAGATCACGAGAAAAGGAAAAAACTAAGAAATGAAATGGGCTCATTTATACAAGCCCAATCTAGTTTTAACCAGAAACAAGCTTGAACTCAACAAGCCAATTTTAAGCCCACGCCCACCACAATTTAAACATGCTATAACCCACTTAAACCCATTGCTAGCCCGAACCTAATTGAACCAACGAAGCCGAAAACTAATCAAAATTAAACTAAAGCTCAAACTCTCTTTAAACCAAAACCAGCCCCTGTCCAAAACCCATTTGGAACCATCCTTTTTATATTCGTCCCACGCTCATCGTCCACCACTTCCGATCACCGGACCTCCACCGGGCTGCCACGGACCATAATTTACTCTCAAAGATGATCATGATGATGCGTCACACGCTGAATGGAACATACCGGCAAAATCCAGTCAAGCACCATGAGAAACTGGCATTCATAAGGAGTTTTCATTTCCTTTCCTGACAAACATTCACGCTGAGAACATTACAGAAGCACCAAACTAAAACACACAGGGAATGGAGCATAGACAGTATCAGTAGCATTGAAAAGATGAAGGAAACAAAATCTTTGTTGAGGTTAATCAAAGATTATTATGAAGACTCTTATCACTACCCGTCTAGTACAATTCAAAATCGGAGGAAATTATATCATAATTTGGTTCGAACAATTTGACGAACACGAGGTGTGCTGTGGATTAAAGAGAGGACATTAATCGTTCCAAAACTTGAACCCACATCCAGATTTGCAAGAGACCACCTAGACGTGCTCGAAATCAATGGGAGTAGCTCAGCGAAACACTAATATGACTTGAAAGAACAACTCGGTCCACGTTAAAGCTGAGACGAGGCAGAAGAGAGCACGGCTACTTCTCGGACGTGGGGGACCCTATCTAGCCCGGCAACAGTGGCTAGAAGGTGGGCCAATTGCCCTAACATCACCGAGCCAGAATCCTTGGGCAAAAGGGGTTCGCGTCGGCTGTTTGTTAGTAAAACAAAGTGGACAAGATGATAGTGTGTGGGTCAAGTTACAAGTGTTAATATATTCTAGTATTGCAAATGAAGATGATGGGCTATGTGGGCTTGATCCTACTATATCCGCATACGGGTGTACAAATAGTTCTGTGATTTTAGAACAATTATTAGGTATTGGAATGCATGCTGATCATAATTGGCTTTAATCCCCGTTTATTATTAGCACAATTATTAAGTGTACTTAGCACTTCGAATGTATGCGGATCATAATTGGCTGTAATCCTCGTTTATTTTTTTATTTATTTATCAAAATTTCAAAATTACCCTATCAATTTATAAGGGGAAAGTGGACTTAATAATATTCATGTCCTATTAAAACAGTGTAATTGTTGGCAATCAAGTTGGGATTAATTTTAGTATTTAATTCCGAATTTTATAATATTTTGCCTAACCAATTCTCACAACCTTTGGAATGTAATACATGACCAACTTTTATTTTCATAAATTATGAAATTCGGAATAATAATAAACATAAAATTATTTTTTTTATTCCGAGAAATTCTAGTGTCTTTTGACGAAAGATCTATTCACTTTGCAACTTCACCCAAAGGTTTGCTTCCATTATAGAAAGACTAGTTACTATACTCATAGTTTTATCTATCACTTTTACTACTTCGATTCTTCTTTCTGAAAAACAATACAATCATCTTTTTAATTGTTTTTTAACAAGTTTTTTGAAAATATGATATTTTTATTGAGACTTTATTATATCATGAGGAATTTTTGGGAGAAACCATTAATAATATTATGGAGTAAATAATTAATTAAATAAATTATTGTCATGCCCTGAATTTTGATTCGGTTATTTTTCTTATTCTTGGCATTATTTTCTCAAACAGTTTAAATGAGAAGAATGAACTCATCGAAAAAACAACAAAGCTTCAAGAGAGAGAGAGAGAGAGAGGTGGTGAGAAGGGTGTCACTGGCTCAACTTGAGGTCGCCGGTTGCAAAATGGAGCAGCTCCGAGGAAATATCACTCTTACTCACAGAAGAGTTTTTTTTTTCTAGTTTTTGTTTCGTTCTTTTTATTTCTTATACTTTTTGGTATTTTTTTTATTGCTACTGCAATTCGCTTTTGTCCTTGTGAGCGCATGTTGGCATTGCGAAGCCAAGGTGAAGGATGCGGTGAGGCAAAATTATAATAAAAACTTTTTGGTATTATTTTTTTATTGCTACTGCAATTCGCTTTTGTCCTTGTCAGCGCGTGTTGGCAATGCGAAGCCAAGGTGGAGGATGGGGTCAGGCAAAATTAAAATAAAAGAACCGGGGCGGGGCAGGGCAGGGCGGGGAAATAAAAAGGAAGGGAAAGGCCAAACCGGAGAAATAAAGAAAGGAGTTGGGGCCAGCCTGCGGGACAAGCTCGCCCAAGGGCGGGCGCGGGCCAGGTGGAATTGGCTCCGATTCGATCAATATTTTTCGACTTACAATTTGTTTTTAAAATTTTAAAAAAATAAAGATTCAAATTCAATTAATTGGAAACAATTAATAATAAATTTTCTTATAGAAACATTGGTCACTTATGTCTGGAAAAAGTGATGATTTATCAGACACTTAATTCTTTGGCTTCCCACAAGTCCTTTGAGTAAGTTTGCATTGGAGTTGCAATTCGAGAGAATCGAACTCTCGAAAGTTAGAGGTAGCATTGCAGGTGAACAGTGCACGTTGTCGGACTTCTTCGCATATTGCGTTACAAGGAAAGGATTCTAGTTCTATTTTGCATGGATTTTGGGCGTTTAAAGTTAATTTTCGGCTTTTGTTGGGTTGCAGCTTGTTGGTTATTGGATAACGCCGAAGAAAGGATAGCGGTTGTGGAACGTCGATGCAGCCTGGGATCCCGACACCGGAAGGGGAGCAATCACGGGAATATCCAGGAACCATGAAGGCAAATTGATATCAGGTGCTGCAAAACAGATGTAGGCTCCTAATCCACACATGGCTGAAATCCTAGCTCTTAAATTTTGTTTGCAGAAAGAAGCTACTATACAACACGATGAACTGAACTCTTTAAAACGAAAAAGCATTTCAGTTTCCTTTTATTCTGATTCATGCATCAGAGTTTTCCATTCATGGGACAACAACTTAAGGAACCCATTTAACCCACAGCGGGATGAGGATGCCGTCTCTCCGACAACCTTGCGCTCGAGGAGCTCGCTCCTGAGGAGCGACGGCGGCTTCGGCGGCGGAGTCTCTGGCTTCGGCAATATCTGGAGGCCTATCGCCATCTTCACTTTGCCAGCGACCGTGGTACTAAACCTACTCCTCTCTCCGCCATCTCTCTCGTGGGTAGTTCAAAACAGAATTAGTCGCTAGTAGCCACGGAGCATGATTTAATTGATACTAAATGGAGCACTAGTAGTTAATGGCCTCTCAACTAGTCAAAGTGTACTGCAAGTTTGCTACCTGCAGTGCAAGGTTGTAGTCTCAATTGAGGAAGAACTTATTGCTGAAACTGAGTCTTTCAGCCGAGTTGAAATTGCCCTAAAACCGTGAAGATGGATGCTTTCTGCATATCTCACTAGGCTTATTCATGCCATTCTTCGAATCACAATTGTGGAAACTTTCTTTCTTGGATATGTCTTGTTAGTATCGCTGGGTATGGGTAATGCCGATTGATTTTTCCAAAGAACTTCGCGTTTGGTGGGTGCTGATCAAGACTTTGTTGTAGAGATTTTCTGAGTTTGCTAACTTTGTGGAAACACCAATGGCGGTTGGATTGGATGTTGTGTTTTTTTAACTTTGCTTGTGGAACCCGTTTCCTGAAATATAGAGGGCACATAAGCAGTCTTTGTTTAACCAAAAACTAGAACCAGTACAAAATTGTGGTCATCGGAGAAAATTGTATGCTGCTTTGAGATGTATTAATTTTTGTTGGAGGATTAAAGACAATGCTCTTTTTCTCACTGCCTCGGTTAAAAAGCGATACAAAATGATGCAAAGAAAGAAAGAATGATACAGCAAAATCAGAGGGACCGTTACAAACGGTTTCGGCAATTAACTCCGCCGTTACAAACGTTTTGATATTTCTTTCAACCTGATATCAACAAATAGTTAGCACCATCCTAACTATTGTGTGGGTTTCTAAGCTCCAGTTTTCTATTCTATCGGATATTAAAGTGGAGATGTATTTTCGGGCAAGGGGTTAATGATGGTTATATTCGAAGCAGCTTTTTCTCGGACGAAAGAACGGCAGCATCATTGTCCCTTTATGTGTAGAGCCGGGGGTAAGACAATAATTGCATATTTCCGTAGGACTTACACAACATGACTTCCAACTTTCTATTTTGAAGTATCTAGGCTTTTGGTTCATCATTCTTGCTTTGAACGACCTGACCAACACTGGGGCTGTGATGGAAAAATTTTAAATGGTCCTGGCGCACTGCGCCGCGCCACTAAGGGGAGGACATTTAGCGGGTGGGTCCCGCCCGCTATCTCACAGCCAGTGGGGCCCACCCGCCAGGTGTCCCGCCCCTAGTGGCTCGGGCGTAATGGGCCTGGACCACCTCATATCTCCTCGGGCTGTGACCCTGTCCAGTGGCTCGGAACTTGCCCTAGTGTCCCTGTAACCGTCAACCTATCCTCATTGGTACTTACAGTAAACACAAACTGCTAGCCATTCATTCACAACTCTGACTCAAGTGCTTGACCAAACCACATCAATAGTCCACTTGCAAAAGGATGTTTCCAAGGGCACCATCGCCCCGTGAAACTATGCAGAAGACAGAGAGATCAATCTGCGCTTTCCCAACTCTAAGTTCTTGCTCAACTCCTTTTTAGCCTCGCCAAGACTGGAGTCAGGATGGGGGGAGCAAGAAATAGTAAAAGTATGCCACATTACCTAGTAGTCAAAGACATGAGTCTTTGAACTAGGCCAACTAATTGAAGCCCCAAGTTCTGCATTTCACTTGGATCTTTTCATGTTTTCTCAGCGCGACAATCAATTCAAAAGCAAGACACGCCAGCTTAACATTCAAATGCAGCTTTGGTTCTACAAAAACTATTCATCAAGTCGATCGATTCAAAAGGGCAAACAAAACATGAAACTGGGAACTCAAAAGCGTCTGAGGAGAGATGTCCAAATAAATAATAATGAAACTACTGCATTTGTCGAGATAACTGTTTGTTATCGTCCTCTACTCCACAGGGAGTCGGCGTGAACGAGGGCAGTCCTCAAAATAAATCTACACCAACAAACCGCACCTGGCAAATCCAAGAGCAATGATGATGACGTCGGACATAAATCAGAAACTTGGGTTCATGTCCTCGCTTTGTATCATTTGGATCAACTGCTGGTTCATCTGGAGCACCTCGTATCTCCGGGCAATGTTGGTTGAAGCAACCCTGTTGCTGGTAGCCTGAAAGTTGATGTGGCAAGATGAGTCTAAAACCCGTATTGTAACTCATATTGACTAATATGGATCATAAATGGATTAGCTTAAAAGGTAAAATGAGTTTTAAATGAGCCATTTAATAATTTAATGGGTCATTAACAATACATTTAAAAAAAATATGAAGTAAATCTTTTTGAATTTAGTTAAATATTGAAGTGTTTTAACAATAAGGGTCGAGTATGGGTCTCTAAAATTGTATTATATGAAAATGGATAGAAATGGGTTAAATATGTCAATATGGGTCGAATCATTTTTTACCCAATTCAAACCTTACCCGACCCACCCATTTGACACACCTACCTGAAAGAGACGATCCTCCACGAACTCGAGGGTCGAGATGACGCGTGAGATGAGTCTAGCAATCAGGGCTCTAAGTCTTGTAAACAACAAAAAAATTTGTCAAACATAGTCTTTCCCAAATAAGTTATGAAACTAATGATAAATATCAGAGTACTATGGGATACACGTCCCCTCTTCCAATCGACCGCTCAAACCGCACTTACCGCACTTAATCACAAATGTACATATATAAATTGAGACTGCTCAAATTTACTACCCGAGTCTAGCGGAAATGATGTTGGTCATCCTTCCCCTTGCCCTAAAAATGGAGAAAAATATTTACAAGGGGTGAGATGAGTCCAGCAAATTATCAAATAGAGTCTTTCCCAAATAAGCTATGAAACAGAATACTAGGGGATACACGTCCATTCTCCTAATCGATCGCTCAAACTTCACTTAATCACAAATGCACATATATTAATTGAGGCCACGCAAATTTACCGCCCGAGTCCAGCGGAAATGATGTTGCTCATCCTTCCCCTTGCTCTGAAAATGGAGAAAATATTACAAGGGGTGAGATGAGTCCAGCAATCAGGGCTCTAAGTCTTGCAAACAACGAAGAAATTTATCGAACAACGTCTTTTCCAAATAAGCTATGAAACAAAAGATAAAGATCATAGTACTAGGGGATACACGTCCCCTCTCCCAATTGACCGCTCAAACCGCACTTAATCACGAATGTACATATATAAATTGAGGCCGCGCAAATTTACTGCCCGAGTGCAGCAGAAATGATGTTACTCATCCTTCACTTTGCCCTGAAAATGGAGAAAATATGTACAACGGGTGATATGAGTCTAGCAATCAGGGTTCTAAGTCTTACAAACAACAAAAAAAATTGTCAAACTGAGTCTTTCCCAAATAAGCTATGAAACAAAAATAAAGATCAAAGTACTAGGGGATACACATCCCCTCTCCCAATCGACCGCTCAAACCGCACTTAATCACAAATTTACAGATTCTATATAAATTGAGGGCGTGCAAATTTACCACCCGAGAGTTCAGCGGAGATGATGTTGCTTGAAAATGGAGAACATAGCAACCAATTAAAGTTTCACACATTTACATTGACAGGGAACAGAGAAATATTTCAAACATCTTACAATCCGACTTCCGTCTCCTCCCCAGTTCCTCACTTCTAGATCTGGTGCAAATCATTCAAGTGGGAAAGCATACGTATTGGAGATATTAAAAGATCAATTTTTAGAGACGTATCATGCTTTCGTTTCAATAGATGTTTTTTATCTAAGCCAAATGTAGAGAAACATCGAATGGACATACCATTAGTAATGAAGCGGTTATCTTGCGCTATGACGACATAGTTGATCCAATGCCTGTCAATACTTAATTAGATCAGATACAATTAAGTCAGGTTAGATTAAACCATTAAATTGTTTAATAGATGGAATTTTGTTATTATGAGTTAGAATCTCCATATTTGTGGTAGAAACATTTGTCAGAAAGCATTGTCTCGTCGCAACAATGCTTGAGATTTTAAAGTACCTTTTGGGTTGGCTTTTCTTATTCTTTTTTTCTGTTGAATATAAGTTTTTCTTTCCAGAAATGAAAAAATAAATAAGAAATAGAAAAGAAAAAGTAAAACGTACATTACAAGGTATTGGATTGAATTTATGTCATTTCATGATTTACTTCTGATTGAATAATTGAGTACATGAGTAGAGAGTCACATTTATAAATACGAGGAATAAGTGGCATTCTTTTAAAGAGATTTTAGATCGAATTATATGCGAGTAGAGTAAACTACATAAGTTAATTATGAGCCATGAAAGACATGCACTTACATAAGTAAAATTAAATAAGGTGATATTCACATCTATGGTATCTAAATCAAGTAGTATTTCTTCAACAAAGCTCACCACAATTTGTGAATGCATGAGCAAGTACGAGAAAAATAAAATTAATTAATCGATTTTTTGTCCTCGTCAGTATGTCTAGTGACACTACATATGCGTAACAAATTATATTAGAGAAGATATTAAATGAGATATAATAATATTTGCGTACAAGGACACAGGTGATAAATGAAGGGTAATGGGGGACCATGCGAAGAGCAAAAGTCGAAAGAAAGACATGTTATCCCCAAAAGTGTTATATGTTGACTAGTGGTGGACTCTCTAAGAAACCCAACTTGCTATATACAATATTAAATTAAATACATTAGATTGATCGTTCATTTATTATAAGGATAAAAAAGTTCAATTCCTTAAAAAAAATTATTGTCAAATAGCTTTCTATCCTCTCCCTATAAGGTTTAAAAGTTGGACCGTGGCACGTCCTGCCATTATTTTATGTTCTCGTGATCTTCTTCTCTGTTCAAGTATATCGTTGCATCTCCATGAATTATCGACTTAACAAAATGTGGCTTCCGGCAAACGATGGAAGACGGGACAAAGCGGGTTCGCCTCACAATAATTCAATAAATAAATAAATAAAATAGAAGAATTAACGCAATGAGCTCGTTAATTCCACAATTATCGCACGCTCTTTAGAGTAAAGTCCGATGACTCGCAGCAAAACGACCATAGAGGGTTGCTTATGCAAAAACAGTAGCACATCCCTAAAGCAGATCAAATCAGATGGAGTCATGCTCAATCAGTAATCGTGTTCGTCCTCCTCGTTAAAGAAAGGGTTCAAATGACCAAACTTGCAAATTCACTTGACTCCATCTAAATCATGAAACATGTGTTTTGGACGTCATGTTGATGTAAAATGATAAAACAAAGAGTCAAAAGATAAAACTTGGGGTGATAGATTCATGTTTCTTCCTGAAGGGTATTGCTAACTCAGTGATCTAAAATTTTGCTTAATATGTAGCGAGTACTCTAAACATTATATTCTTTCAATATCTGCCTCAACATTCTTCTTCTTCTTCCTTTTTTTTTTTCAATCAGAAAATGCCTCAACATTTTGAAAAAACTCAATATGAGGCTTTTAGTTCGTGTGACGCAATTTTTACCAAGATGGATTGTCTAGCTAGGTGAAAATGAGCACGTGCACAGCTAAGTTATTCTTTTCTCCCGACTAATTTTCCTTTTCTTTTGGTTCTCGTACGTCTTTCATTCTATCCTTCTATTTCCTCATTCGAGTTTAAAGAGTAGGAAGGAAAAGCTGAGTTTGAATATGTAAGCTGCAATTATCTTTTTCTTCTCTGCTTCTGCATATGCATATTGGCAAGTTGTTGCACTTGATACTCCATTATTTTGATGTACAGGTGAAAAGTAGAGGCGTGTCAATCTTTCTTATGCAGGCCATGATGCTAGGGACCCTTCAAGCACTGTGGGATGTGTTTCCCTTGTTTTCAAATACTGGGTGGGGGGGAGAAATCTAACGTTGGTACTATCCCATTCAGTTTGCAATTCTCCAAATGACATTATGCATCTCGTTTTGCACACTGAGATGCAACTGGAATGTAACGTTCATTGAATGGTGTTTAGTTAACACATGTTATAAGGTCGTAAATACACCTACTTTATGGTATAGCTCCTTACAATTGGGCTGCATACAGGGCTTGGATCTTCCTAATCTATTGGTTGAAACTCAAATGAAAGGGTTGTCTTTTGCTGAACTGCTGACAATTCCAGAGCAAGATGATTGGGTGTACAGTGATGAGAAGTCCACCTCATGTGTAGCTTATGTTATAAAATGGCATTGTTACTTGTAACAGTCCCAAGTATATGGACAGCTCTCTGCTCTCTCTTGAGCCACCACATCATGAGTTGGAAAGTCATGTGAATGTAGTTCCATGGAAAATCGACCGTTGCCTTCTCTACTCTCTTCTTCAGCCAACCCTGCTTGAGCTTCACTCGGCAAGTCAGGCGATTGCAGTTCCGTGGAGGATCGACCGTTGCCTTCACATGTTAGATTTTGATAAAATAATCTGGAGATATTTACGGATCTAATGGGATCATAGTAACAATTTAGATCAACCCAAACACACCTTCTGATGGTGATGGGCCTATTGCATTTGTTGCCGACTCTGAAACTTGCAAATCAAAGATTGTTGGCCCTGAAAGAGCTAGTGCAACACCTAGAAGGGGGTTGAATAGGTGTTCTTGCTGTAAAATGCGGAATTTAAAATTTGCAAGAACACCGGCCCAAATAAAGAGAGTAAGTAGGAAGAATTATGCACAGAGGATTATAGTGGTTCGGCTTTCTGCAAAGCCTACGTCCACTCTCGGTCTAACAGCCAACAAGTTGGAATTCACTAAAGTGTTTAACAAGAGGTTACAAGTTGAAGAACAGTCTCTCTAAGAATAAAGTAACTCTTGTGTAACACTAAGTGTGTATGTGTAAAACTTCTTTCAGAATTTTTCTCGTGCAACTTGTCTACTTAGTCTCCAGAGGAACACTCCTTAAATACTACCTCAGGCCAAGCCGACCGTTGTCTCTTGCCGTAGTTTCATCCTTCCAAACTTCCCGTTTGGACAAGATCATTCTTGGAGATCTCCTGTTGACTTCGCAGATAGAGGAGAGAGGGTGTTGATTGTGACCGCCCATACAGCCACTGTCGTTACCTCCCAAAAGAAGCTTTATCTTCGAAGTCTTCGACTTCTGCTTTTGTCAGAACTTTCCAATCTTGATACGTGAAAGGACGGACCGAGTTCCAAGGATAATGATGAAAAGAGATTTCCGCTTTTTGGCTTTTCTTCATGAATGTAAGAGCGAAATCTCTCTAGGAACCTGGTAACGTTTCAGACAATGATACCACACATTGTCTATCGGATCATACAACGTTTTCGATATAGGCAGTACTCTTCTCACGGGTACAGATGGATCACTCATCGTCTACCGATATAAGCAGTACTCCTATCGCCTATCGAAACACGTGTACAGACGGAACATCATCGTCTACCGATATAACCTTGATAGACGGAACACCCATCGTCTATCGAAACACAGCCTTCTGTCCATCCGATCCATACATCGTCTAACACCATAGACGGAACCTGTATCGTCTGGCTACAGAAAAACATCGATATACGCAAGATAGACGGTGCACACATTGTCTATCGATATAATCTGTTCATGCCTTGGTCTTTTTCAGTCCTTGCGATTCATACATCGTCTATCACCCTAAACGGAACCTGTATCGTTTAGCGACTGAAAATATCCAAGTGTTCCTGCTTTCAGTCCGTATGATCATACATCGTCTATTACCATAGACGGAACCTGTATCACTGTCGACTGAAATACAAGTATTTCTACTTGATCTCCTGTTTTGTTAGCTTCCAAGCTGATCATACATCGTCTATCAAATATTCATATATCGTTTATTGGCATAGACGGAGTAGAACTTGTATTTGTTTTGTCATGTTTAAAACTCAGGTTGTCATAAACGGAGTTTGTTTTGTCATGTTCAAAACTCAAGATACATACTTCAATAGGCCCAACATTGCGAGAGTCGCTTGTATGCTATGACACAATTGAGGGATCCATGTCCATTGGAGTATTTCCACTTACATCACGAGATTCGAGATTCTCAACCGGAGCGTCGTAGAGAAATGGCCAATTTGGTAAATATGTCAGCGAATCACCTCCATGGAGCTCCCACTGCCAATTTAACGTAGTGTTGGCCGGGATGTAATCATTTGGAAACGATCATAGCTCTCTCCAATTTTGTTATTCTTTACCAGTTTCACAAGGAGTTTGCTAGATATACATTTAAATATTCTAGTTATTTATGGTATTGCTAGATATTTATCTAAATGCATTTATGATATTGCTAGATATTGCTAGATATTCATCTAAATGTATTTTATGATATTGCTTGATGTTTATCTTTAATGCATTTATGATATTGCTAGATATTGCTAGATATCCATCTTAAGATATTTATGATATTGCTAGATATTTATCTAAATATTTAGATATTGCTAGATATTTGTCTATATGTATTTATGATATTGCTAGATATTTCAAGATATTCATCTATTTGTATTCATCATTGCATGTTTTTTAGTTAGTAGTTTAAATTTACTTTTATAACGAATTAATTTGGGCCTCCAATACACCCCATCTCCAGCCATTGATCTTCTTTGATCCTGATCTTCGTACTGTCTCCTACTGACCAAATAAGTTGCTCCTAGATTCATTAATGCTCTAAGTTCTTGGCTATATAAAGGGGGCTTCTTGGAGACGATTAATAGAAAAGAGGGGAAAATCGTTAGAAAAGAGAGACGAGCGTGAGAAAATTAAGGGAAGTGGAGAAAGTGAAGGGAGATTCTTTCACCTGCTCCAAGAGAAAAGGAAAGCAATGGTGAGCTTTTAATTTAAAAAGAAACGCACATAAAGAGAAATTATAAAGAGAGAGGGGGAGTTTGGTCTTTCATTGGACCAAAAGTCTTTTACTGTTGCACCCTTCCTTGCTGATGATGAAGCGGCCACACTGAAGGATCGTTTTTTAATCCTGCCCAATTGAACATTGAGAAAGAGGTGGCCATAATCAGAAGACTGTGAATTGGAGTTTCTTGGTCTTCCACGCACCCACGGCTTCAATCGGAGAAAATCGTCCTTCGCTCGCGAAGTTCCTTCGCCACTAATCCGTTAGGAATCGCAAGTTTGCTCCATCACTAGCATTCTTCTCAAGTTTGCCACCTTGAGTTGTTGCGCCCCCATTGCATACAAAGCCGATCCCACCGCAACGAGCCCACGAAGCCTAGAATTCAAGCTTGGAAGGTTGATACGTAAAGTTAGGTAAAATATCTCATCGATATTAATTCAATTTGACTTATAGATAATTTTCCTAATCTTGAGTTATTTGGACTAACTAGTGTTATCTGCAAAGATTTTAAAAGTCAAATTAAATTAGGAAATTTTTTTCCTAATCCTTGAGAGCTCAATTAATTCGGAGGGATCAGACGTCTCTTCTCGCCCTCTCCATCTTCGTTCTATCTTCGTCTCCTCCTCGGACCGAGCCCTAGACAGCTCCACTTCATTCGAAGCGGAGGTGAAAAAATTGGGTATCCTCCTCTCTCTTAGTTCTTTGGGAATTATTATATACTGTGGTTTATGCAACTAAAGTGAATTCGAAATTCAATTATGGTAGAAAATGTGAAAATTTTATCAATTTTTTTCGTATTCATCTTGCAAACTTGGCATCGCGCAGGCCGTCCTTCGTCCTGTTCGATATCGGCAGTCGATCGAACTTCGTGGACCCAGCGTAGGGAAGGAGAGAAGTCGCGTCGTCTTACGCTCCTGCAGGCGGCGGAGGCAGCGACAGGGGATTGGAGCCCGAATCGGGCTTGCGGGCCTCGATCCACGAGTCCAGGAGCTCGATCTCCTGGATCTCCGAGAGGCGATGCTGCTTGCGGACTTGCTTCGACTTGGGCCGCTTCATCGTCGGCTATAGGGAAGCGATAAGAGGCGGGCAGGTCTCCTGCGACCTCTTGATGGAGATTGCGTGCTTCCTCCGAGGTTAGCGAGGGATGGCTGTGGAGGGTTTAGGGTTTTTGCAGAGCGGTGCAATATGTAGGAGGTGGGGAAGTATGTGCCAAATTGACATAAATACCCTCCCGCTCGGCGCCGCTTGTGGATTTTAAAGCCGTTGTTTAGCTATTTGTAGGATTGAGAAAATAAAAGAAATGGTTCACTTTTATTCATCAACGAAATGACACATGGTTTACAGAGTTTATTTTAAAGCCGACAATATATAGATGGGCAATCCCCAAGCAGCTTCCGCAGCAGCAACATGCATTTGACGAATATCAGAGCAGCTGACAAGAATTTGATCCCTAGCTCGGCATTTTGGAGCACCGTGTGGATCTGGCAAATGTTGGCCGTATCGCCCTTTCTGTTGATAGTCTCAAGAAGAAAATGCTCTGCCAGCAGGCCCAGCACAAGGGAAACAAGTCCAGAAATGATGTTGGCCATCATTTTTGCACTCCTCCACAAATGATCGGTATTCTGAATTTGATACTCCAACTGATGGCAATGGCTCCTTTTATAGAGGGAGGGGGGATGATGGGCATCGACACGACGCGGC
The DNA here is from genome assembly GCA_019926035.1 of Melaleuca alternifolia. Classification (NCBI taxonomy): domain Eukaryota; kingdom Viridiplantae; phylum Streptophyta; class Magnoliopsida; order Myrtales; family Myrtaceae; genus Melaleuca; species Melaleuca alternifolia. The sequence goes on from JAGKPW010002399.1 coordinate 51,348, forward strand.
ACGTGACACACGTGATGGGGGAGGGGGGATGATAAGAACAGGGGAGTCGCCGACAGTCACGTGTCGGTGCTACTTAGCTCGTGCTTATCATCCCCCCCGTCACGCGTGTCACGTGCCGCGTCGTGTCGGTGCCCATCATCCCCCCTGCCTCTATAAAAGGAGCCATTGCCATCAGTTGGAGTATCAAATTCAGAATACCGATCATTTGTGGAGGAGTGCAAAAATGATGGTCAACATCATTTCTGGACTTGTCTTCCTTGTACTGGGCCAACTGGCAGAGCATTTTCTTCTTGAGGCTATTAACAGAAAGGGCGATACGGCCAACATTTGCCAGATCTGCACGGTGCTCCAAAACGCCGAGCTGGGGATCGAATTCTTGTCGGCTGCTCTGATATTCGTCAAGTGCATGTTGCTGCTGTGGATGCTGCTTGGGGATTGAACAGCTATATATTGTCGGCTTTAAAATAAACTCCGTAAACCATGTTTCATTTCGTTGATGAATAAAAGTGAACCATTTCTTTTATTTCTCTCAATCCTACAAATAGCTAAACAACGGCTTTAAAATCCACAAGCGGCGCCGAGCGGGAGGGTATTTATGTCAATTTGGCACATACTTCCCCACCTCCTACATATTGCATCGCTCTGTAAAAACCCTAAACCCTCCACAGTAGGGGTGAGCAAGCAAAACCGCCCGCCTGGGAACCGCCCGGAACCGCCCGGACAGGTCGGTTCCGGGCGTTTCTAAAACTTATCGGTTCTAAAACTTGTCGGTTCCATATAAATGGAACCTGGAATTTTCGGTTCGGTTCCCGGTTCCGGTTCCATATAATTGTTCCCGGTTCTAAAACGCATTTCTTTCTTTAGAAATTCATTCTGGAACTGAATCAGAAAAATCTTATTCTATCCAGAATTGAATTTCTGGATAGAATTCCCGTCATGCGCAATAATGGCTCATGGGCCACTCCCCAAATTTTGCATCGCTGGGGATATCCCAAATGCATAGGAACTACTATTCTAGCTTTGCAGATAATAAGCTTCACTTGTTAACATATGGATTAGATTTCCTTTGCTTTCCGGTTTAAGAAAATCAAGACTTCTGGTGGAATAGTTTTCACTGCATTGTTCTGGAATCCCACCTCCACTTTCATCTCATCTTCTTTATATTCTTCTTCGATATCCCAAATGCATAGGAACTACTATTCTAGCTTTGCAGATAATAAGCTTCACTTGTTAACATATGGATTAGCTTTTCTTTGCATTCCAGTTTAAGAAAATCAAGACTTCTGGTGGAATAGTTTTCACTACATTGTTCTGGAATCCCACCTCCACTTTCATCTCATCTTCTTTATATTCTTCTTCTTCTCTTGCCCTCTTTCCTGTTTTATCATGGGGGATGATGCGATTTTGCCTCATTTTTCCCTGATCCTTTTTTTTCATAGAATTTTTTAAGAAATACAAATACACTTTTTGAAACTAGATTTTGTTACCCTTGTGTTGAATTAATTTGGTGACTGAAACAACTACAAGTAATGCACATCCGGCTCAACTCTTGTTGAAATTGGCAGAATCTTATGCTATTTGTTTTATCTCAACTGCAATTTTCAGTGAAGCACCTCGTGACACTCAATAAGTCGGCAGCATTTAACTCTTTCATAGGACTCTCGATAAAATTGCAACATCTTCATAGGCATAGAAATATCAGATCGATAAAAAGAACTAAACCAACCGCTTTAATTTATGTTAGCTCATTGCTGAGAAAAAGGGCCATAGAGCAATCAATAAAAGATTTCAGCAAATGCTTCAGCACCAATACCTTGGCTACTGTCCAGAATTCTGTCCTATGAACCACACACTTTTATTTACCCCATGTTAGGAAGGAGGCGCTTCTTACATAATTCGATCCTTCTCTTGGAAGGCAGAGTAGCAGCAAAAACAAAACAAGTGGAACCCTTCATCAAAGGCATTGCACTCTATCCACTATGCCTCATAGAATTTTTCAGAAACCGGTAGATTAGAAAAGAACTCTCATTTGTTTTGGCATCTATTTACAGCAAGAAATATTTTCCCCTTCATGCAACATTGTAACTCTACCCAACACAATGGGAGAAAAAGTCAAGAATATTATTCAATAACATGTCATCAATCTATAATAAACTTTTGCACAGACGAAATGCTACAAACCAAAAATGAGAAGTTCGCATTGACAGAGCATAGATGATAAACAATAAGCTTGCTTTTTTTCTTTTTCTTTTTATTCTTTTTGCACTAACCTAATCTATCAGTCACCCTGATTTGACATCCGCAATTAAATGCCCCACAGATCAGCGAGGATCTTCTACATGCACTAAGTAGTCTTGTAGTAAAGAGGTGAAAACTTACATATTTAGCAATCCCAAAGTCAGCAAGTTTGACTATCCCAGATGCATCCACAAATAAATTAGCTCCCTTTAAGTCCTTGCACAGGCGAAAGAATTTTCAAGGTCCGTGGGCACAAAGAAGGTCTTATCGTCCTTATCCAATATGTAAGTCATCATGTCACGGTGCTTGATCAATGGCCTAGAATTACCCGTGTATGGAGTTGTTAGCATGCAGGCAAGCCAATCCAGTCACAATATGGTGAGTAAGATTGCGAACAACCGGTTCTATTAGGGCACCAAGATGCACCTGGATATACTGGTCCATTGAACTGTGATGTGCATATTCTATATATATGGTAAACCGATCCTCAACCTGATTATGAATGAGTTGAAATTTTGGTGGTTCAAATTATGAACGCCATTTGAGCTGAGATGCGCAGATGCCATGGGAAGGTGACTCACAATT